>NC_069407.1:2397847-2448480 GCF_026875155.1 Cherax quadricarinatus | reverse complement strand
CCCCTTTTTCGTAAGGAGTGATATTGTTAAATTTGATGTTCCTTTCAGCAGGCTGCATGCGTGGTTTTGGATTCATTCTCTCTCTCTTTTCTCTCCTCCTCTCCTCTCTCATCTCTCTCTCTCTTCTCTCTCTCTCTCTCTCTCCTCTCTCTCTCTCTCTCTCTCTTTTTTTTTTTTATACACGGGGTTTGGCAAGGTTAAGGATCCCTAGCTTTATTGACAGCTATTTACAGGTTAAGGATTCCTAACTTTAATGGCAAGCTAAGAGCTGTTACCTACATCAGCTCATTTGAAAGCATTTTTATTGTTATGAGACATACAAGTAGGGAACAGGATGAAGTTGGAGCCATCTGTGGGCCAGCATTTTCATTTGATCAACTGACGTTATCTCGTTGACATCATTATGCTGTACGAATGTGTTCCATACTCGAGTCATCCTGGGTATGTATGATCTCAGATGGAGTGATGTTCTGGAGAAGGGTACAGCCAGAGTGAAGTTGCTGCTTTCTGCCCGTCTTGTGCATAAAAGCTTGTTTCACGCTGTCCTCGAAGTGGATCCAAGTGTGGTATTTTGACAATATTGGCCTTGTACATAACAGTAAGGCCACCCACATCCCTCCTATGTTGAAGGCTCTGCTGAAATGACAGATCTATCCAGGATGGGTCCAGGCGAGAGATGAGACGTCTTGCTCTGTTCTCTACTTGTCAAGCAGTCGCAGATGAGAGGGGGGGGGCAGGCAAACCAAGAAAGTGGAGCATACTCAAGGTGTGAGCGTACTTGTGCCTCGTACAGGATCTTGCAACCCCTACTGTCAAGCAGATGCGAGATACGGCGAAGTGCTGTAAGCTTCCTGGCTGCCTTGTTTGCAAGATTTACAACATGGTTCTTCATGGTTAGTTTTGTAGTCAAATTTCACCCCAAGGATATCAACTTCTTCTCCAGGTGCCAACATCGTCCCATTCATCCTTACTACTGCACCAGCATTACCATCATGGTGCCTAGAGACGATCATCATTTGCGTTTTCTCAGGTGCAAATGTTACTTGCCATCTATTTCCCCAAGCTGATATAGCTCTCAGCTGGTGATTGATGTAGCTTAGAGCACCTGGCATTTCTTCTCTTGGATAAGTGAATGTCAGTGTACAGTCGTCTGCATATGCATGTGATTCTGGGATGAGATGAAGAAGGTCGTTGAAGTAGACATTCCATAACAGTGGACCCAGCACACTTCCTTGTGGAACGCTTGCCCAATAGGATGCCTTGCTGATTCCGTTCCATTGAGGACTACACTTAGAGATCTACCATGAAGGTAATCACTGAGGAGACATAGCGTAGAGCCTGCAATTCCCAGTGCTTGAAGTTTTGCTAAGAGGCCCTGGTGCCACACCCGGTCGAAAGCGCCAGCAATGTCCAGTGCTACCACACAGCTGACTTTGGATTCATCCAGTGACTGGTGCCACTTAGTGGAGAGGTTTAACAACAGATCAGCAGCAGAGTAACCTTTCCTGAAGCCATATTGACGATCACAAAGTAGTAGAGTGGTAGTCAAAAAAATCTGTCATTTGTCTTGAGATTATTGTCTCAAGGATCTTACCAGTGATTGACAGGAGTGACACTGGTCTGTAGTTGCTGATTTCTGTTCTGCTCTTCTTTTTGTGAACAGGGACTACATTTGCCTCTTTCCATGGAGAGGGCCATTTACACTGTACTAGGCAGTGCTGAAAGATGCGAGTTAGAGGTGCTGCTAGCTGGTCTGCACATCTTCTCAACAATCTTGGGCTCAACTTGTCTGGGCCCACAGCCTTTTCTTGGTCAAGTGATTTAAGAAGGAAATGCACCTCCTCCTGCTTATTGTCACCACTGACAGTTTTGACACAGTTCTTGCAGCTAGCAAGGAGGGTCCCCCTTGCTGGGGATCGGAACTTGCATTTGGTAGCAAAGTGATCAGCAAAGAGGTCCCGACTTCTCTTGACTACAGTAGAGGTGGTCCCATCCTGTCGATTAGAGGTGGAATAAGTTCATCGCGATAACCTTGTCGTCCTTGACCAGGGACCACCAGGTTTTGGAGCCTACCCTACCTGATGACTAACTTTCTTATAGTGTCCACTCCCACCACTACTTCTACCCCTCTCTCTCTCTCTCTCTCTCTCTCTCTCTCATCTCTCTCTCTCTCTCTCTCTCTCTCTCTCTCTCTCTCTCTCTCACCCTTCTCTCTCCTCTCTCTCTCTCTCTCTTCTCTCTATCTTCTCTCTCTCTCCTCTGTCTCTCCGTAATAGCGGGGGCAGATCAGCGGAGGGGAGGGAAAGGGGTCAGAGGGTTGTGTGCTAAACCTCACCATTAAATGTAAGGTGTGTACTCTCCCCCTCCCCACGAACGTCCCACCACTACTCTAACCCCCCTTCTACGTGTCGTATCTCCTACAAACACCCCACCACTACTCTCACCCCATGCAAGGTGTGTATCTCCCCACCAACGTCAGCCATACAATAGCATTAATAATGTCATGCGATATTCCCGAACAAGACATGACCACTCGTGAAAGTGTAAGGTGCCAAGCTCATCATCAGAAGAGAATATGATTGAAAAAATTAGAAAACGGCAACATCTGGGTATCTTTACGTAGACATTTCGCCATCCAGTGGCTTTATCAATACAAATTCAGGACATAATGTGAAGAATGTAGATTTGAACAAAAGAACGAGGTTAAGCAGTTCCCTCAGCCTTGGAGTTAGTGAAGAGAACCGTAGGTCTTGAAGATCTTCAAGACTACTCTGCTCTTGGTACGCAAAACATGTACACTTTCAAAATCTTACCGAGTTCTGGCCAAAATTGATGTCGTCCGTCAGACACAGGCGTCAGGTGTACCCCACCCGCCTTTACACTATCCTCAGCTACTGTATGTTTCTTATCTCTACTTGACAGAAGCCCATGGTTTGGCAAAGCGTTTCCACAAGAAAATCTACCTAAACGTTTACAAATTGTCTCGTATACACTTGTCGATGGTTTTTACAGAGAAAAACAAATAAGGCAAAACACTAGGACAGTAAGTAAAGTAATTAACCATTTTGTTCTTGGACACATGTCTATTAGACCCAAGCCTGTTGTACGTGTTTACTGAAGTGTTTTTCTAAACCAACTTGTAGTATCTATTACCAAAGTTTGTACTCACTTGTCGATATTTCTACAGCAAGAAGTGATATCAGAGAAGAGGAAAAATTTATCAGGTAAACACCGAGTCTCATCTGCTGATGTGCCACAACGCATACCATTCTCCAGTCCAGTCTCGCACCACAAGAGACACACGCCTGCCATAGTTGAACGTTTCCCCCCCTCTGGTGACGTATGCAGGCATCGTCTTGCCAGAATGTAGCTGCTTTCTGAATTTACATACGTGCATTTTTAATGCAGCTACGTTTCAATAGACTTTACGGAAGTTAATGTAACATAGCCCAGCCTAACCCTAACTAAAACACAAAAATCGAAGAAACACTTCAGTAGGTTAACTGGCCCATGCTAGGTATGTTCAACTTCACACCCAGCCTCACCTAACCTAATTCAGCTAGCCTAACCACTTAATTATATAAAAAATAATCTCTGTTTAAAATGAGCGGTTAAAACACTGACCTAGGACAATCACGTGACAAACATTAACACAGGGTAAATTGGGAGGAGGCTCTGTAACAAACGCATAATGATTGCCAAGTATAATACATAGCATGCATAATAAAAATCAGTGCATAATACCTACCCAAAATTTTTGGCGGTAACAATAAAAGTTTTGGTGTCAGAAAATGTGTAGAAATAAGACGTGTAAGGTTTAGGAAAACGTTTTTCGGACGTTTCGCCCAGGCATGGGCTCTATCAGACTTGATAAAAGCACTGCCGTGGGCGAAAACATCAGAAGATAACCCAGGTTTTTTCGCGTCTTGTTTATCTCGTTCTCTATTCACGCTCCAAAAATATTCTCGCCATTATGTATCACTGCATCTACTGACTATTAGTATGTTACAATTGTTACTTTCGGTAACATAAGACAAATCCAGCGTAACCCACGTCACCCGTATCTATGGTAACTTGAGTAACGTTAATCAGTAAGTTCCAGCGGGAACTTACCTATCCTTGCTAAAAGATTTCCTAATTTTTACTATTTATCAACAACGAAAGCTATACACGGCATTTCCATCTTCTTAATTTTTCTGCAACTGCATAATAATGATGGTGAAGATTGGAGTTGAGTGGAGGAATTAGCTCCACAATCAACTCCTATAGAGGGGGTGGGGAAGCTGTAATCCCCCCTCCTCTACAGGTCTAGAGGAAGATGAAACATATGTCAGGGGGTGAGATGAGCAATTATTTACCAAGGGGGAACATGAGCTATACAAGAGCTTATAATTATAAGGACGCGCCTCTGGTTCCCCGTCAGACTGAGAGTACCGGACAACCAACCTGTGCAAGGGGTTTGCCAGAGGAAACTCCTGTTTTAAGACATATTTATTTATTTATTTATTTATTTATTTAATAATTTGACATACTCTGTATAAGACAATTAACAAGTACTTAGCCTAACATACAGCCATTGGAAAGAGGCACTTCTAATCATGGCCAAACTTGAGTTTCACAATGGGTACATAGTCAAATGGCACATGCTCGATTACGTATTGTTGTCAACACACACTTCCCCTACCTGCAGACTACTGGCTGTCACTCGCCGGCTCCGCTGGGTTACAAGTATCTTTGGCAAGTTAAATCACACCACCAGATGTAGACCAAACGAAATGTAAAACTTTGTCGATGGACTATAGTCACACGCTGCGTCAGTATGTACTAGAGTGCGATTAAAATTAATGAATTTTAGGAATAAACTACTCAGAAATGTTCAAAGAAATGCCCAAAGTATTTTATCCACAGTGGTATATTACAGGCCATTCCCTGGAAGATAATACCCTGACTTGCTAGCTGTAAAATAAAGCATTATCACATGTGTGCGTGTGTGCGTGTGTGTGTGTGTGTGTGTGTGTGTGTGTGTGTGTGTGTGTGTGTGTGTGTGTGTGTGTAATCACCTAGTTGCACTCACCTGTTGAGGTTGCGGGGGTCGAGTCCGAGCTCCTGCCCCGCCTCTTCAATGATCGCTACTAGGTCACTCTCCCTGAGCCGAGAGCTTTATCATACCTCTGCTTAAAGTATGTATGGATCCTGCCTCCACTACATCGCTTCCCAAACTATTCCACTTACTGGATACTTGTGGCTGAAGAAATACTTCCTAACATCCCTGTGATTCATCTGTGTCTTCAGCTTCCAACTGTGTCCCCTTGTTACTGTGTCCAATCTCTGGAATCATCTGATTCTTTGTCCAACTTGTCAATTCCTCTCAGTAATTTTGTATGTCGTTATCATGTCACCCTATCTCTCATGTCCTCCGGTGTCGTGCAGGTTGATTTCCCTTAACCTCTCCTCGTAGGACTTACCCTTAGCTCTGGGACTAGTTTGTTGCCAACCTTGCACTTTCTTAGTTTCTTTACGTGCTGGCTAGGTGTTGTTGCGGGTTCCAAACTGGTGCGCACATACTCCAATATGGGCCTAACGTATAATATACGGTGTACAGGGTCCTGAACGATTCCTTATTTAGATGACGGATAATGCTGTTCTAGGTTTGCTAGGCGCCCATATGCTGCAGCAGTTATTTGGTTGTGTGTGGCCCTTCAGGAGATGTGCCTGGTGATACTACCCAGATCTTTTCCTTGAGTGAGGTTTGTAGTCTTGACCCCCTAGGGACTGTATTCCGTTCTGCGGCCTTCTTTGCCCTTCCCCAATCTTTTCATGACTTTGGCACTTGGTGGGATTGAACTCCAGGAGCAATTGCTGGACCAGGTCTGCCAGCCTGTCCAGATCCCTTTGTAGTTCTGTGGTCTTCGATCGAGTGTATTCTTATCATCAACTTCTCGTCATCTGCCAAACAGGGACACTCAGAGTCTATTCCTTCAGTTCATGTCGTTCACAAATCCAGAACAAGCACGGGTCCTAGGATGACCCCTGCGGGACCCCGCTGGTCACAGGTGCCCGCTCTGACACCTCGCCACGTACCATATGGACTCGCTGCTGTCTTCGGGACAAGTATTTCCTGATCCATTGTAGTGCCTTCCTGTTATCCCTGCTGGTCCTCCAGTGTGTGTGTGTGTGTGTGTGTGTGTGTGTGAGATGTGTGTGTGTAGTGTGTGTGTGTTGTCTGTGTGTGTGTGTGTGTGTGTGTCGTGTGTGAGAGAGTGTGTGTGTGTGTGTGTGTGTGTGTGTGTGTGTGTGTGTGTGTGTGTGTGTGTGGTGTGTGTGTGTGTGTGTGTGTGTGTGTGTGGTGTGTGTATGTGTGTGTGTAGTGACTCATCAATCAATATTTGCACCAATAACTCATTACAGTTGTGACGGGTGATGGAAGTGTGAATACTCTATAATTTGTTCATGATTGAAGCATGTTATAAAATGTAAGTAACATTCTTACAGGATTCTTACCTATTGTAAACTTGTGAGTTCATTATAACTGTGTACCTAGCTTCAGCTATCAAAAAACTTTGGGGGGCCAGTCCCCTGGACCCATTTACGTACCTCTGTAATCTGTAAATACCTTTGTAACTTGTCCATGATTGTGACCAGACCTACCTGGAAATCATTCCTTTGTAAATTGTGGTTCTTATCTTCGTAATTGTGAGGCTCATTACTCTGTAACTTGCTCAGCTATCAAAAAACTTTGGAGTCCAGTCCAGGACCAATTATGTACCTCTGTTAATCTTTGGAACTACCGCCCACAGGATGGGTATGGGGGGCATAATAGACAATATTTAAACTAAAACCCCCTGGGTGCCAGAGTGCCCACAATGCAAGAGGCAGTCAATGACAGGACAGCATCGAGGGGGGGGGGGTGAGGGTGGGGGAGGGGGGAGCGTCGGGGGGTGGGGGGGGGAGGGGGGGATGGGGAGGGTGGCGGGGGGAGGGGGGGGGGGGAGGGGGGTTGGGCGGGGGGGGGGAGTGGGATGGTTGGGGGGGTGGGGAGGGGGGTGTGTGGGGGAGGGGGGGGCGGGGAGTGGTGGGCGGGGGGGGGGGGGGGGGGGGGAGGGGGGGGGGGTGGGGGGGGGGGGGGGGGGCCGGGGGGGGGAGGGGGGGGGGGCGGTGGAGGGAGGGAGAGGGGGAGGGGTGGGGGGTGAGGGGGGGGGGGGGGGGAGGTGAGAGAGGGTGTGGGGGGAGAGTGGGGGCGGAGGTGGGGGGGAGGTGGGGGGGGGGAGGGGGGAGGGGAGGGGGAGAGAAGGGGATGGGGGGAGGGGGAGGCGAGGGAGGGGAGAGGGGGGGGGAGGAAGGGGAGTTTGAGGGGAGGGCGGCAAAGGGGAGGGGGGGAGGGAGAGTGGGGGGAGGGGGGGGGAGGAGAGGGGAGGGGGAGGGGGGGGGGGGGAGGTGAGGGGAAGGTGGAGGGGGGGGGGGCAGGAGGTCAGCGGGGAGGAGCGGGGGGGGGGGGGGGGGAGGAGGGGGGGAGGGGAGGGGGGGGAGGGGAGCGGGAGGGGGGGGGTGGGGGCAGTGGATGATGGTGAGGGAGGGGGGGAGGGAGTGGGCGGAGGGGGGGGGAGTGGAGTCTGTGGGGGGGGAGGGGTTGAGTTTAGGGGAGGGAGGTGGAGGGGAAGGAGGCGGAGGGTGGAGGACGGGGGGGGGAGTGGGGAGTTGGGGAGAGGGTGGCGGAGGGTGAAAGCGGGGACGAGGTGGAGTGGATCATGGAGTGGAGGGGGGAGGGGGGGGAGGGAGTGGGGGGGGGGAGGTGAGGGAGGGGGGGGGGAGTTTGAGAGGGGGGTGGGGAGGGGGGGGGGCGGGGGGGGGGAGGTGGAGGGAGGAGCCGTGGGAGCGGGAGGGGATCGGTGGGGGGGGAGGGGGAGGTCAACTCAAAGTGGAACGTTATTTGCGTTGGAAATAGCATAACGAAAATATCCGTCGGTTTAAACCATCTGTGGTCTTATTTAACCACAGACCAACATATTTTCAAAACAATTCGTGGTAGTTGAACTAACACGTTTAGCTAGTAAATTAAGGAAGGAATGGTTAAGCTAGTAATTAAGGAAGGAACTGGTTAAGCAAGTAAAAAGGAAGGAAACAGGTATGTTAAACTAGTAATTAGGAACTGGTTTAAGCTAGTAATTAGAAGGAAACTGGGAAAGTAGTAATTAAGGAAGGAAATGGTTAACTAGTAATAAGGAGGGAAGGTTAAGCTAGTAATTAAGGAACTGGTTAAGATATGTAATTAAGAAAGGGAATGTTAAGCTAGTAACTTAAGAGAAGGAACTGGCTAAGCTAGTAATTAAGGAAGGAATGGTTAAGCTATTAATTAAGGAACTGTTTAAGCTAGTAATTAGGAAGTAACTGATTAAGCTATAGTAATTAAGGAAGGAAACTTGGTTATGCTAGATAATTAAGAGGACTGGTTAAGCTATAATTAAGGGAAGGAAAATGGTTAATGCTAGTAATTAAGGAAGGAACTGATTATGCTAGTAATTAAGGAAGGAAACTGGTTAAGTCTGATAGTAATTAAGGAAACTGGTTAAGCTAGTAATTAAGGAAGGAAACTGGTTAAAAGCATAGCAATTAAGGATACAGGGTAAGCTAGTTATTAAGGAAGGAAACGTGGGGTTTAAGATAGTAATTAAGGAACTGGTTAAGCTAGTAATTAAGGAAGGAACTGGTTAAGCTAGTAATTAAGGAAGGAACTGGTTAAGCTAGTAATTAAGGAAGGAACTGGTTAAGCTAGTAATTAAGGAAGGAACTGGTTAAGCTAGTAATTAAGGAAGGAACTGGTTAAGCTAGTAATTAAGGAACTGGTTAAGCTAGTAATTAAGGAAGAAATGGTAAAGCTAGTAATTTAAAGGAAGGAAAACTGGTTAAGCTTATATTAAGGAAGAACTGGTTAAGCTAGTAATTAAGGAAGGAACTGGTTAAGCTAGTAATTAAGGAAGGAATTGGTTAAGCTAGCAATTAAGGAAGGAACTGGTTAAGCTAGTAATTAAGGAAGGAACTGGTTAAGCTAGTAATTAAGGAACTGGTTAAGCTAGTAATTAAGGAAGGAACTGGTTAAGCTAGTAATTAAGGAAGGAACTGGTTAAGCTAGTAATTAAGGAAGGAAATGGTTAAGCTAGTAATTAAGGAAGGAACTGGTTAAGCTAGTAATTAAGGAAGGAACTGGTTAAGCTAGTAATTAAGGAACTGGTAAGCTAGGTAATTAAGGAAGGAACTGGGTTAAGTAGCAATTAAGGAAAGGAACTGGTTAAGCTAGTAATTAAGGAAGGAACTGGTTAAGCTAGTAATTAAGGAAACTGGTTAAGCTAGTAATTAAGGAAGGAACTGGTTAAGCTAGTAATTAAGGAACTGGTTAAGCTAGTAATTAAGGAAGGAAATGGTTAAGCTAGTAATTAAGAAAGAACTGGTTTAAGCTTGTAATTAAGGAAGGAAACTGGTTAAGCTGTAATTAAGGAAAGGAACTGGTTAAGCTAGTAATTAAGAAGGAACTGGGTTTTTAAAAAAAAGGGGCTAGTACTTAGGAAGGAACTGGTTAAGCTAGTATTAAGGAACTGGTTAAGCTAGTAATTATGGGAAGGAACTGTTGTTTAGTAGTAATTAAGGAAGGACACGGTTAAGCTAGTAATTAAGAACTGGTTAAGCTAGTAATTCAGGAAGGAACTGGTTAAGCTAGTAATTAAGGAAGGAACTGGTTAAGCTAGTAATTAAGGAAGGAATGGTTAAGCTAGTAATTAAGGAAAACTGGTTAAGCTAGTAATTAAGGAAGGAACTGGTTAAGCTAGTAATTAAGAAGGAAACTGTTAAGCTAGTAATTAAGGAAGGAAATGGTTAAGTGTAATTTAGGAACTGGTTTAAGCTAGTATTAAGGAAGGAAACGGTTAAGCTAGTATTAGGAAGGAAACTGGTTAAGCTAGTATATTAAGGAATGGTTAAGCTAGTAATTAAGGAAGGAATAAGTTAAGCTTGTAGTAATCAAGGAAGGAAAACTGAGTTTTAAAGCTAGTAATTAAGAGAAGGAAATGGTTAAAGGAGGGAACTGGTTAAGCTAGTAATCAAGGAGGCAACTGGTTAAGCTAGTAATCAAGGAGGGACCTGGTGGTCAGACCGTGACCTGTCGTGGTACGTTTATAACCTCGGGACATTACCAATGAATGTTTACGTGCGAATTCTTCGTGAACGAGTGATGGCGAAAAGTTGGACGACGCTGAACTAAGTTGAAGAGTGTACTTGACAGTATATGCTAGTTACACGATAGAACTGTCGAACATTAGTATATCCAAGGACAGCGTTTAAACGTACCTGAAACGACGAACATGAATACGACTTTCCTGTTAATACTCTTGGTGGAATAGATTAAACATCTTCAATCGAAGCCGCGTGACTCGGCGTCAGGCGACACGGGTAGTGTCCCAGCTCATAGGTACACGAGCTCAAGGAAGTTCGAATTTCTACGACCAGGACGTGTTACAAAATTTAGAACGAGAGCCTTTTGGGATGTGATACATGGGCGATCAGTCCAACTCAGGCAGAGTCATGTGATGTTTCTTTTACGTGGAATACTGTAGTGGAATAAACCATGGAACAAGTGGGGTCTTGCACACATTCCGTGATTTGTTTGCACTCATGTTAAAAATATCGTGTTATTACGATTTTGTGAGTCATAATAGTGGAGAACACAGAAGTTAGGTTATATTCCTGACTACTAAATCTTTCATTCCACACAGAGTTACGGGGACAACAATCGGTGGTCGATGTCGGAGAAAAACGTCCAGAGAGCAGCTGCTGGAACCTTAACTAGATTGTTCTTTGGAACAACACAAAGTCCCATAAAGTTGATATCAATGGCGTGTCAACTACTGGGGTTCTTATGTAGTCTTTATGGTGGAGTGTTCACTCACAGAATGAGTAGCGCTAATACACTCTCCACTCGGGGTACATTTTAAAATTTTCACTGGCCTGCGGAAAGGCATCCAGAAACATTAACTGTTGGAGTGGTCAAAGAATTTTTTTTCTTACATTTTGCCCCCAGGGGCGAATTTCTTGGTAGATGCACTCAATCTATGAGTGAACATACCCTGCTCACAGACAACTGAAAAGTAGCGGGGAGACGAGGAGGGGATAGTGAGAGGGGGGGGTAGCAGTAAGTGGTCACTAGGGGCGATGGTGCACAGCGTGGGAAGGGAAGCTACATATTCTCGCACCACGCGTGCACATCTCAACGTTTCCTAGTTACTATGATGTCACTAGACGCACTTGTGGTTAAATAAACGTTTTTTTTACAGAATTGTGTAGCATAATCTAACCTAAATCAAAATAAAGTTTTTTTTATTTGTCAGTTTACAAAAGCGTTGATAAACTAACGCTGAGAACTGCGTAAGAAAACTGACGTAGTAAAATACCCGAAGATTACCTGAGAACGGTCTAAGGACAGCACTCACGTGGCCCGGTCCCAAACCAGTGATTAGCAGTTCTCTGGGACACAAGAAGAAATGGAAGACAGTCTCAATGCTTGACAATGACAGCCTGATCAACCAGACTGTTTGTGTTAGTTGTACTCAGTCCAACGTAGGCAACACAGCCCGGCTGATCAGGCACGAGGAACTTAACCATGTCTCTCTTGAGTGAATGTCACTGGAATGCAGTTATAAGTCTGAGTAGATCTATCACTTTAATAAACACGTCTCAAGAGCAACTTGCAATGTGACCAGACTTACTGATGGAGCCAGGCTTAGGCTTGCTTACAAGTACCTCTGGCAGTTTGGCAGACACAAATGATTAAACTACCGGGGAATACCAAGTATGTAGCCATTTGTAAAGTAATTTTCTTGAATACTGTGCTTGATTGTCCACTTACTGAGGAATATAGAGACAGTATAATAACCCATGTGATATGTGATATATGAATTAAGCGACCAGGCACTTTAAGCAAATATCCTGTATTTGCTTACAACATAAATCAAGACACTTGTAAATATAGTTCTAAATGTGCTCCTGTTAACCCTTCCGTGGCCTAGTTCCTAGGCTTTTTTTGTATCCATGTGTTCTTGCGCTACTCTCCACAAAGGATGGATATAGGGGTGCACGTAAATTAGACGCTTAGGCGGCAAAATCTAAAATCTAATCTCTTGATTAGGTGATTTTACGTTAAAACCTTTATAAGCATATTCAGTCATAAATAAACACACTGAAAACGGGGCGGGGCACATCTGAGCCTGGTGTTTGGGGCCAGCCCAAGCAATGTTCAATTCTACACGTGCATTCACGTGTGGTGTGAGGCTTGCCTTGCAACATCTTATGTGCACGACGTTCAACTTTTCTTCTCCCCTGACGTGTCAGCAAGCTTGTCTCCAGTGCCGTTGAGTAGCAAGCAGCTGCTGCTACTACATTCCTACCATAGTAAACAGCTTCCCATTTACATTACTGGTTAACCAAACAAGCTATCTGAAACCATTTCAACAGACTGGGAGATTAATGCCAGGGACTTACGAGTGATAATGTCAGCAAATCTTACTCTCCAGGATTCACATGTATTACTGTCAAACCTGGATAACTAGAACCTTCAAAATTAGAGACACCAAGCCAATGTTGACAGCCTAAATCCGTTCTCTCTAGATTGGATATTTACTGTACTGTGACAGTCCCTTCTTAGAGGCGAATTGTAGATCTGGAGAAAGATATTAATCGAGAACCTTCACTGCTCGCATAAATTCAGTCAAGACCTTGGAGCTAGGCGGGAAAGATCCATCATAATTTGGAAGTGACTGGTTGGCAAACAAAACGTTATCCCAACGAGAGACAAGTGGTTTGGAAGACGGTGCAAAATACCCCATGTGAAAGTAGAGCGCAATGACTAATTAAGAGAGAGCCAAAATACGCCCCCGTCCCACAAAAAAAAAACACTTTTCAACACCCCTTCATAAGGGGAATTTCCAGTAGACCTTAGCTGGTTTTCAAGAAGGGAACTTAATAGGAAGTTCATGATCAGTCGATGTTAAGTTGCGATGAACGCTATCTTGCTATCTACCTATTCTGATGGTGACTATTAGGTGATGGTAACCAGGAGAGTCCTGGTCTGGTACCGTACGTAGGGACAGTGACCCTGAGAATTGTGTACGCAAGCAGGCTACGGCAGCTTCGAAGAGTTACGTTCCAACAAGGAACTGGGATTTGCTCATTATAGGACATACCCTCCCTCAGAATGAATGTGAGGCAGGGAACGAGGGGGGGAGACCAGGGGTAGGGGAGAGAGTGGAGTGGAGCAAGAAAAGGTGAGATAAGGGGTATACCTGGGAGAAAGACACCTGGATTCACAGGTGTGAGAGGTGACTAACGCGGGGCCACACACTCATCTACACACCCACTTCACTCATCCACACGCACCCACCTCACTCTTCACACACACCACCTCATCATCCACACACCTACCCATTCATCCCACCACCCACCTCACGCATCCACACACCCCACCTCACTCATCCACACACCCACCTCACTCAACCACACAACCAAACACAACCTGCACTAGACAAGAGGTGTACAGGGAGGAGGAAAGGAGAGAAGAGAGCAGGAGGGAGGAACTAGGATTGAGAGAGAATAAAGAGAGAGTGAATGAGGAGGAAGAGGAGGGACGGAAGGAGGGAGGAAGGGAGCAGAGGTCAGCCTGCAGTGCACACAATCAATGAAGGCAAGCACTGATCCAGGACTCATTCCTCCATCACTTACTCTCCCCCCATCCCTCCATCCCCCATCAACTCCCATCTCTCAAGCACCCATTAACATCAGAATATGCACACCCACCCCATCACTCAGCACCAGCCTCACTTATCACCCAAAACCCATCCCCCATCGCCACCCATTACTATACCCTCAGCATTTCCACCCCAGTAATGTCACTACTCCACCCACTGGTTCTTTTCCACCAGTGTCAGCTCACTCACCCTTTCCAGGACCCCCCATGTCGTTTCCGTAGTGTTAGCTCTACGAAATGTCAGCCTCACAGGAAAGTGTCAGCCTCACAGGAAAGTGTCAGCCTCCCTGGTGAAGTGTGAACCTTCCAAGGAAAGTGTCAGTCTCCAAGGAAAGTGCAGCCTCCCAGGAAAGTGTCATCACACATGGAAGTGTCAGCATCCCAAGGAAAGTGTCATGGGTCCTCACGGAAAAGGACAAACCTCCCAGGCAAGTGTCAGTCCGCCAAAAAAAAGTGCTATGTCTCCCCATCTGAGTGCCAAGAGGTTTGTCAGCTATTAGGGTGGCACCCCTGGTACACCTGAGTCATTACTGCTATCATTAACCTGACTGTCTGGGGTAGGCTGGCGCCATGCACGCACGCACACACACACACACACACACACACACACACACACACACACCACACACACACACACACAACACACACACACACAAAGGAACTACCGGAACGGGGTTCTGTGGGACAGAGAAACTGGCAGGAAGCCAGTTAATGAGATGTATGGAATATGTAGCAACAAATGCAAGGGGCTGAGGAGAGGGTTTGTACCCAAGGGTAACGGATTAATGGAAAAAGCAGGATGAACCCATGTTTACCCAAAGGTGCAGGGAGGGCAAAAACCAAGTGTGCTAGGGAATGGAAGAAATTAGAAGGCAAAGGACCCAGGAGAATAAGGAGAACATCGTAGAGCCCAGAAACGAATATGCACAGATTAGAAGAAGGAGGCCAAAGACAATATGAATGACAGCCAGCGAAAGCCAAATCTGACCCGAAACTGTTGTACAAGCACATCAGGAGGAAAAAAAACAGTCAAGGACCAGGTAAATCAGGCTAAGGAAGGAGGGAAGGAGAGAGACATGAAATGACGTGAAGTATGTGAAGAACTCAACAAGAGATTCAAAGAAGTGTTCACAGATGGAAAAAATGGTATAAATACCGACACAATGGCAATATAACACAATGCGTATATGTGATCCTTTATTGACTACGTTTCCGCCCACACAGTGGGCTTTTTCAAGTCACAAACAGAACTGTTTCTGTTTGTGACTTTGAAAAAAGCCACTAGTGTGTGCGAAAAGTAGTCAATCAAAGAGCACATTATACTGCTTTGGTTTATATTGCCAAGAGTGTTACAAGAGGAGACAGAAGGGACTCCCCCCCCCGCCCGCCCCCGGTGAGCAGGTGGGGCACACCACAGAGCTGGGACACAGTGCACACAACCGAGGGAGAAGTGAGAGGCTTTGAGTGAGCTAGATACCTCAAAGGCATGGGCAGATAACATCTCCCCATGGGTTATGAAGAGAGGGAGCAGAGGGAGCTTGCGTCCCCTAACAACAAATATTCAATACATCTATCGAAAACTGGGAGGTTGCTGAGGCATGGAAGACAGCAAATGTAGTCCCAATCTTTAAAAAAGGAGACAGTCATGAAGCATTAAACTACAGACCTGTGTCACTGACATGTATAGTATGCAAAATCATGGAGAAGATTTATCAGGAGATGAGCGGTGGAACACCTTGAAAGGCAAGTGATCTTCATCAACAGCAGCCAACATGGTTTCAGGGACGGGAATCCTGTGTACAAACCTACTGGAGTTCTATGACATGGTGACAGCGTAAGACATGAGAGAGAGGGTTGGGTGGATTGCATTTTTTGGACTGCAAAAAGAAGCGTTGTGACCACAGTTCCACACAAGGAGATTGGTGCAAAAACTGCGAGGACCAAGCAGTGGATAAACAGGGAAGCATACAATGGTATCAGGGAATAATTGTCAGGAAGACAGCAGCGAGTCATGGTACGTGGCGACGTGTCAGAGTGTGGCACCTGCGACCAGCGGGGGGGTACCGCCAGGGGTCGTCCTAGGACCAGTGCTGTTTTGGATTTGGTGAATTGACATGACGGAAGAATAGACTCTGGAGTGTCCCTGTTGCAGATGACGTGAAGTGATGAGAAGAATCACTCGATCGAAGGCAGCAGAACTAACAAAGGATCTGGACGGCTGCAGACTGCAGCAATTGGCTCCTGGAGTTCAATCCCACCAAGTGCAAAGTCATGAGATTGGGGGAAAAGCAAAGAAGGCGCAAGACGGAGTTACAGTCTAGGGGTGGTCAGAGACTACAAACCTCACTCAAGGAAAGATCTTGGGGTGAGTATAAACACCAGGCACAACTCCTGAGGCGCACATCAACCAAAATAACTGCTGCAGCATATGGCGCCCTAGCAAACTCAGAAACAGCATTCCGACAATCTTAATTAAGGAATCATTCAGGACCTTGTACACGTGTATGTTAGGCCCATATTGGTATGCGGCACCAGTTTGGACCACACTAGCAGCTGTGAAGGAAGAAACTAGAGAAAGTGCCAAGGTTTTGGCAACAAGACTAGTCCCTGAGCTAAAGAGGTTGTCCTACGAGGAGAGGTTAGGGAAATCAACCTGACGACACTGGAGGACAGGAGAGATTGGCGGGGACATGGATACGACATAAAAATTATGGAGAGGAATGACAGGTGGACAAAGCCAGGATGTTCCAGAGATTGGATTTAGACTACAGTTAACAAGGGGGACACAGTTTTGGAGGATGAAGACACAGATGAATCAACAGGGAATGTAGGAAGTATTTCTTCAGCACAGAGTACGGTCAGTAAGTGGATAGTTTGAAGCGATGTAGTGGAGGCAGGATCCTACTAGCTTTAAGCAGAGGTATGATAAAGCTCACAGGCTCAGGAGAGTGGACCTAGTGCGAATCAGTGAAGAGGCGGGGCCAGTGAGCTCGGACTCGACCCCCGCAACTCAACATAGGTGAGTACACACACATACACACACCCACGCACACACACACACACAATACACACAACACACACCTCATGCAATAAACATGTTTGGGACATACTAGAGAGAGAGAAAGGAGAGGATGAACAGACATAGGCTGTCCCTGGATACAATTCAGACCACCCATTTAAGAACATCACATATGAAAGGTCCCTTGGACGTTAGTGATCACTTGTCTTGGCTTCGAAGACATTGTAGAGCTAAAAAGGGGGTGGGAAGGAAGCAGCACGGTAGGATGAGAGGAAAGCCAACCCATAAAGAGGGGACTACACCGGTATGAGGCAATTTCCTGCATGAGGTTCAGTGGGAAAAGAGAAGCACTGATAGGAAAAACAGTTAAACTGATAGGAAGAACAGAAACTGATTAGGAAAAAGTTAGAATGAATGATTGATTGGACCACAGATGTAAGGAGGCAGAGTAGGAGAGGTTCGTAACACCAAGGCAACAGAACAATGGGAAGACCAGAAAGAGCCTTTAGTTCACACGGGTGCAGAGAAAGAAACCAAAACTAATGGACGCTTCATCTAGAAGGTAAATTATAGAAGACAAGGACCAGAATAATAAGGAGATTAGATGAGAGCCAGAACGAATGTGCATGGATAAGGAGGAATGCCCAGCGGCAATACGAAATGACAGCATCTTCTCTTGGATACGTGAATGTCAGTTAAGTCGTCAGATATGCTTGTGATTCTGGATGAGATGAAGAAGGCGTTGAAGTAAGACATTCCATAACAGTGGACACCAGCACACTTTCCTTGTGGAACGCTTGCCAATAGGATGCCTTGCTGATTCCGTCCATGAGGACTACACTTTGAGATCTACCATGAAGGTAATTCACTGAGGAGACATAGCGTTGAGCTGCAATTCCCAGTGCTTGAAGTTTTTAAGAGGCCCTTGTGCCACACCCGGTCGAAAGCGTCCAGTAATGTCCAGTGCTAACACACAGTGACTTTGGATTATTCCAGTGACTGGTGCCACTTAGTGGAGAGGTTTAGACAAACAATCAGCAGCAGAGTAACCTTTCCTGAAAGCCATATTGACGATCACAAAAGTAGTGAGTGGTAGTCAAAAAATCTGTTCATTTGTCTTGAGATTATTGTCTAAGGATCTTACCAGTGATTGACAGGATGACACTGGTCTGTATAGTTGCTGGATTTCTGTTCTGCTCTTCTTTTTGTGAACAGGGATACATTTGCCTCTTTCCATGGGAGGGCATTTAACACTGTAATAGGCAGTGCTGAAAGATGCGAGGTTAGTAGGTTGTGACTGCTAGCTGGTCTGCACATCTTCTCAAGAATTTGGGCTCAACTTGTCTGGGCCCTCAGCCTTTGCATGGTCAAGTGATTTAAGAAGGAAATGCACCTCCTCCTGCTTATTGTCACCACTGACAGTTTTGACACAGTTCTTGCAGCTAGCAAGGAGGGTCCCCCTTGCTGGGGATCGGAACTTGCATTTGGTAGCAAAGTGATCAGCAAAGAGGTCCCGACTTCTCTTGACTACAGTAGAGGTGGTCCCATCCTGTCGATTAGAGGTGGAATAAGTTCATCGCGATAACCTTGTCGTCCTTGACCAGGGACCACCAGGTTTTGGAGCCTACCCTACCTGATGACTAACTTTCTTATAGTGTCCACTCCCACCACTACTTCTACCCCTCTCTCTCTCTCTCTCTCTCTCTCTCTCTCATCTCTCTCTCTCTCTCTCTCTCTCTCTCTCTCTCTCTCTCTCTCACCCTTCTCTCTCCTCTCTCTCTCTCTCTCTTCTCTCTATCTTCTCTCTCTCTCCTCTGTCTCTCCGTAATAGCGGGGGCAGATCAGCGGAGGGGAGGGAAAGGGGTCAGAGGGTTGTGTGCTAAACCTCACCATTAAATGTAAGGTGTGTACTCTCCCCCTCCCCACGAACGTCCCACCACTACTCTAACCCCCCTTCTACGTGTCGTATCTCCTACAAACACCCCACCACTACTCTCACCCCATGCAAGGTGTGTATCTCCCCACCAACGTCAGCCATACAATAGCATTAATAATGTCATGCGATATTCCCGAACAAGACATGACCACTCGTGAAAGTGTAAGGTGCCAAGCTCATCATCAGAAGAGAATATGATTGAAAAAATTAGAAAACGGCAACATCTGGGTATCTTTACGTAGACATTTCGCCATCCAGTGGCTTTATCAATACAAATTCAGGACATAATGTGAAGAATGTAGATTTGAACAAAAGAACGAGGTAAGCAGTCCCTCAGCCTTGGAGTTAGTGAAGAGAACCGTAGTCTTGAAGATTCTTCAAGACTACTCTGCTCTTGTACGCAAAACATGTACACTTTCAAAATCTTACCGAGTTCTGGCCAAAATTGATGTCGTCCGTCAGACACAGGCGTCAGGTGTACCCCACCCGCCTTTACACTATCCTCAGCTACTGTATGTTTCTATCTCTACTTGACAGAAAGCCCATGGTTTGGCAAAGCGTTTCCACAAGAAAATCTACCTAAACGTTTACAAATTGTCTCGTATACACTTGTCGATGGTTTTTACAGAGAAAAACAAATAAGGCAAAACACTAGGACAGTAAGTAAAGTAATTAACCATTTTGTTCTTGGACACATGTCTATTAGACCCAAGCCTGTTGTACGTGTTTACTGAAGTGTTTTTCTAAACCAACTTGTAGTATCTATTACCAAAGTTTGTACTCACTTGTCGATATTTCTACAGCAAGAAGTGATATCAGAGAAGAGGAAAAATTTATCAGGTAAACACCGAGTCTCATCTGCTGATGTGCCACAACGCATACCATTCTCCAGTCCAGTCTCGCACCACAAGAGACACACGCCTGCCATAGTTGAACGTTTCCCCCCCTCTGGTGACGTATGCAGGCATCGTCTTGCCAGAATGTAGCTGCTTTCTGAATTTACATACGTGCATTTTTAATGCAGCTACGTTTCAATAGACTTTACGGAAGTTAATGTAACATAGCCCAGCCTAACCCTAACTAAAACACAAAAATCGAAGAAACACTTCAGTAGGTTAACTGGCCCATGCTAGGTATGTTCAACTTCACACCCAGCCTCACCTAACCTAATTCAGCTAGCCTAACCACTTAATTATATAAAAAATAATCTCTGTTTAAAATGAGCGGTTAAAACACTGACCTAGGACAATCACGTGACAAACATTAACACAGGGTAAATTGGGAGGAGGCTCTGTAACAAACGCATAATGATTGCCAAGTATAATACATAGCATGCATAATAAAAATCAGTGCATAATACCTACCCAAAATTTTTGGCGGTAACAATAAAAGTTTTGGTGTCAGAAAATGTGTAGAAATAAGACGTGTAAGGTTTAGGAAAACGTTTTTCGGACGTTTCGCCCAGGCATGGGCTCTATCAGACTTGATAAAAGCACTGCCGTGGGCGAAAACATCAGAAGATAACCCAGGTTTTTTCGCGTCTTGTTTATCTCCGTTTTCTATTCACGCTCCAAAAATCTTCTCGCCATTATGTATCACTGCATCTACTGACTATTAGTATGTTACAATTGTTACTTTCGGTAACATAAGACAAATCCAGCGTAACCCACGTCACCCGTATCTATGGTAACTTGAGTAACGTTAATCAGTAAGTTCCAGCGGGAACTTACCTATCCTTGCTAAAAGATTTCCTAATTTTTACTATTTATCAACAACGAAAGCTATACACGGCATTTCCATCTTCTTAATTTTTCTGCAACTGCATAATAATGATGGTGAAGATTGGAGTTGAGTGGAGGAATTAGCTCCACAATCAACTCCTATAGAGGGGGTGGGGAAGCTGTAATCCCCCCTCCTCTACAGGTCTAGAGGAAGATGAAACATATGTCAGGGGGTGAGATGAGCAATTATTTACCAAGGGGGAACATGAGCTATACAAGAGCTTATAATTATAAGGACGCGCCTCTGGTTCCCCGTCAGACTGAGAGTACCGGACAACCAACCTGTGCAAGGGGTTTGCCAGAGGAAACTCCTGTTTTAAGACATATTTATTTATTTATTTATTTATTTATTTAATAATTTGACATACTCTGTATAAGACAATTAACAAGTACTTAGCCTAACATACAGCCATTGGAAAGAGGCACTTCTAATCATGGCCAAACTTGAGTTTCACAATGGGTACATAGTCAAATGGCACATGCTCGATTACGTATTGTTGTCAACACACACTTCCCCTACCTGCAGACTACTGGCTGTCACTCGCCGGCTCCGCTGGGTTACAAGTATCTTTGGCAAGTTAAATCACACCACCAGATGTAGACCAAACGAAATGTAAAACTTTGTCGATGGACTATAGTCACACGCTGCGTCAGTATGTACTAGAGTGCGATTAAAATTAATGAATTTTAGGAATAAACTACTCAGAAATGTTCAAAGAAATGCCCAAAGTATTTTATCCACAGTGGTATATTACAGGCCATTCCCTGGAAGATAATACCCTGACTTGCTAGCTGTAAAATAAAGCATTATCACATGTGTGCGTGTGTGCGTGTGTGTGTGTGTGTGTGTGTGTGTGTGTGTGTGTGTGTGTGTGTGTGTGTGTGTGTGTAATCACCTAGTTGCACTCACCTGTTGAGGTTGCGGGGGTCGAGTCCGAGCTCCTGCCCCGCCTCTTCAATGATCGCTACTAGGTCACTCTCCCTGAGCCGAGAGCTTTATCATACCTCTGCTTAAAGTATGTATGGATCCTGCCTCCACTACATCGCTTCCCAAACTATTCCACTTACTGGATACTTGTGGCTGAAGAAATACTTCCTAACATCCCTGTGATTCATCTGTGTCTTCAGCTTCCAACTGTGTCCCCTTGTTACTGTGTCCAATCTCTGGAATCATCTGATTCTTTGTCCAACTTGTCAATTCCTCTCAGTAATTTTGTATGTCGTTATCATGTCACCCTATCTCTCATGTCCTCCGGTGTCGTGCAGGTTGATTTCCCTTAACCTCTCCTCGTAGGACTTACCCTTAGCTCTGGGACTAGTTTGTTGCCAACCTTGCACTTTCTTAGTTTCTTTACGTGCTGGCTAGGTGTTGTTGCGGGTTCCAAACTGGTGCGCACATACTCCAATATGGGCCTAACGTATAATATACGGTGTACAGGGTCCTGAACGATTCCTTATTTAGATGACGGATAATGCTGTTCTAGGTTTGCTAGGCGCCCATATGCTGCAGCAGTTATTTGGTTGTGTGTGGCCCTTCAGGAGATGTGCCTGGTGATACTACCCAGATCTTTTCCTTGAGTGAGGTTTGTAGTCTTGACCCCCTAGGGACTGTATTCCGTTCTGCGGCCTTCTTTGCCCTTCCCCAATCTTTTCATGACTTTGGCACTTGGTGGGATTGAACTCCAGGAGCAATTGCTGGACCAGGTCTGCCAGCCTGTCCAGATCCCTTTGTAGTTCTGTGGTCTTCGATCGAGTGTATTCTTATCATCAACTTCTCGTCATCTGCCAAACAGGGACACTCAGAGTCTATTCCTTCAGTTCATGTCGTTCACAAATCCAGAACAAGCACGGGTCCTAGGATGACCCCTGCGGGACCCCGCTGGTCACAGGTGCCCGCTCTGACACCTCGCCACGTACCATATGGACTCGCTGCTGTCTTCGGGACAAGTATTTCCTGATCCATTGTAGTGCCTTCCTGTTATCCCTGCTGGTCCTCCAGTGTGTGTGTGTGTGTGTGTGTGTGTGTGTGAGATGTGTGTGTGTAGTGTGTGTGTGTTGTCTGTGTGTGTGTGTGTGTGTGTGTCGTGTGTGAGAGAGTGTGTGTGTGTGTGTGTGTGTGTGTGTGTGTGTGTGTGTGTGTGTGTGTGTGTGGTGTGTGTGTGTGTGTGTGTGTGTGTGTGTGGTGTGTGTATGTGTGTGTGTAGTGACTCATCAATCAATATTTGCACCAATAACTCATTACAGTTGTGACGGGTGATGGAAGTGTGAATACTCTATAATTTGTTCATGATTGAAGCATGTTATAAAATGTAAGTAACATTCTTACAGGATTCTTACCTATTGTAAACTTGTGAGTTCATTATAACTGTGTACCTAGCTTCAGCTATCAAAAAACTTTGGGGGGCCAGTCCCCTGGACCCATTTACGTACCTCTGTAATCTGTAAATACCTTTGTAACTTGTCCATGATTGTGACCAGACCTACCTGGAAATCATTCCTTTGTAAATTGTGGTTCTTATCTTCGTAATTGTGAGGCTCATTACTCTGTAACTTGCTCAGCTATCAAAAAACTTTGGAGTCCAGTCCAGGACCAATTATGTACCTCTGTTAATCTTTGGAACTACCGCCCACAGGATGGGTATGGGGGGCATAATAGACAATATTTAAACTAAAACCCCCTGGGTGCCAGAGTGCCCACAATGCAAGAGGCAGTCAATGACAGGACAGCATCGAGGGGGGGGGGGTGAGGGTGGGGGAGGGGGGAGCGTCGGGGGGTGGGGGGGGGAGGGGGGGATGGGGAGGGTGGCGGGGGGAGGGGGGGGGGGGAGGGGGGTTGGGCGGGGGGGGGGAGTGGGATGGTTGGGGGGGTGGGGAGGGGGGTGTGTGGGGGAGGGGGGGGCGGGGAGTGGTGGGCGGGGGGGGGGGGGGGGGGGGGAGGGGGGGGGGGTGGGGGGGGGGGGGGGGGGCCGGGGGGGGGAGGGGGGGGGGGCGGTGGAGGGAGGGAGAGGGGGAGGGGTGGGGGGTGAGGGGGGGGGGGGGGGGAGGTGAGAGAGGGTGTGGGGGGAGAGTGGGGGCGGAGGTGGGGGGGAGGTGGGGGGGGGGAGGGGGGAGGGGAGGGGGAGAGAAGGGGATGGGGGGAGGGGGAGGCGAGGGAGGGGAGAGGGGGGGGGAGGAAGGGGAGTTTGAGGGGAGGGCGGCAAAGGGGAGGGGGGGAGGGAGAGTGGGGGGAGGGGGGGGGAGGAGAGGGGAGGGGGAGGGGGGGGGGGGGAGGTGAGGGGAAGGTGGAGGGGGGGGGGGCAGGAGGTCAGCGGGGAGGAGCGGGGGGGGGGGGGGGGGAGGAGGGGGGGAGGGGAGGGGGGGGAGGGGAGCGGGAGGGGGGGGGTGGGGGCAGTGGATGATGGTGAGGGAGGGGGGGAGGGAGTGGGCGGAGGGGGGGGGAGTGGAGTCTGTGGGGGGGGAGGGGTTGAGTTTAGGGGAGGGAGGTGGAGGGGAAGGAGGCGGAGGGTGGAGGACGGGGGGGGGAGTGGGGAGTTGGGGAGAGGGTGGCGGAGGGTGAAAGCGGGGACGAGGTGGAGTGGATCATGGAGTGGAGGGGGGAGGGGGGGGAGGGAGTGGGGGGGGGGAGGTGAGGGAGGGGGGGGGGAGTTTGAGAGGGGGGTGGGGAGGGGGGGGGGCGGGGGGGGGGAGGTGGAGGGAGGAGCCGTGGGAGCGGGAGGGGATCGGTGGGGGGGGAGGGGGAGGTCAACTCAAAGTGGAACGTTATTTGCGTTGGAAATAGCATAACGAAAATATCCGTCGGTTTAAACCATCTGTGGTCTTATTTAACCACAGACCAACATATTTTCAAAACAATTCGTGGTAGTTGAACTAACACGTTTAGCTAGTAAATTAAGGAAGGAATGGTTAAGCTAGTAATTAAGGAAGGAACTGGTTAAGCAAGTAAAAAGGAAGGAAACAGGTATGTTAAACTAGTAATTAGGAACTGGTTTAAGCTAGTAATTAGAAGGAAACTGGGAAAGTAGTAATTAAGGAAGGAAATGGTTAACTAGTAATAAGGAGGGAAGGTTAAGCTAGTAATTAAGGAACTGGTTAAGATATGTAATTAAGAAAGGGAATGTTAAGCTAGTAACTTAAGAGAAGGAACTGGCTAAGCTAGTAATTAAGGAAGGAATGGTTAAGCTATTAATTAAGGAACTGTTTAAGCTAGTAATTAGGAAGTAACTGATTAAGCTATAGTAATTAAGGAAGGAAACTTGGTTATGCTAGATAATTAAGAGGACTGGTTAAGCTATAATTAAGGGAAGGAAAATGGTTAATGCTAGTAATTAAGGAAGGAACTGATTATGCTAGTAATTAAGGAAGGAAACTGGTTAAGTCTGATAGTAATTAAGGAAACTGGTTAAGCTAGTAATTAAGGAAGGAAACTGGTTAAAAGCATAGCAATTAAGGATACAGGGTAAGCTAGTTATTAAGGAAGGAAACGTGGGGTTTAAGATAGTAATTAAGGAACTGGTTAAGCTAGTAATTAAGGAAGGAACTGGTTAAGCTAGTAATTAAGGAAGGAACTGGTTAAGCTAGTAATTAAGGAAGGAACTGGTTTAGCTAATAATTAAGGAAGGAACTGGTTAAGCTAGTAATTAAGGAAGGAACTGGTTAAGCTAGTAATTAAGGAACTGGTTAAGCTAGTAATTAAGGAAGAAATGGTAAAGCTAGTAATTTAAAGGAAGGAAAACTGGTTAAGCTTATATTAAGGAAGAACTGGTTAAGCTAGTAATTAAGGAAGGAACTGGTTAAGCTAGTAATTAAGGAAGGAATTGGTTAAGCTAGCAATTAAGGAAGGAACTGGTTAAGCTAGTAATTAAGGAAGGAACTGGTTAAGCTAGTAATTAAGGAACTGGTTAAGCTAGTAATTAAGGAAGGAACTGGTTAAGCTAGTAATTAAGGAAGGAACTGGTTAAGCTAGTAATTAAGGAAGGAAATGGTTAAGCTAGTAATTAAGGAAGGAACTGGTTAAGATAGTAATTAAGGAAGGAACTGGTTAAGCTAGTAATTAAGGAACTGGTAAGCTAGGTAATTAAGGAAGGAACTGGGTTAAGTAGCAATTAAGGAAGGAACTGGTTAAGCTAGTAATTAAGGAAGGAACTGGTTAAGCTAGTAATTAAGGAACTGGTTAAGCTAGTAATTAAGGAAGGAACTGGTTAAGCTAGTAATTAAGGAACTGGTTAAGCTAGTAATTAAGGAAGGAACTGGTTAAGCTAGTAATTAAGGAAGGAACTGGTTAAGCTAGTAATTAAGGAAGGAAACTGGTTAAGCTGTAATTAAGGAAAGGAACTGGTTAAGCTAGTAATTAAGAAGGAACTGGGTTTTTAAAAAAAAGGGGCTAGTACTTAGGAAGGAACTGGTTAAGCTAGTATTAAGGAACTGGTTAAGCTAGTAATTATGGGAAGGAACTGTTGTTTAGTAGTAATTAAGGAAGGACACGGTTAAGCTAGTAATTAAGGAACTGGTTAAGCTAGTAATTAAGGAAGGAACTGGTTAAGCTAGTAATTAAGGAAGGAACTGGTTAAGCTAGTAATTAAGGAAGGAACTGGTTAAGCTAGTAATTAAGGAACTGGTTAAGCTAGTAATTAAGGAAGGAACTGGTTAAGCTAGTAATTAAGGAAGGAACCTGTTAAGCTAGTAATTAAGGAAGGAAATGGTTAAGTGTAATTTAGGAACTGGTTTAAGCTAGTATTAAGGAAGGAAACGGTTAAGCTAGTATTAGGAAGGAAACTGGTTAAGCTAGTATATTAAGGAATGGTTAAGCTAGTAATTAAGGAAGGAATAAGTTAAGCTTGTAGTAATTAAGGAAGGAACTGGTTAAGCTAGTAATTAAGGAAGGAAATGGTTAAAGGAGGGAACTGGTTAAGCTAGTAATCAAGGAGGCAACTGGTTAAGCTAGTAATCAAGGAGGGACCTGGTGGTCAGACCGTGACCCTGTCGTGGTACGTTTATTAACCACGGACATTACCAATGAATGTTTACGTGCGAATCTTCGTGAACGAGTGATGGCGAAAAGTTGGACGACGCTGAACTAAGTTGAAGAGTGTACTTGACAGTATATGCTAGTTACACGATAGAACTGTCGAACATTAGTATATCCAAGGACAGCGTTTAAACGTACCTGAAACGACGAACATGAATACGACTTTCCTGTTAATACTCTTGGTGGAATAGATAAACATCTTCAATCGAGCCGCGTGACATCGGCGTCCAGGCGACACGGTAGTGTCCCAGCTCATAGGTACACGAGCTCAAGGAAGTTCGAATTTCTACGACCAGGACGTGTTACAAAATTTAGAACGAGAGCCTTTTGGGATGTGATACATGGGCGATCAGTCCAACTCAGGCAGAGTCATGTGATGTTTCTTTTACGTGGAATACTGTAGTGGAATAAACCATGGAACAAGTGGGGTCTTGCACACATTCCGTGATTTGTTTGCACTCATGTTAAAAATATCGTGTTATTACGATTTTGTGAGTCATAATAGTGGAGAAACAGAAGTTAGGTTATATTCCTGACTACTAAATCTTTCATCACACAGAGGTACGGGGGACAACAAATCGGTGGTCGATTGTCGGAAGAAAAAACGTCCAGAGAGCAGCTGCTGGAACCTTAACTAGATTGTTCTTTGGAACAACACAAAAGTCCCTAAAGTATGATATCAATTGGCGTGGTCAAACTACTGGGGTTCTTATGTAGTCTTTATGGTGGAGGTTCACCACAGAATGAGTAGCGCTAATACACTCTCCACTCGGGGTACATTTTAAAATTTTCACTGCTGCGGAAAAAGGCATTCAGAAGAAAACATTAACTGTTGGAGTGGTCAAAAGAATTTTTTTTCTTACATTTTGCCCCCAGGGGGAATTTTTGGTAGATGCACATCAAATCTATGATGCGAACATACCCTGCTCACAGACAACTGAAAAGTAGCGGGGCGGAGACGAAGGGAGGGATAGTGAGAGGGGGGGGTAGTACAGTAATTGGTCACTAGGGCGATGGTGCACAGCGTGAAGGGGAAGCTACATATTCCTCGCACCCCGCGTGCACATCTCAACGTTTCCTAGTTACTATGATGTCACTAGACGCACTTGTGGTTAAATAACGTTTTTTTACAGAATTGTGTAGCATAATCTAACCTAAATCAAAATAAAGTTTTTTTTATTTGTCAGTTTACAAAAGCGTTGATAAACTAACGCTGAGAACTGCGTAAGAAAACTGACGTAGTAAAATACCCGAAGATTACCTGAGAACGTCTAAGGACAGCACTCACGTGGCCCTGGTCCCAAAACCAGTGATAGCAGTTCTCTGGGACACAGAAGGAAATGGAAGACGTCTCAATGCTGACAATGGACAGCCTGATCAACCAGACTGTTTGTGTTAGTTGTACTCAGTCCAACGTAGGCAACACAGCCCGGCTGATCAGGCACGAGGAACTTAACCATGTCTCTCTTGAGTGAATGTCAATGGAATTGCAGTAATAAGTCTGTGGTAGATCTATCACTTTAATAAACACGTCTAGAGCAACTGCAAATGTGACCAGATTACTGATGGAGCCAGGCTTAGGCTTGCTTACAAGTACCTCTGGCAGTTTGGCAGACACAAATGATTAAACTACCGGGGAATACCAAGTATGTAGCCATTTGTAAAGTAATTTTCTAATACTGTGCTGATTGTCCACTTACTGAGGAATATAGAGACAGTATAATAACCCATGTGATATGTGATATATGAATTAAGCGACCAGGCACTTTAAGCAAATATCCTGTATTTGCTTACAACATAAATCAAGACACTTGTAAAATATAGTTCTAAATGTGCTCCTGTTTAACCTTCCGTGGCCTAGTTCCTAGGCTTTTTTTGTATCCAATGTTGTTCTTGCGCTACTCTCCACAAAGGATGGATATAGGGGTGCACGTATATTAGACGCTTAGGCGGCAAAATCTAAATTCTAATTCTTGATTAGGTGATTTTACGTTAAAACCTTTATAAGCATATTCAGTCATAAATAAACACACTGAAAACGGGGCGGGGCACATCTGAGCCTGGTGTTTGGGGCCAGCCCAAGCAATGTTCAATTCTACACGTGCATTCACGTGTGGTGTGAGGCTTGCCTTGCAACATCTTATGTGCACGACGTTCAACTTTTCTTCTCCCCTGACGTGTCAGCAAGCTTGTCTCCAGTGCCGTTGAGTAGCAAGCAGCTGCTGCTACTACATTCCTACCATAGTAAACAGCTTCCCATTTACATTACTGGTTAACCAAACAAGCTATCTGAAACCATTTCAACAGACTGGGAGATTAATGCCAGGGACTTACGAGTGATAATGTCAGCAAATCTTACTCTCCAGGATTCACATGTATTACTGTCAAACCTGGATAACTAGAACCTTCAAAATTAGAGACACCAAGCCAATGTTGACAGCCTAAATCCGTTCTCTCTAGATTGGATATTTACTGTACTGTGACAGTCCCTTCTTAGAGGCGAATTGTAGATCTGGAGAAAGATATTAATCGAGAACCTTCACTGCTCGCATAAATTCAGTCAAGACCTTGGAGCTAGGCGGGAAAGATCCATCATAATTTGGAAGTGACTGGTTGGCAAACAAAACGTTATCCCAACGAGAGACAAGTGGTTTGGAAGACGGTGCAAAATACCCCATGTGAAAGTAGAGCGCAATGACTAATTAAGAGAGAGCCAAAATACGCCCCCGTCCCACAAAAAAAAAACACTTTTCAACACCCCTTCATAAGGGGAATTTCCAGTAGACCTTAGCTGGTTTTCAAGAAGGGAACTTAATAGGAAGTTCATGATCAGTCGATGTTAAGTTGCGATGAACGCTATCTTGCTATCTACCTATTACTGATGAGTGACTATTAGTGATGGTAACCAGGAGTCCTGGTCTGGTACCGTACCGTAGGGACAGTGACCCTGAGAATTGTGTACGCAAGCAGCTACGGCAGCTTCGAAGAGTTACGTTCCAACAAGGAACTGGGATTTGCTCATTATAGGACATACCCTCCCTCAGAATGAATGTGAGGCAGGGAACGAGGGGGGAGACAGGGGTAGGGGAGAGAGTGGGAGTGGAGGCAAGAAAAGGGTGAGAAAGGGTATACCTGGGAGAAAGACACCTGGGATCACCAGGTGTGAGAGGTGACTAACGCGGGGCCACACACTCATCTACACACCCACTTCACTCATCCACACGCACCCACCTCACTCATCCACACACACCCACCTCACTCATCCACACACCTACCCATTCATCCCACCACCCACCTCACGCATCCACACACCCCACCTCACTCATCCACACACCCACCTCACTCAACCACACAACCAAACACAACCTGCACTAGACAAGAGGTGTACAGGGAGGGAGAAAGGAGAGACAGGAGGGAGGAACTAGGATTGAGAGAGAATAAAGAGAGAGTGAATGAGGAGGAAGAGGAGGGACGGAAGGAGGGAGGAAGGGAGCAGAGGTCAGCCTGCAGTGCACACAATCAATGAAGGCAAGCACTGATCCAGGACTCATTCCTCCATCACTTACTCTCCCCCCATCCCTCCATCCCCCATCAACTCCCATCTCTCAAGCACCCATTAACATCAGAATATGCACACCCACCCCATCACTCAGCACCAGCCTCACTTATCACCCAAAACCCATCCCCCATCGCCACCCATTACTATACCCTCAGCATTTCCACCCCAGTAATGTCACTACTCCACCCACTGGTTCTTTTCCACCAGTGTCAGCTCACTCACCCTTTCCAGGACCCCCCATGTCGTTTCCGTAGTGTTAGCTCTACGAAATGTCAGCCTCACAGGAAAGTGTCAGCCTCACAGGAAAGTGTCAGCCTCCCTGGTGAAGTGTGAACCTTCCAAGGAAAGTGTCAGTCTCCAAGGAAAGTGCAGCCTCCCAGGAAAGTGTCATCACACATGGAAGTGTCAGCATCCCAAGGAAAGTGTCATGGGTCCTCACGGAAAAGGACAAACCTCCCAGGCAAGTGTCAGTCCGCCAAAAAAAAGTGCTATGTCTCCCCATCTGAGTGCCAAGAGGTTTGTCAGCTATTAGGGTGGCACCCCTGGTACACCTGAGTCATTACTGCTATCATTAACCTGACTGTCTGGGGTAGGCTGGCGCCATGCACGCACGCACACACACACACACACACACACACACACACACACACACACCACACACACACACACACAACACACACACACACAAAGGAACTACCGGAACGGGGTTCTGTGGGACAGAGAAACTGGCAGGAAGCCAGTTAATGAGATGTATGGAATATGTAGCAACAAATGCAAGGGGCTGAGGAGAGGGTTTGTACCCAAGGGTAACGGATTAATGGAAAAAGCAGGATGAACCCATGTTTACCCAAAGGTGCAGGGAGGGCAAAAACCAAGTGTGCTAGGGAATGGAAGAAATTAGAAGGCAAAGGACCCAGGAGAATAAGGAGAACATCGTAGAGCCCAGAAACGAATATGCACAGATTAGAAGAAGGAGGCCAAAGACAATATGAATGACAGCCAGCGAAAGCCAAATCTGACCCGAAACTGTTGTACAAGCACATCAGGAGGAAAAAAAACAGTCAAGGACCAGGTAAATCAGGCTAAGGAAGGAGGGAAGGAGAGAGACATGAAATGACGTGAAGTATGTGAAGAACTCAACAAGAGATTCAAAGAAGTGTTCACAGATGGAAAAAATGGTATAAATACCGACACAATGGCAATATAACACAATGCGTATATGTGATCCTTTATTGACTACGTTTCCGCCCACACAGTGGGCTTTTTCAAGTCACAAACAGAACTGTTTCTGTTTGTGACTTTGAAAAAAGCCACTAGTGTGTGCGAAAAGTAGTCAATCAAAGAGCACATTATACTGCTTTGGTTTATATTGCCAAGAGTGTTACAAGAGGAGACAGAAGGGACTCCCCCCCCCGCCCGCCCCCGGTGAGCAGGTGGGGCACACCACAGAGCTGGGACACAGTGCACACAACCGAGGGAGAAGTGAGAGGCTTTGAGTGAGCTAGATACCTCAAAGGCATGGGCAGATAACATCTCCCCATGGGTTATGAAGAGAGGGAGCAGAGGGAGCTTGCGTCCCCTAACAACAAATATTCAATACATCTATCGAAAACTGGGAGGTTGCTGAGGCATGGAAGACAGCAAATGTAGTCCCAATCTTTAAAAAAGGAGACAGTCATGAAGCATTAAACTACAGACCTGTGTCACTGACATGTATAGTATGCAAAATCATGGAGAAGATTTATCAGGAGATGAGCGGTGGAACACCTTGAAAGGCAAGTGATCTTCATCAACAGCAGCCAACATGGTTTCAGGGACGGGAATCCTGTGTACAAACCTACTGGAGTTCTATGACATGGTGACAGCGTAAGACATGAGAGAGAGGGTTGGGTGGATTGCATTTTTTGGACTGCAAAAAGAAGCGTTGTGACCACAGTTCCACACAAGGAGATTGGTGCAAAAACTGCGAGGACCAAGCAGTGGATAAACAGGGAAGCATACAATGGTATCAGGGAATAATTGTCAGGAAGACAGCAGCGAGTCATGGTACGTGGCGACGTGTCAGAGTGTGGCACCTGCGACCAGCGGGGGGGTACCGCCAGGGGTCGTCCTAGGACCAGTGCTGTTTTGGATTTGGTGAATTGACATGACGGAAGAATAGACTCTGGAGTGTCCCTGTTGCAGATGACGTGAAGTGATGAGAAGAATCACTCGATCGAAGGCAGCAGAACTAACAAAGGATCTGGACGGCTGCAGACTGCAGCAATTGGCTCCTGGAGTTCAATCCCACCAAGTGCAAAGTCATGAGATTGGGGGAAAAGCAAAGAAGGCGCAAGACGGAGTTACAGTCTAGGGGTGGTCAGAGACTACAAACCTCACTCAAGGAAAGATCTTGGGGTGAGTATAAACACCAGGCACAACTCCTGAGGCGCACATCAACCAAAATAACTGCTGCAGCATATGGCGCCCTAGCAAACTCAGAAACAGCATTCCGACAATCTTAATTAAGGAATCATTCAGGACCTTGTACACGTGTATGTTAGGCCCATATTGGTATGCGGCACCAGTTTGGACCACACTAGCAGCTGTGAAGGAAGAAACTAGAGAAAGTGCCAAGGTTTTGGCAACAAGACTAGTCCCTGAGCTAAAGAGGTTGTCCTACGAGGAGAGGTTAGGGAAATCAACCTGACGACACTGGAGGACAGGAGAGATTGGCGGGGACATGGATACGACATAAAAATTATGGAGAGGAATGACAGGTGGACAAAGCCAGGATGTTCCAGAGATTGGATTTAGACTACAGTTAACAAGGGGGACACAGTTTTGGAGGATGAAGACACAGATGAATCAACAGGGAATGTAGGAAGTATTTCTTCAGCACAGAGTACGGTCAGTAAGTGGATAGTTTGAAGCGATGTAGTGGAGGCAGGATCCTACTAGCTTTAAGCAGAGGTATGATAAAGCTCACAGGCTCAGGAGAGTGGACCTAGTGCGAATCAGTGAAGAGGCGGGGCCAGTGAGCTCGGACTCGACCCCCGCAACTCAACATAGGTGAGTACACACACATACACACACCCACGCACACACACACACACAATACACACAACACACACCTCATGCAATAAACATGTTTGGGACATACTAGAGAGAGAGAAAGGAGAGGATGAACAGACATAGGCTGTCCCTGGATACAATTCAGACCACCCATTTAAGAACATCACATATGAAAGGTCCCTTGGACGTTAGTGATCACTTGTCTTGGCTTCGAAGACATTGTAGAGCTAAAAAGGGGGTGGGAAGGAAGCAGCACGGTAGGATGAGAGGAAAGCCAACCCATAAAGAGGGGACTACACCGGTATGAGGCAATTTCCTGCATGAGGTTCAGTGGGAAAAGAGAAGCACTGATAGGAAAAACAGTTAAACTGATAGGAAGAACAGAAACTGATTAGGAAAAAGTTAGAATGAATGATTGATTGGACCACAGATGTAAGGAGGCAGAGTAGGAGAGGTTCGTAACACCAAGGCAACAGAACAATGGGAAGACCAGAAAGAGCCTTTAGTTCACACGGGTGCAGAGAAAGAAACCAAAACTAATGGACGCTTCATCTAGAAGGTAAATTATAGAAGACAAGGACCAGAATAATAAGGAGATTAGATGAGAGCCAGAACGAATGTGCATGGATAAGGAGGAATGCCCAGCGGCAATACGAAAACAAACCCCCCCCCCTCACTTAAAAACCCGTCAGCCACTTAAAACCTGCAACTAACAGTACCCCCGTCAGCCACTGTTAAACTGCAGTTAACAGTGACAGTTTCCACGCCCATAACTATCAGCCTGTGAGGGACTACTATCAGAACCCAGCTTCCAACAGCCCAGGCTTCCCATCACAATCTGCTAGGTCAGACATACGTAGAAACTTTTTCTTGTTCACCCTTGAAAATTTCTGCCGTTGTATTAACAAAACTGATCATACTTATCTGTAGAAAGTTGAAGAGTCTTGGACCCTACAAGCTTACGCTGTTCTCCTTATCCTTATGACACACCTGATTTTCATGGGGTTTGTTGTGCACACAGCACACCCTTTGGCGTGTGTCTCACTCCAGTACGTTATAACACGCTCCCACGCCCGTGTGTCTCACTCCAGTACGTTATAACACGCTTCCACTCCCGTGTCTCTCACTCCAGTACGTTGTAACACGCTTCCGCTCCTGTATCTCTCACTCCAGTACATTATAACAGTCTTCTAATCCCGTATCTCTCACTCCAGTACGTTATAACAGCCTTCCACTCCCGTATCTCTCACTCCAGTACGTTATAACACGCTTCCGCTCCCGTATCTCTCACTCCAGTACGTTATAACACGCTTCCACTCCCGTATCTCTCCTGTACGTTATAACACGCTTCCACTCCCGTATCTCTCTCTCCAGTACGTTATAACAGCCTTCCACTCCCGTATCTCTCACTCCAGTACGTTATAACACGCTTCCGCTCCTGTATCTCTCACTCCAGTACGTTATAACACGCTTCCGCTCCTGTATCTCTCACTCCAGTACATTATAACAGTCTTCTAATCCCGTATCTCTCTCCAGTACGTTATAACACGCTTCCACTCCCGTGTCTCTCACTCCAGTACGTTATAACACGCTTCCACTCCCGTATCTCTCCTGTACGTTATAACACGCTTCCACTCCCGTATCTCTCCTGTACGTTATAAACACGCTTTCCACTCCCGTATCTCTCACTCCATACGTTATAACACGCTTCCGCTCCTGTATCTCTCACTCCAGTACGTTATAACACGCTTCCGCTCCTGTATCTCTCACTCCAGTACGTTATAACACGCTTCCGCTCCTGTATCTCTCACTCCAGTACATTATAACAGTCTTCTAATCCCGTATCTCACTCCAGTACGTTATAACACGCTTCCACTCCCGTGTCTCTCACTCCAGTACGTTATAACACGCTTCCACTCCCGTATCTCTCCTGTACGTTATAACACGTTTCCCCACTCCCGTATCTCTCCTGTACGTTATAACACGCTTCCACTCCCGTATCTCTCCTGTACGTTATAACACGCTTCCACTCCCGTATCTCTCCTGTACGTTATAACACGCTTCCACTCCCGTATCTCTCACTCCAGTACGTTATAACAAGCTTCCACTCCCGTATCTCTCACTCCAGTACGTTATATCAAACATCCACTGCCGTATCTCTCACTCTAGTATCTCGTATTTGAGTCTCACGATGAAAACCGTGAGAATAAAAGAATCGATCGAAATTATTCGTGGAGACAACGAGGACAAGTGTACCTGGAAGGACATATATCACCTTGGGTACTGAGTGAAGAAACACAAGCACTGCGGCACCACAGAAAGGATTTACAATTCAGCAGGGCTTGATCAACCAGGCTGTTACTGCTGGCCGCACGTAGTCCAGCGTAGGAACCACAGCCCGGCTGTGTTGTTACAGGTATGTCTAATACTTCAACTTATCGGTGTTCTATACCATTGATGTTATGATACTGGCTACACACACACACACACACACACACACACACATACACACACACACACACACACACACACACACACACACACACACACACACACACACACAACACAATCACACACACACACACACACATACAACACACACACACACACACACACACACACACACACACACACACACACACACACATACACACACACACACACACACACACACAATCACACACACACTCACACACACACACACATCACACACACACACACACACACACACACACACACACACAATCACACACACACTCACACACACACACACACACACACACACACACAAACACACACACACACACACCACACATACACACACACACACACACACACACACACACACACACACACACACACATACACACATACACACATACACACACACTCCTAGGCGGGGCCAGGAGCTCGGACTCGACCCCCGCAACCTCAACTAGGTGAGTACATACACACACACACACACACACACACACACACACACACACACACACACACACACACACACACATACACACACACACACACACACACACACACACACACACACACACACACACTAATACTCAACAATGAAAGCTTCTGTCTTAACGTTATATTTAACAAGAGTGACTTACAGCTACGGACTTGAGGTGACGACCCAGGAGAAAGTCCTCAACATTAAACCTATTTACACGAAAAGAAACCACTTAAACAGAAAATAAAATAAAACACGTAAAAACATACTTGTATATTTCGACCTCAGAGACCATCTTCAGTAGATACATTTATATTTCAGCAAGAATTATACATTTGTGTCCCCGGTGTTTCAGTCTTGTGTGCGCATGTGTATTATAACTCGTCATCCCTCAGTTTTGTATATTTTAATATCAGCAGTTACTTATATATTTATCTAAAGGAGCTATAAAACTCTGAGAAAAAAGAGTAGCCTCAGACACGAGCTTGGCCTCACAACCGAAGGTCTCGGGTTTAATCGCGGGGGAAAAAATCAAGATACATACACAAATCTGCTTACACCTGTTACCCTTCCTAACCTAGCAGCAAGTACTAGTTACTTGGGTGTTAAGTCACCTGGTGTGGGTCGCTCACACACAAACCAAACTCACATCACAGACTAACTCAAACACAGATCATAAGTTCACTGGTATAAGCGGGAAAGATATTATGAGTAACAAGAATTTCAACGTCTTTCGACAGAATGAGCTCAGTGGCACTAGAACTGCGCCCCAGACACACACAATCAAGAGAAAAAGAAGAGAAGATGCAGGCTAGAGAGAGGCGTTCCTACTACAGGCGAAGACGAAGAATCACATAAGTATCAAAGATTGAAGATTTTTTGAATTCAGAAACGAAAAGAAAAAACGGATAAGAGAAGAGAGTGAGAGTCAGAATCAGAGAGAATATAAAAGTGTTAGCGATTGAGACACAGCAAATTCCCAGCTGATAAAACAAAATCATCCAGGGGATCACAGAAAAAAATTTGATGTGTAAGATGACAATTTCAGTTACTCCGTTTAGAAAAGAATTGAGGCAATAAATAATGGAATGGAGTGTAGAATAAATGAAAAAAATCACTCCGAAAAAGAGGAAAGATTAATGTGAAAACCTAGGAGTGATAATGTCAGAAAACATGACACTCAAGGATCACAACAGCGTCATTATCACAACCACCAGGAAGATACTCTGTAGGCTGGAAAACTAGAACCTTTAAAACAAAATTTTTAAAATATCACCCCCAAATAACCCCTAGTATAAGAGCAGATAAATTGCATATTACCTGGGTTAAAACGCAGCAGCAGTAGCAGCAGCGATGTATGCCCCTTTGTGGGTTTAGCGCTTAGTTAGATTTTATAAAAATAAAAAGAAAGTAGCACTTTCAGAATCGTAAAAACTTAGCTATCTATCAAATAAACAATAATGTCTATATAAAGGTAGTTTATACAACCAGAAGCTGCAGGTTGGTTAATTAAGGGGGTTTTTCAAGCTATCGACTACACTAGGCTGAAAGTAGCCTTCTCACAACCAGACAAAAACATTTTTAATCCCCATAATAGGTATTAACCCTGTCAATAATATATACCTTCATAGAAAATGGAATATTATCATGTTATAAAGAGACAAAGTTAATTCAACAGTCTTTTGATGTTGGGTAGCACTCTTGTATATTCTTTTTCATTCAAACTATGCTGTAGTATATAATCAACGCTGTCGGAGAGTTAAATAGGATGTACTGGTGATTATTATGGGGATTAATTTTGGTGATTAGAGAGATCATGCTTAAGATGATCGGCCAGACGTGATGTATACAAAAGGAAGTGTCTTGTTGTCTCACTTTGTATTAATGTATAGATCAGGAAAGTGAGTTTTGTCAGCATTACTTTGATATATACTCTTAAGTAATACAATCGCAAACATGCGATCTTAACAATGTAGAGCAAGCCATAGGATGAAAATCTTTAGCTCTAGATCTTTCCCACTCTCTTGCTAGTCTTGCAATGTTGCAAGACTAGCAATAGAAAGGAGGGAAAACCCTCCCTGAGGCAAGACGGAAATTTCTGTCTTGCAGGTACTCACCTGGAAGGAAGGTCACAAGGACTGGCAGGGCAGGTACTCACCTGGAAGTTAGGTCACAACGACTGGCAGGGCAGGTACTCACCTGGAAGTTAGGTCACAACGACTAGCAGGGCAGGTACTCACATGGAAGTTAGGTCACAACGACTGGCAGGGCAGGTACTCACCTGGAAGTTAGGTCACAACGACTGGCAGGGCAGGTACTCACCTGGAAGTTAGGTCACAACGACTGGCAGGGCAGGTACTCACCTGGAAGGTAGGTCACAACGACTGGCAGGGCAGGCAGGCTTACTCACCTCAAAAGAGATCTCGTCAGAAGCCTGGGCGATGTAGCGCTTGACAACGTAAGCAGCGGCCACGGCGGGAGTGTTGATGTCAGAATCATCAGTCACTATGAGACGGTGACCACGGTTGTCCAGCTCCAGCCAGTTGAGCACAGGACCGCATGTTATGAGGGACCCAGCAACCTCGCTCAGCCTAGCAACATACTCCCCCAGCAGCCCAGCAACCGCCGCCTGCAACACAAAAAATTATCGTTAGCAAAACTCAGGGTAAAGAGTATGGTGATACTGAAAACGTGTAGGAAAAAGACGCTTATAAACAGTTCAGGACACCTATTAGAGGAAACGTTTTGCCACTCGTGGCGAAACGTTCAATGTAATAAATGTCCTGAACTGTGCATAAGTGTTTTTCTTCCACTAAACTTAAAGTAAACACACACACACACACACACACACACACACACACACACACACACACACACACACACACACACACACACACACACACACACACACGCTGGAGATTGAAAAACAGCAAGTAACAGGGGTGACAGTAAATAAAACAAATGTAACAGCAAGAATCATGTGTGACAGCAAGTAACATGTGTGACAGCAAGTAACATGTGTGACAGCAAGTAACATGTGTGACAGCAAGTAACATGTGTGACAGCAAGTAACATGTGTGACAGCAAAGTAACATGTGTGACAGCAAGTAACATGTGTGACAGCAGAATCATGTGTGACAGCAGTAATATGTGTGACAGCAAGTAACATGTGTGACAGCAAGTAACATGTGTGACAGCAAGTAACATGTGTGACAGCAAGTAACATGTGTGACAGCAAGAATCATGTGTGACAGCAAGTAACATGTGTGACAGCAAGTAACATGTGTGACAGCAAGTAACATGTGTGACAGCAAGTAACATGTGTGACAGCAAGAATCATGTGTGACAGCAAGTAACATGTGTGACAGCAAGTAACATGTGTGACAGCAAGTAACATGTGTGACAGCAAGTAACTGTGTGACAGCAAGAATCATGTGTGACAGCAAGTAACAGTGTGACAGCAAGTAACATTGTGACAGCAAGTAACATGTGTGACAGCAAGTAACATGTGTGACAGCAAGAATCATGTGTGACAGCAAGTAACATGTGTGATAGCAAGTAACATGTGTGACAGAATGCAATTTTAAGAAGAAACAAATACATCAGAGTATATACACTACGAGGTGTGTATTACGTAAATGTGTATATACACCGAGAGGGTGTATCTGTGTATATACAACGAGTGAGGTGTGTTTCTCAGTGCATAAACTAATAGTAATTTATGTAAGTTTCTGTTTTAGTGATTAAATTATTTCTGACCTGTGGTGTGTAGGTGACATGCAGTCGCTAGGCTTCAAACCTAACCAATTAAAACTATTTTCTGTCTCAGTATTGACAGTTGTCTGTGTTAATGTACTGGACAACACTGGTCATGTTGAACAACATATAACAACACAGGAGATGAAAGTCAGACACATGTGCAACATCTGGGTATCTTTACTGTAGACATCCATAAACTTTATTAATACAAATTCAAGGTCATAATCTGAAGACAGTAGAACTGTATACAAAAAATGAGGTAATTAGTCCCTCAGTCTTCAAGAACACCGTTGACCTTACCATAGTTGTACTACTACTATTACCACTATTACTACTACAACCACTATTATTACTACTAGATAAGATAAGATATCGTTCGGATTTTTAACCCTGGAGGGTTAGCCACCCAGGATAACCCAAGAAAGTCAATGCGTCATCGAGGACTGTCTAACTTATTTCCATTGGGGTCCTCAATCTTGTCCCCCAGGATGCCACCCACACCAGTCGACTAATACCCAGGTACTTATTTTCTGCTAGGTGAACAGGACAACAGGTGTAAGGAAACGTGTCGAAATATTTCCACTCGCCGGGAATCGAACCCGGGCTCTCCGTGTGTGAAGCGGGAGCTTTAGCCACCAGGCCACCGGTCACCAACTACTGTTACTACTACTACTACTACCACCACTACTATTACTACTAATACTACCACTACTACTACTACTACAACTACTACTATTACTACTACTACTACTACCACCACCACTACTACAATTAATACTACTACTACTGCTATTACTACAACTACTATTACTACTACTACTACTACTACTACTATTATTATTATTACTACTTCTACTACCACTATACTACTATTAGTACTATTACTACTATTACTACTACCACTATACTACTATTAGTACTATTACCAATACTGCTACCACTATACGACTATTAGTACTATTACTACTATTACTACTACCACTATACTACTATTAGTACTATTACTACTACTACTACTACTATCCTCTCGCAGTTCGCCAACTGACTCCCGCCACTGCTTCTGTAACACACACATCCAAGTCATCAGTCATCCTCACGGGGACAGGCACACAGAAGCCCGCGGCTTCTTCCGAAAGGAAAAGGTCACGATGTTCCAAGGACTCAACCCAGGACCCGGATTTGGATATGGGCGCAATTCTGGCGAAGAAACTGCGAGACCTGGACTCTTGGGATGGCGAAGCAAGCGAAACCAGATGAATGGTTTCAGAGAACCGACACGTTGACAAATTAGACACATGTGCAACTCTTGGGTATCTTTATTGAGGAAACGTTTCGCCACACAGTGGCTTCATCAATCCATACAAAGGAGAATCTTGAAGAACAGGAGGAGAATGAGGTAATCAGTCCCTCAACCTTGAGTCGATGTGGTCAGTCCATCAATCTTGAATAGAATACAGCATATGTGCGGAGAAGTAGCTAATAACCGTAGGCAGGAGAGGTGCAGACAGTCACAGGTGGTGTCACATTTGTTCAATGTGGAAGTCGGTCGTGCACAAGGGTTAGGCAAGCGAAGAATTCCACATTGAACAAATGTGACACCACCGACGACTGCTGCACCTCTCCTGCCTACGGTATATAAGCTACTTCTCCGCACATATGCTGTATTCTATTCAAGATTGATGGACTGACCACATCGACTCAAGGTTGAGGGACTGATTACCTCATTCTCCTCCTGTTCTTCAAGATTCTCCTTTGTATGGACTGATGAAGCCACTGTGTGGGGAAACGTTTTCTCAATAAAGATACCCAAGAGTTGCACATGTGTCTAATTTATCATGCGAAACCAGCCGGGCCAATTTAGGCTGGGGTGATAGGCCTCCTACTGCAGGGTTCAGTATGGGAAGAGGTCGTAAACCCGACAAGCTGATACACTGCAGTAGTCTCCTACGTTTAGTATGAAAGTGTCAATTTGAAAAGCCAAATCTAAAGGTGGGCCACATATTGTAATTTTTTGTATAGTTCATGAATAATAACAATGATATTTTGTAACTGTTGACACTGTGCAGTCTGGAACCTACATAAAAGCGAATTCATAATTTCATGTGAGGGCCGCATCCATTTCCTTAAAGGGCCAAATGCGGCCCTCGGGCCACAGGTCGGGGTCCCCCGCAGTATACAGACTGGAAGCCTTGATGGAGGCAAAGTTGTGTCTGGAGACTAAGCTGTTTTGTGTTCTTATGTTGGGTACAACACCCATGATGGACCAGTATGTTGGTACGACACCCATGATGGACCAGTATGTTGAGTACGACATCCATGATGGACCAGTATGTTGAGTACGACACCCATGATGGACCAGTATGTTGGTACGACACCCATGATGGACCAGTATGTTGAGTACGACATCCATGATGGACCAGTATGTTGAGTACGACACCCATGATGGACCAGTATGTTGAGTACGACATCCATGATGGACCAGTATGTTGAGTACGACACCCATGATGGACCAGTATGTTGGTACGACACCCATGATGGACCAGTATGTTGGGTACGACACCCATGATGGACCAGTATGTTGGTACAACACCCATGATGGACCAGTATGTTGGTACGACACCCATGATGGACCAGTATGTTGGTACGACACCCATGATGGACCAGTATGTTGGTACGACACCCATGATGGACCAGTATGTTGGGTACAACACCCATGATGGACCAGTATGTTGGTTACGACACCATGATGGACCAGTATGTTGGTACGCACCCATGATGGACCAGTATGTTGGTACGACACCCATGATGGACCAGTATGTTGGTACGACACCCATGATGGACCAGTATTTTGGTACGACACCCATGATGGACCAGTATGTTGGGTACGACACCCATGATGGACCAGTATGTTGAGTACGACATCCATGATGGACCAGTATTTTGAGTACGACACCCATGATGGACCAGTATGTTGAGTACGACATCCATGATGGACCAGTATGTTGAGTACGACACCCATGATGGACCAGTATGTTGGTACGACATCCATAATGGACCAGCATGTTGAGTACAACACCCATGATGGACCAACATGTTGAGTACGACACCCATGATGGACCAGTATGTTGAGTACGACACCCATGATGGACCAGTATGTTGAGTACAACACCCATGATGGACCAGTATGTTGAGTACGACACCCATGATGGACCAGTATGTTGAGTACGACACCCATGATAGACCAGTATGTTGAGTACGACACCCATGATGGACCAGTATGTTGAGTACGACACCCATGATGGACCAGTATGTTGAGTACGACCACCCATGATGGACAGTATGTTGAGTACGACACCCATGATGGGACCAGTATGTTGAGTACGACACCCATGATGGACCAGCATGTTGAGTACGACACCCATGGTGGACCAGTATGTTGAGTACGACACCCATGGTGGACCAGTATGTTGAGTACGACACCCATGATGGACCAGTATGTTGAGTACGACACCCATGGTGGACCAGTATGTTGAGTACGACACCCATGGTGGACCAGTATGTTGAGTACAACACCCATGATGGACCAGCATGTTGTGTACGACACCCATGATGGACCAGAAAGTTGAGTACGACACCCATGATGGACCAGAATGTTGAGTACGACACCCATGAAGGACCAGAAAGTTGAGTACGACACCCATGATGGACCAGCATGTTGAGTACGACACCCATGATGGACCAGAAAGTTGAGTACGACACCCATGATGGACCAGCATGTTGAGTACGACACCCATGATGGACCAGAAAGTTGAGTACGACATCCATGATGGACCAGCATGTTGAGTACGACACCCATGATGGACCAGCATGTTGAGTACGACACCCATGATGGACCAGTATGTTGGTACGACATCCATGATGGACCAGCATGTTGAGTACAACACCCATGATGGACCAGTATGTTGGTACGACATCCATGATGGACCAGAAAGTTGAGTACAACACCCATGATGGACCAGCATGTTGAGTACAACACCCATGATAGACCAGCATGTTGAATACAACACCCATGATGGACCATGATGGACCAGAATGTTGAGTACAACACCCATGATGGACCAGCATGTTGAGTACAACACCAATGATGGACCAGAATGTTGAGTACAACACCCATGATGGACCAGTATGTTGAGTACAACACCCATGATGGACCAGCATATTGAGTACAACACCCATGATGGACCAGAATGTTGAGTACAACACCCATGATGGACCAGCATGTTGAGTACAACACCCATGATGGACCAGAATGTTGAGTACAACACCCATGATGGACCAGAATGTTGATACGACAACCCATGATGGACCACACGTTGAGTACAAACCCACATGATGGACCAGCACGTTGAGTACAACACCCAGATGGACCAGCATGTTGAGTACAACACCCATGATGGACCAGAATGTTGAGTACAACATCCATGATGGATCAGCATGTTGAGTACGACACCCATGATGGACCAATATGTTGGTACGACGCCCACGATGGACCAGAATGTTGGGTATGACACCCATGATGGACCAGCATGTTGGTACGACATGATGGACCAGCATGTTGGTACGACACCCATGATGGACCAGCATGTTGAGTACGACACCCATGATGGACCAGTATGTTGGTACGACACCCATGATGGACCAGAATGTTGGGTTTGAAACCCATGATGGACCAGTATCTTCAGTATGGGTTGCGAACCCAGAAACAATCAAATAAAGCTAGGTGGTTGACTGACCACTTGGGTGCTGCTATGGTTGTTACCTGGCAGTACCCTGGTAACCCATGATGGACCAGTATGTTGAGTACGACACCCATGGTAAACCAGTATGTTGGGTACATCACCCATGATGGACCAGTATGTTGGGTACAACACCCATCACGGGTCGGGGGATTACGAAGTTTAGAGATGAAAGCAGAAGCCATGAATGATCCCTGTACAAACACAACTACATGCATCATATTCAGACAGTGACTCACCTGGTAGAAGTGTAGACAATACGACGAAGATATTCTTCTGAGCGATGTGACATAGGCAGAGTTGTAAGACCAATAACAGTGTTCATCCCATAAGCCTAAGTCCACACATACTACTTGCTGGCAAACTTCCACACTCCCTTCCATGTTGACGCTGTATGTGTTGCGAGGATGTGTGACAACACTATGCCACTTTGATCAGTAAGACAAATGCGCAACTGTTAGGTATCTTTATTTCGAAACGTTTTGATTACACAGTAGGCTTCTGCAGTCGAATACAGAGAAGGCAGCAGAAGGATTAGAGGTGTAAAGACGATGTGATCAGTTCATCGTAAATTTGAGGAGGTCAGTCCCTCAGCCTGGAGAAGAGTTTTGCTCTATAGCCTTGAATAACGATACCTAACTGCTGCACATGTCTTATTTATCAACTTGTCGGTATTGTGTACCATTATCATATTCAAGTCATGACACGTGTTGGACATGTCACCTGGTTGTGTTGCACCAGCAACACAACCATGGTTGTGCACTAACAACACAAACATGGTTGTGCACCAGCAACACAAACATAGAAGCACTCACTGCCTCATCTCCACTCCTCACGTCCACTTCATTTAATTTTTCTAAAACACCTCAATTCTCTATCTTATTGCGTCACACTTTAATAAATCTTCTGAACACTTTCTTTTTCCATCATGGAATGCCCTATTTATAAAAAAAGTATAAGGTACCACTAGTAAGAACCTCAGTATTCTCTGGAGAAAGAGCCTAGATCCAGGTGAAATACCGGAGGCCTTAAAGAGTGCAGACATAGCTCCTTTACATAAGGGAGGTAGTAGAGAACTAGCTAAAAATTACAGACCAGTAGTCCTAACTTCTCACATCATAAAAATCTTCGAAAGAGTGATGAGACGGCAGGTTACAAATTTCATGGACCAGCACAACCAACATAACCCGAACCAGCATGGTTCTAGAGCAGGACGATTATGTCTGTCACAGCTGCTGAACCATTATGACAAAATTACGGGGGCACCGGAAGACGACCAAAATGCACATGTGATTTACACAGATTTTGTAAAGGCGTTTGACAAATGTGATCATGGAGTCATTGCACAGAAAATGAGGGTCATAGGCATTACGGGGAAGGTAGGCAGATGGATTTTTGGGTTCGTAACACACATAACACAAACATTAGTAGTAAAAAGAGCAAAATCCAGAATCAGCGAGATAAAAGCTGAGTGCCCCAAGGCACTGTCCTGGCACCTCTGCTGTTTCTCATCCTCATAGCAGACATAGATATAAACACCCATCATAGTTTTGTGTCATACTTTGCAGATGACACTAAAATAAGCATGAAAGTCACTACGGTAGAAGACATTGAAAAATTACAGTAACATATTAGCAGTGTTTTCCAGTGGACAGCGGAGAACAACACGACGTTCAGTGGTGATAAGTTCCAACTGCTTAGGTATGGAAAGAATGAAAAACTCAAAAGGAATACAGTATACAAAACTCAAAGAGGATCGTCAAACAGAATGAAAGGAACAAGTGAAAGACTTGGGAATAATTATGTCAGCTGACCGTTCTTTCAAAGAACACAATAAGACAAAGGTCACGACAGCCAGGAGGATGACGGGGTGGGTATTGAGTACTTTCAAAACAAGGGAAATAGTGCCAATGGTGACACTTTTCAAATCGCTAGTGCTCCCTCTTTTGGAATATTGCTCAGTATTGATGGTTCACATTCAAGGAAGGAGAAATATTAGAGCTGGAACAAATACAGAGATCGTTTACGGCTCACACTGAGCCAATAAAGCATTAAATTACTGGGAACGCCTTTAAGTCTTGAACATGTACTCACTGGAGCGGAGGAGAGAGAGATACATGATAATATATACCTGGAAAATACTCGAGGGCCTGATCCCAAATCTGCACACTGCCATAACAACATACTGGAGTGAGAAATAAGGGGGAAAGTGCAAAATAAACCCAGTGAGGAGCAGGGGTGCGGTGGGGACAATAAGGGAACACTGTATCAACATCCGGGGTCCCAGACTATTCAACATCTTACCAGAAGCTATCACAAACACTGCTGGAACAAGTGTTGAAGCCTTCAAGAGGAAACTGGACAAGTATCTTCACCAGGTGCCAGATCAACCAAGTTGTGAGGGATATGCGGGCCAATGGGCCTCCAGCAGCAACAGCCTAGTTGATTAGGCAGGCACCAGGCGAGCCTGGCCCATGGCCGGGCCCCGGGAGTAGAAAGACTCTAGAAACGCATCAAAGATATATCAAAGGTAAGGTATACAGAAAGCACGTAAAAACACTGAAATTAACTGTTTCTTACACATTATAAACATTTCCAACAATGTTTTATTCTTTAGGAACAATTAATGTGGTCATAGAAAAGCAGTGTTGAGGTTTATAGCTGAAGCATTACTCCCACAACCTTCCAGCAGGACCACAGTCCTGCACACTCCAACAGCCTTCCAGCAGGACCACAGTCCTGCACACTTCCACAACCTTCCAGCAGGACCACAGTCCTACACACTCCCACAACCTTCCAGCAGGACCACAGTCCTGCACACTCCCACAACCTTCCAGCAGGACCACAGTCCTGCACACTCCCACAACCTTCCAGCTGGACAACAGTCCTACACACTCCCACAACCTTCCAGCAGGACCACAGTCCTACACACTCCCACAACCTTCCAGCAGACCACAGTCCTGCACACTCCCACAACCTTCCAGCAGGACCACAGTCCTGCACACTCCCACAACCTTCCAGCAGGACCACAGTCCTGCACACTCCCACAACCTTCCAGCAGGACCACAGTCCTACACACTCCCACAACCTTCCAGCAGGACCACAGTCCTACACACTCCCACAACCTTCCAGCAGGACCACAGTCCTGCACACCTCCCACAAAACCCTTTCCCGCAGGACCACAGTCCTACACACTCCCACAACCTTCCAGCAGGGCCACAGTCCTACACACTCCCAAACCTTCCAGCAGGACCACAGTCCTGCACACTCCCACAACCTTCCAGCAGGGCCACAGTCCTGCAACACTCCCACAACCTTCCACAGGACCACAGTCCTACACACTCCCACAACCTTCCAGCAGGACCACAGTCCTGCACACTCCCACAACCTTTCCCGCAGGACCACAGTCCTGCACACTCCCACAACCTTTCCCGCAGACCACAGTCCTGCACACTTCCCACAACCTTCCAGCAGGGCCACAGTCCTACACACTCCCACAACCTTCCAGCAGGACCACATCCTAAAACACTCCCCCAACCTTCAAGCAGGACCACAGGTCCTACACACTCCCACAAACCTTCCAGCAGGACCACAGTCCTGCACACTCCCACAACCTTCCAGCAGGACCACAGTCCTACACACTCCCACAACCTTCCAGCAGGACCACAGTCCTGCCCCACTCCCCAAAACCCTTTCCCGCAGGACCACATTTCCCACACACTCCCACAACCTTCCAGCAGGACCACAGTCCTGCACACTCCCACAACCTTCCAGCAGGACCACAGTCCTGCACACTCCCACAACCTTCCAGCAGGACCACAGTCCTACACACTCCCACAACCTTCCAGCAGGACCACAGTCCTATACACTCCCACGACTTACAGCAGGACCACAGTCCTACACACTCCCACAACCTTCCAGCAGGACCACAGTCCTACACACTCCCACAACCTTCCAGCAGGACCACAGTCCTGCACACTTTCCCCCAACCTTCCAGCAGGACCACAGTCCTACACACTCCCACAACCTTCCAGCAGGACCACAGTCCTACACACTCCCACAACCTTCCAGCAGGACCACAGTCCTACACACTCCCACAACCTTTCCCGCAGGGCCACAGTCCTACACACTCCCCCCAACCTTCCAGAAGGGCCACAGTCCTGCACACTCCCACAACCTTCCAGCAGGACCACAGTCCTACACACTCCCACAACCTTCCAGCAGGACCACAGTCTTACACACTCCCACAACCTTCCAGCAGGACCACAGTCCTACACACTCCCACAACCTTCCAGCAGGACCACAGTCCTACACACTCCCACAACCTTCCAGCAGGACCACAGTCCTGCACACTCCCACAACCTTCCAGCAGGACCACAATCCTACGCACTCCCACAACCTTCCAGCAGGACCACAATCCTACACACTCCCACAACCTTCCAGCAGGACCACAACTCTGCACACTTACACAGCCTTCCAGCAGGACAACAATCCTGCACACTCCCACAACCTTCCAGCAGGACCACAGGGCCTGCACACTCCCACAACCTTCCAGCAGGACCACAGTCCTGCACACTCCCACAACCTTCCAGCAGGACCACAATCCTGCACACTCCCACAACCTTCCAGCAGGACCACAACCCTGCACACTCCCACAATCTTCCAGCAGGACCACAACTCTGCACACTTACACAGCCTTCCAGCAGGACCACAACCTTCCAGCAGGACCACAACCCTGCACACTCCCACAACCTTCCAGCAGGACCACAACCCTGCACAAATCCCACAAAACCCTTCCAGCAGGACCAAAAACCCTGCAATCCCACAACCATTCCAGCAACCACAACCTACACACTCCCCCAACCTTCCAGCAAGAGCCCCCCAACCCTGCACACCTCCGCAATCTTCCAGCAGACCACAACCCTGCACCCTCCCACAACCTTCCAGCAGGACCACAACCCTGCACACTCCCACAACCTTCCAGCAGGACCACAACCCTGCACACTCACACAACCTTCCAGCAAGGCAAAAACCCTGCACATTCACACAACTTTCAGCAGAAACCCACAAACGCCACAATCTAGGTTTCCCTAGCAAAAACCATTCCATATATCCGAATATTTTCAGTGTTTTTAGGAAAATCCTCGAAGAGTGTGTGTTTCTGTTCCTTGCGCCCGTGAGCACATGAGACGGAGTGGGTGTGCAACCAGCACGAGGAAGCACCGTACTACCTCGAGTAAAATGAGCTACCAAACAAGGTGGCTGGTTTTAGAGTGTCGCACCAGTAATTCAGCACCTGGTAATTTCCGTGTGCAGCTGTCAATGATTGACCCACTCAGACATCACACAGCGTCATTACCCACCCACCCCCACCACGCCCACGCACGCGCCCGTCCGGGCATCATGCCAAACCACGTGACTCAATAGAATAATGAGGATTGAGACCTTACACATGTTACCCGAGAAACTAATGAAATACGGAAGACAACCTCAGGGAAGGGGAGAGACGGAGCACACCAGGTTACCTGTGATGTCTTTCTGGGGTCAATGCGCCCCCATGGCCATGTCCCAGACTAAGAATACTGTATGATCAGCCAGGTTGTTGGCAGCAGTTGCAAGCAGTTCCGGCAGATCAAGAGTTGAATTAAACAATTGTGAAGGTTCCCCCCTAAGGCACCAGGGCTGTCATCTCTTAGTGTGCCCCGTCACACCTGTATTGCAGTGGAAATATTTTTACAAACCCTCGTCAGCCTTGTTGTGATGAATGGGTTTTAAAAACCGACAATATGAAGATTGAGACACTATGCAGCATATGGGAATCTTATTCAGGAAACGTTTCGCCAACAGTGGCTCCCCAGCCCAATACAAAGAGAAGGCGTAAGGAGAGGAAGGGGGGGATCACCCCCAAAGGGGGGTTTCCCCATAATTGTTAAAAAATACCAACCAAGGGTTAATTTAAAAATGG
>NC_069407.1:2341621-2397347 GCF_026875155.1 Cherax quadricarinatus | reverse complement strand
ATTCCCGTACTCGATCGCAAGTGACCTCCAACACAGGGGCCCGGGGTTCGATCCCGGGACTGGGGAAACAGGACGTGTTTCCAAAGACATCAGCTGTCCATGTTCACCCCACAGTAAAATAGATACCTGGGTGTTATGGATGGGTGGGCGCTCCGGGGGAAAAATTTGACCTAATTTGCTCACATAACAAGCACTTTTATACAGCAGAAGTCATTGATTCAGCTAGGTCTGTTTCCTTGTACATGATTGTAGAAAAAAGACATTATTATTATTATTATTATTATATTATTTTTATTATTTTTATTTTAAATATTATTTTTATGGATGAATAAGACTCACAGGAGGCTGATGAGCACTTACTGCACGCACATGTCCGTTCCCCTTGAAGATGTTTGTTGTTCATCGGGGGAAGGCCTGAAGATTGTGCACCAGTGATTGAACACAGTGTTCCCCAGCTGTGTACCAGGTGTAAACACAGTGCCACCAGCTGGTGCCATGGTGAAAAACCAGTGTCCACCATGGTGACCACGGTGAAAAACCAGTGTCCACCAGCTGTGTCCCCTGTTGTAAACACAGGTCCACCAGTGGTACACCAGGGGTGTAAACCCAGGTCCACCATGTGTGCCACTGGTGCAAACACAGTGTCCACCAGGGGACACCATGGTGTAAAAACAGTGTCCACCAGTGGTACACCACGGGTGTAAACACGGGGTTCCACCAGCTGTGGCCCGGTGCAAACACAGTGTCCACCAGTGGTACCCCAAACTGGTGCAAACACAGTGCCCACCAGCTGTGCCACGGTGCAAACACAGTGCCCCCCATGGTACCCCACGGGTGCAAACACGTGTCCACCAGCTGTGACCCGGGTGCAAAAAAGTGCCCCCCCCGTGGTGACCACTGGTGAAACACAGTTCCCCAGTGGGTTACCAGGGTGCAAAACAGTGTCCACCAGCTTACCACTGGGGGTAAAACAGTGTCCCCAAAGTGGGTACCACTTTGCAAAACTTTTGTCCACCACTGTCCCACGGTGCAAACACAGGCCCCACCATGGGTCCACTGGTGCAAAACACAGTGTCCACCAGCTTTACCATGGTGAAACACATTCCACCAGTGGTGTACCAGGTGCAAACACAGTGTCCCCCAGGGGTCCCACGGGTGCAAACCATTTGTCCACCTGGGTACCACGGGGTGTAAACAAGTGTTCACCAGTGGTGTACCCTGGTTAAACAAGTGTCCACCGCTTTACCACTAGTTTAAACACAGTGTCCACCGCGTACCACTGGTGAAACACAGTGCCACCACTGTACCATGGGAAACACAGTGTCCCCCAGCGTACCACTGGTGAAACACAGTGTCCCCCAGCGTCCATTGTAAACACAGTGTCCACCAGCTGTACCACTGGTGTAAACACAGTGTCCACCAGCTTGCCAGGGTGTAAACACAGTGCCCACCACGTACCACTGGGTAAACACAGTTCCCCCAGCTGTGCCACTGGTGTAAACCATGTCCACCACTGTCCCACTGGGTAAACACGTGTCCCCCCAGCGTCCACTGGTTAAACACAGTGTCCACCCTGACCAGGGTGAAAACAAGTGCCCACCAGCTGTACCACGGGGTAAAACGTGTCCACCATGGTGTTTGGTGCTCCTCTCTTTTTTTTTTTACTTCTCATAAACATTTTAACCCCGGGCATTTTCTTGTAAGTTGTTAGTGTTTTTCGGGTTACTTCGCTTGAAACCATTGTTTTTGGTAAAGAAGGAGATATCTCTCTCCATTCCCGTTGATTAGAGAATAACTACATTTCCGTGTACAGAGACAGAGTAACTCACTTGTTTTCCCCTTTTTGATTACGAGACAACCCTTGTTATGTTTTCGTCTCAAGATTTAGAGCAGGTTGAGGCGGAAATACCTGAGGGGGCAACAATACTTATGTTTCCAGAAACATTAACAATTACGATGAATGTCAAACCTGGTTTCAGGAAGACGTAAGAGTTTGCAAACGGAAAGGAAGAAAAGAGAGCAAGGCCTTTGCAAGATGTGCAAGTGTTTGCCAGGTGTGCAAGTGCTTGCCAGAGGTGGGAAATGCTTTTCCCAAATGTGCAAGGTTGCCAGAGTGTGAAGTTTTTGCCAGAGTGTGCAAGTGCTTGCCAAGTGTCGAGTGTTTGCCAGAGTGTGCAAGGGTTTCCCAGAGTGTGCAAGGCTTGCCAGAGGTGCAAGTGCTTCCCGGTGTGCAAGGCTTGCCAAGTGTGCAAGTGTTGCCGGGAGTGTCAAGTGTTCCCAAAGGTGGCAAGTGTTTGCCAGATGCGCAAGTGCTTGCCAGAGGTGTAAGTGCTTCCCAAGGCGCAATGCGCCAGATGTGAAAGTGCTTGCCAGAGTGCGCAAGTGCTTCCCAGAGTGTGCAAGTTTGCCAGAGTGCGCAATGTTCCCAGGAACCCCACACCGGGCTAGGCTTTTTAATTTACGTATCAATGATGCCCCCCCTATCATTTCCCGACCTTGGCTACAGGGGCTGCTTGGAAACCGATCACTCTCTGCTTCAGGATCCTCATTTTCCCTCTTCCCCCACCCCCCCTCCTTCTTCTCCCGGGGACGAGGGCTATTTTGGTCTTGCGGTCCGCTAGCACCAACGGCCGGGTTTTGATCAGGCTTTTAAAAAAAAGGTTTAAGAGCCACACCCCAAAGGGTTTGCCGAATCTTCTATCTCCCCTTCCCTCCGCTTGTCCTCGCCCCTTCTTTTCCCCCCCCTCTATCCCCCCTCCCTGGTGTTTCCCCCCCTCAACCAAAACTTCATTCCCCCCGCTGTATGTAGGGACACGGGTTAACTTTTGCATACTTCAAAAACTTCAAGTTACCTTTAAACAAAAAAGTAAGAAACGAAGTGGGTGAATAGGGGGTGATGAATGTGGGTGAGTGAATGAGGGGGGATGGGGAAAAAGAGTGCAGGAGAGAGAGTAAAGCATGAGAGGGGTGACGTAAATACAATGTGGTGTTACCAAAGGTTTTCTTGATAAAACGATTTCCCCAGTATGCCCACACGGTGCTATCTTGACACAGATTGTTTTTATTAGTCTGCTCGCACTGACACTGTCGGGAGGACACGTTAACACAAAACGTTTTGAGGACACGTGGTCAACACTGACACAGGGGTCAAATTGCCCTGTTTTCGGGACCAATCAATTTAACGTCTTGAAAACACAGCTTAACATGCACGCTTGAGGAAATTTAGGTCAACACTGCTTGAGGTCAAAAAAGTGGACACAAATTAAACCGAAAGGGGACATTGAAGACAGGAAAACACTCACCTGTCTAACGAATCGCAATTTCTTTTTGAACATGTAGATGGCAGTGTCAAGTTTGGCAAAACCCTTTGGGGATGTTTGGAACGGCCGGGAGATTCCTACGGGAATTTTGGCAGGGGGCCGACAATCTGCAGTAATGCTTATGTTTTGTTTCAACAGGGCCCCAAAAACTCAAAAAAAAATTTTTTTTCCAACACCTTTTTTGAACCCATAACACAAGATTTCAGGCTGTTTATGTCCTTTTTGCAGACAAACAGCAGAAGACAACAAAACAGTTAGGTCAAACAGCTAAACGAAAACTAAAACACACACAACACACAAAACACCACAACATGTATACCCCCACCATACACACTTAACACAAAAACCTTGTCTCCACTTGTTTTTATTTTTTACTGTGACAGTGTCCAAAAACAAGTTTGAGTGTGAACCACCAGGGGTTCCAGACGTACGCAACCCAACCAATGTAACCTAAATTGGCTGTAGAATAACAAGTTTAAAATGACGACCATACTGACACCTTTCCCGAGTGAGGCCCCATGGACCCCGCCCCCTTTTACCCTAAATGTCCCCGTGTGTGTGTGGTTTTGGTGTGTGTGTGGTGTTGTGTGTGTGTGTGTTAGTTAGTTTGTGTGTGTGGGTTTTTGTGTGTGTGTGTGTGTGTGTGTTGAACATGCAAAAACCAGACAAACCTTGGTTTTCTGGTGCTTCGCTTTCCCGGGCCCCGGGGGGGAAACAACTCTCAAAACCCCTCACAGGGATATAAAAGCGGGTAAAGGTCCGGTTTTCACTAAATGACAAGGAACAATCTTCCGGGTACTATTTTTTTTATTTAAAACCTTTCATTCCGCTTCCCCATTAATACAGTTTCCCCCCTTAAAACAGTTTTCCCCCATTAATACAGTTTTCCTCCCCTTACTAAAAAGTTTCCCCCTTAATACATTTCCCCCATTAAAAAGTTCCCCCCCCCCAAAAGTTTCCTCCATTAATACAGTTTCCCCCATTAAAACAGTTTCCCCCATCAATACAGTTTTTTCCTCCATTAATAAATTTTTCCTCCATTAATACATTTCCTCCATTAACAGTTTTTCCCCCCCTTAATACAGTTTCCCCCATTAATACTTTTTCCACATTAATACAGTTTTTCCCTCATTAAAAACAGTTCCCCCATTATACAGTTTTTCCCACATTTTAAAAAGTTTCCTACATTAATAGTTTCCTCCATTAAACAGTTTCCCCCTTAATACAGTTTCCCCCTTAATACAGTTTCCTCCTTAATAAAGTTTCCCCCTTAATACAGTTTCCTCCATTAAAAAAGTTTCCTCCATTTAAAACAGTTCCCCATAATACGTTTCCTCCATTAATACAGTTTTCCCCCATTAATACGTTTCCCCCCCTTAAACAGTTTCCCCATTAATACAGTTTCCTCCATTAATACAGTTTCCCCCATTAATACAGTTTCCTCCATTAATACACTTTCCTCCATTAACACAGTTTCCTCCATTACTACAGTTTCCTCCATTAATACAGTTTCCCCCATTTAAAACATTTCCCCCATTAATACGTTTCCCCATTACTACAGTTTCCCCCATTAATACAGTTTCCCCCATTAATACAGTTTCCCCCATTAATACAGTTTCCCCCATTAATACAGTTTCCCCCATTAATACAGTTTCCTCCATTAATACAGTTTCCTCCATTAATACAGTTTCCCCCATTAATACAGTTTCCTCCATTAATACAGTTTCCCCCATTAATACAGTTTCCTCCATTAATACAGTTTCCTCCATTAATACAGTTTCCCCCATTAATACAGTTTCCCCCATTAATACAGTTTCCCCCATTAATACAGTTTCCTCCATTAATACAGTTTCCTCCTTTTCTACAGTTTCCCCCCAAATTAACAGTTTCCCCCATTAATACAGTTTCCTCCATTAATACAGTTTCCCCCATTAATACAGTTTCCCCCATTAATACAGTTTCCTCCATTAATACAGTTTCCTCCATTAATACAGTTTCCCCCATTAATACAGTTTCTCCATTTAAAAATTTCCTCCATTAAAAACTTTCCTCCATTAATACAGTTTTCCTCCATTTAAAACACTTTCCTCCATTAACACAGTTTTTCCATCTACAGTTTCCTCTTACTACAGTTTTTCCCCCCTTAATCAGTTTCCTCCATTAATACAGTTTCCTCCATTTAATACACTTTCCTCCTTTAAAACTTTTTTCCCCCATTACTACAGTTTCCCCCCTTACTACAGTTTCCCCCCAATTTAATACAGTTTCCTCCCTTAATACAGTTTCCCCCATTAATACAGTTTCCTCCCTTAAAAACATTTCCTTTCCCCCTTTTCACTTTCCCCCATTAATACAGTTTCCCCCATTAATACAGTTTCCCCCATTAATACAGTTTCCTCCATTAATACAGTTTCCCCCATTAATACAGTTTCCTCCATTAATACAGTTTTTCCCCCTTTAAAACAGTTTCCCCCATTTTTACGTTTCCCCCATTAATACGTTTTCCCCATTTTAAAAAGTTTTCCTCCATTGTTTTCAGTTTTCCCCCCCTTAAAACAGTTTCCCCATTAATACAGTTTCCTCCATTTTACATTTCCCCCCTTAATACGTTTCCCCCATTAATACATTTCCTCCATTAAAAACAGTTTCCCCCATTTTTCTACATTTCCCCCATTAATCAGTTTTTTCCCCATTAATACAGTTTCCCCCCTTAATACAGTTTTCCCCCCTAATACAGTTTTTCCCCCATTGATCAGTTTTCCTCCCTTAATACGTTTCCCCCATTAATACAGTTTCCCCCCTCAATACAGTTTTTCCCCTTTTAAAACAGTTTCCTTACTACAGTTTCCCCCCTTTAAAACATTTTTCCCCCATTAATAAGTTTCCTTTCCCTTAATACAGTTTCCCCATTAATACAGTTTCCCCATTAATACAGTTTCCTCCATTAAACAGTTTCCTCCATTAATCGTTTTCCCCCTTATACATTCCCCCATTTATCATTTTCCTCCCTTAATACGTTTTTCCTCCCTTTTTTTCAGTTTCCCCCCATACAGTTTCCTCCATTAAACAGTTTCCCCCCATTACTACGTTTTTTCCCCCTTAATACATTTCCTCCATTAATACATTTTCCCCCATTAAACAGTTTTCCCCCTTAAAAGTTTTTCCCCCATTGATCGTTTTTCCTCCATTAAAAACAGTTTTCCCCCATTTAAAACAGTTTCCCCCCAAATACAGTTTCCCCATTAATACGCTTTCCCCCTTAATACATTTTCCTCCATTAATACGTTTCCCCCCCCTTAATACAGTTTCCCCATTAATACAGTTTCCACCCTTAAAACATTTTTCCCCCCTTAAAACAGTTTCCTCCATTAAAAACATTTCCCCCATTAATAATTTTTTCCCCCATTAATCAGTTTCCCCCCATTTTCGTTTTCCTCCCTTAATACGTTTTCCCCATTAAAAAAGTTTTCCCCCATTAAACAGTTTCCTCCATTAATACAGTTACCCCATTAATACAATTTCCCCCCATTAATACAGTTTCCCCTTCCCTTAATACGTTTCCTCCATTAATGCAGTTTTTTCCCCTTAATAATTTCCTCCCCTTTAAAAAGTTTCCTCCCTTAATAAGTTTTCCCCCATTAATACAGTTTCCTCCCTTTTTAAACTTTCCCCCATTAATAAGTTTCCTCCATTAATACAGTTTCCTCCATTAATACGTTCCCCCCCTTTAAAACAGGGGTTCCCCCTTTATCAGTTTCCTCCATTAATACATTTCTCCATTAATAGGTTTTCCCCCATTAAATTTTCCCGATTTAAAACAGTTTCCCCCATTTCCGTTCCCCCATTAATCAGTTTCCGCATTTAAAGCAGTTTCCCCCTTAATACAGTTTCCACCATTAATACGTTTCCCCCATTAAACAGTTTCCTCCCTTTAAAACGTTTCCTTATTTTAATACAGTTTCCGCATTAATACAGTTCCCCCATTTAAAACGTTTTTCCCCCATTAATACATTTCCCGCATTAAACAGCTTCCTCCATTAATACAGTTTCCCGCATTAATACAGTTTCCCCCATTAATACAGTTTCCTCCATTAATACAGTTTCCTCCATTAATACAGTTTCCCCCATTAATACAGTTTCCCCCATTAATACAGTTTCCCCCATTAATACAGTTTCCTCCATTAATCCAGTTTCCTCCATTAATACAGTTTCCTCCATTGCTACAGTTTCCCCCATTAATACAGTTTCCTCCATTAATACAGTTTCCTCCATTAATACAGTTTCCCCCATTAATGCAGTTTCCCCCATTAATACAGTTTCCTCCATTAATACAGTTTCCCCATTTCACAGTTTCCCCCCCTTAATACAGTTTCCTCCATTAAACAGTTCCCTCATTAATACAGTTTTCCCCCTTTAAAAGTTTCCCCCATTGAAAGTTCCTCCCTTAATACAGTTTCCCCATTAATACAGTTTCCCCCTTAATACAGTTTCCTCCCTTTAAAACATTTCCCCCATTTTAAAACAGTTTCCCCCATTAAAACATTCCTCCATTAATACAGTTTCCCCCCTTTAAAACAGTTTCCCCCTTAATACAGTTTCCCCCATTATACAGTTTCCCCCATTAATACAGTTTCCTCCATTAATACAGTTTCCCCCATTAATACAGTTTCCTCCATTAATGCAGTTTCCTCCATTAATACAGTTTCCTCCATTAATACAGTTTCCCCCATTAATACAGTTTCCTCCATTAATACAGTTTCCCCCATTAAACTTTCCCCCAAATTTAATACGTTTTTCCCCCCCATTAAAACAGTTTCCCCCATTAATACAGTTTCCCCCTTTAAAACGTTTTCCCCCATTAAAAAAGTTTCCTCCCTTAATAATTTTACCCCCTTAAAAGTTTCCTTCATTAATACAGTTTCCTCCATTAATACAGTTTACCCCATTTAAAAAGTTTCCCCATTAAAACGTTTACTCCTTAATACTTTCCCCCCATTAATACGTTTTCCCCAGAATACAGTTTCCTCCATTAATACGTTTCCTCCATTAATACAGTTTACCCCCATTAATAAGTTTCCAAATTAAAAACATTTCCTCCATTAATACAGTTTTCCCCCATTAATACAGTTTCCCCATAAAAAAAGTTTCCCCCCATTAATACATTTCCTCCATTAATACAGTTTTCCTCCTTAATACAGTTTCCCCATTAAAAACAGTTTTTCCCCCTTAATACTTTCCTCCATTAAACGTTTCCTCCATTAATCATTTCCTCCATTAATACGTTTTTCCCCCTTAAAAAGTTTCCCGCTTAATACAGTTTCCTCCATTAATACAGTTTCCTCCATTAATACATTTCCCGATTTTAATACAGTTTCCTCCATTAATACAGTTTCCCCATTAATACAATTTCCTCCATTAATACAGTTTCCTCCCTTAATACAGTTTCCTCCATTAATAAGTTTCCCCCCTTTTACAGTTTTCCTCCTTTTAAAACAGTTTCCACCATTAATAAGTTTCCCCCATTAAAACATTTCTTCCATTAATACGTTTCCCCCATTAATACAGTTTCCCCCCCTTAAACAGTTTCCTCCATTAATACAGTTTCCCCATTTAAAACAGTTTACCCCCCTTAATATTGTTTTTCCCCCATTAATACAGTTTCCTCCAAAACAGTTTACCCCATTTAATACAAATTTTCCTCCATTTTAAAACAGTTTCCTCCATTAATACAGTTCCTCCATTAATCAGTTTACCCCCTTAATACAGTTTCCCTTTTTAAAACAGTTTCCTCCTTTAAAACAGTTTCCTCCCTTAATACAGTTTCCTCCATTTTAAAATTCCCCCTTATAAAATTTCCCTCCATTAATACAGTTTCCTCCATTAATACATTTTCCCCCCCCTTAATACGTTTCCCCCCTTAAAACAGTTTCCTCCATTAATACAGTTTCCCCCCATTAATACAGTTTTCCCCCATTAAAAATTTCCCGCTTTAATAAGTTTTTTCCCCCATAACACAGTTTCCCCCATTTAATACAGTTTCCTGCATTAAAAGCAGTTTCCCCCATTAATAATTTCCACCATTAATACAGTTTCCCCCATTTAAAAATTTTTTCCATTAATACAGTTTCCCCATTTTAAAACAGTTTTTCCCCCCATTAAACAGTTTCCCCCTTAATACATTTTTCCCCCATTAATACGTTTCCCGCATTAATACAGTTTCCTCCATTAATACAGTTTCCCCCATTAATACAGTTTCCCCCATTAATACAGTTTCCTCCATTAATACAGTTTCCTCCATTAATACAGTTTCCCCCATTAATACAGTTTCCCCCATTAATACAGTTTCCCGCATTAATACAGTTTCCTCCCTTAAACCTTTTTAAAAATTTTTTTTAATTTTTTTTTTTTTTTTTTTTTAAAAATTTTTTTTTTTTTTTTTTTTTTTTTTTTTTTTTTTTTTCCTTTTTTTGTTTTTTTTTTTTTTTTTTTTTTTTTCCCCCTTTTTTTTTTTTTTTTTTTTTTTTTTTTTTTTTTTTTTTTTTTTTTTTTCCCCCCCCCCCTTTAAAACAGTTTCCTCCTTTAGATCTTTGTTTCATGAGACTGATCTTTTGTTTCAAGTGAGCTGTAACTTTGTTCAGTGGAGGCTGAATCTTTGTTTCAGTGAGGGAGTATCTTTCGTTCAAGGTGAAGGGTGTAATCTTATGATTTCAGGTGAGAAACTGTATCTTTGTTCAGTGAGACTGTATCTTTTTAGTCAGTGAGGCCCCTTGTATCTATGGTTCAGTAGCAGTATCTTGTTGTTCAGTGAGCCCTAGTATCCTTTTGGTTCAAGAGGCAGTATCCTTTGTTTCAGTGGAGACTGTATCTTTGTTTTTTCAGTGAGACTGGTATCTTTGTTCAGTTGAGGCTGGATATCTTTGTTCAGTGGAGGCCTGTATCCTTTGTTCAGAGTGAGACAGTAATCTTTTGTTCAGTGAAGGTGCTGTTATCTTTGTTCAGTGAACACTGTATCTTTGTTCATGAGACTGTATCTTTGTTCAGTGTGAGGTTTGTAATCTTGTTGTTCAGTGAGGCTGTATCTTTGTGATCAGTGGGGGCTGATAATCTTTGTTCAGTGAGGCCTGTATTCTTTGTTCAGGTGAGACTAATCTTTGTTTCAGTGAGGCTGTATCCATTGTTCAGTTGAAGAACTGAATCTTTGTTCATGAGGCTTAAACATTGTTCAGTGAGGCTGTAACTTGTTCAAGTGAGATGAGACTGTAATCTTTTGTTCAGTGAGGCTGTATCTTTGTTCAGTTGGAGACTGTATCTATTGTTCAGTGGACCAACTGTAACTTTGTTTTCACTGGAGACAGAATCTTATGTTCAGTGAGGCTGTAACTTTTTCAGTGAGGCTGTATCTTTGTTCAGTGAGGCTGTATCTTTGGTTCAGGAGGCCTGCAATCTTTGTCAGTATGAGGCTGTATCTATGTTCAGTGACGAGGTGTATCTTTTTCACATGTGAGACTGTTATCTTTGTTCATGACATGTATTTTGTTCAGTGAGGCTGATCTTTGTTCAGTGAGGCTGGTATCTTTGTTCAGTTGAGAACTGTAATCTTTGTTTTCAGTGAGACTGTTAATCATTGTTCAAGTGAGGCCTGTATCCTATGTTTCAGAGAGACTGTATCTTTGTTCATTGAGGCCTGTAGTATCTTTGTTCAGTGGAGGGTTGTTATAACTTATGTTCGAGCTGAGACGTGTAAAATCTGTTGCTCAGGCTGCGGCGTAATGCTGTTCAGTATGAGGCCGTATCTTTTTGTTCAGTGAGGCCCTGTATCTTTGGTTCATGAGGCTTGTAACGGTGTTCAGAGAGACCTATATCTTATGTTCAGTGAGCTAACTTTGTTCAGTTGAGGCTGTATCTAGTTCTTTGATTTCAGTAGAGGGCTGTTAATCTTTGTTCAGTTGAGGCTGTATCTTTGTTCAGTGAGACTGTATCCATTGCTTCAGTTTTTAGAGACAGTAATCATCTTTGTCAGTGCAGGCTGTATCTTGTTCAGTGAGGCTGTATCTTTGTTCGTGGAGACTGTATCTTTGTTTCAGTGAAGGCTGTATCATCTTTTGTTTTCTTTGAGCTGTATCTTGTCTTTCCTCGTTCAGATGAGAACAGTAATCTTTGTTCAATGGAGGCCGCTGTAATTCTCATTTGTTCAGTGATGACTGTCTTCTTTTGTTCCAGTGAGCTGTACTTCCCATATGTTTCAGGTGAGGCCATGTATACTTTTGGTTTCATTGACGCTTTTATCTATTGTTCAGTAGGCTGTAATCTTTGTCAGAGAGGCCTGTAATTTTGTTTCAGTGAGGGTGTATCTTTGTTCAGTGAGACCCGAATCCCAAATCCTTTGGTTCAGTAGGCTGGTATCTTTGTTCAGTGAAGGCTGTATCTATCTTTGTTCCAGAGATGCTGTATCTTTGTTCAAGTGAAGGCCTGTATCTTTGGTTTTTCAGTGAGACTGTTACTTTGTTCAGTGGAAACCTGTAGAACTTTGTTTCAGTGAAGGCTGTATCTTTGTTCAGTGAGGCATGTATCATTTGTTCAGGATGGAGCCTGTATCTTTGATCAGTGATACAGTATCTTTGTTCAGTGAAGACTTGTATCTTATGTTTCAAGAGGCGTGTATCCATTGTTCAGTGAGGCTGTATCTTTTTTGTTCAGTGAGCTGTGATCTTGGTTCAGTTATCGAGGCCTGTTATCTTTGGTCAGTGAGAACTTGTAATCCAATTGTTTCAGTGAAGACTGTAATTTATGTTTTCAGTGAGGCTGTATCTTTGTTCAGTGAGGCTGTATCTTTGTTCATGAGGCTTGTATCTTTGTTTTCAGTGAGGCAGTATCATTTGGTTCAGTGAGACTGTAAATTTTTGTTTTCAGTGGAGACTGTATCTTTCTTTGTTTTCAGTGAGGCCAGTATCTTTAGATCGTGGGCCCCTGTATCTTTGTTCAGTGGGTTGGCTGTACATTTGTTACAGTGAGGTGTATCTTTTGTTTTATGAGACTGTAAATCTTTTGTTCAAGTGAGAACTGTATCTTTGTATCAGTGAGGCTGTATCTTTGTTCAGTGAGGCTGTAAACTTTTGTTCAGTGAGACCGTAATCATTTTGTTCTAGTGCGGCTGTAATTCTTTGTTCAAGTGAGGGCTGTAATCTTTGTTCAGTGAGCAGTAATCTTGGTTCAAGTGAGGCTGTAGCTTTTTTGGTTTCATGGAGACTGTATTTTTGTTACAGTGAGGCTGTATCTTTGTTTCATGGGCTGGTATCTGTGTTTTCAGTGAGGCTTAGTGTCTTTTGTTGAGTGAGCGCGCATCTGTATCTTTTTGTTCAGTTTGAGCTGTATCTTTGTTAGGAGACTGTATCTTCATAGTTACCGTGAGGCTGCTACCCCATTGTTTCAGAGAGGCTTGCAATCATTGATTCAGGGAGGACTGTATCTTTGTTTTCATGGGGCCTGTATCTTTTGTTTCAGTGAGGCTGTAACCCTTTGTTCAGTGAGGCGGTATCCAATTGTTTCAGTGGGAGACCTGGTATCTTACGTTCAGGTGAAGGCGTGACTCTTTGTTCAGTGAGACGTATCTTTTGATTCAGTAGGACTGTATCCTTTTGTCAGTGAGGCGTACTTTGTTCAGTGAGACTGTTATCTTCTTGTTCCATGGGAGGCCTGTAATCTTTTGTTCAGTGAGGCTGAATCTTTGTTCAGTGAGACGTAATCTTGTTCAGTGAGGCTGTTATCTTTTGTTTCAGATGAGGCCGTATCATTGTTCAGAATGAGACTGTATCTCTTGTTCCAGGCTGAGGCGTTTCCTTTGTTCAGTGAGCATACTTTTGTTCAGTGGAGGCTGATTCTCTTGGTTCACAGTGAGACCTGTATCTTTGTATCAGTGAGGCTGTATCTTTCTTGTTCAGTGAGGCTGTTTCCTTTGTTCAGTGAGGCTGTAAATCTTTGTTCAGTGAGGCAGTATCTTTATGTTCAGGTGAGGGGCTTTGATCTTTGTTCAATGAAGCTTTGTAATCCTTTTGCTTCCAGTGAAGGCTGTATCTTTGTTTCAGGTGGAGAAGACTGTATCTTTTGGTTCAGTGAGGCTGTTATCTTTGTATCATTGGGACCTGTATCTATTTTTTTTCAGTGAGGCTGTATCTTTTCAGGTGTGACTGTATCTTTGTTCAGTGAGCTGTACATCTTTAGGTTCAGTGAGGAACTGTATCTATCTTTTGTTTTCAGTGAGGCTGTAATCATTTGTCAGTGAGAACGGTATCTTGATAGTGAGAGGGCTGTAAACTTTGTTCAGTGGAGGCTTGTATCCTTTTGTTCAGTGAGGCCGTGTATCCCTTTTGTTCAGTGAGGCTGGTGATCTTTGTTCAGTGAGCTGTATCTTTGGTTCATCAGTGAGAACCTGTATCTATGTTCAGTGCGAGGGGCTGTATCATTGTTTCAGTGAGGCTGATCTTTGTTCCAGTGAGGCAGTTTTCCTTTTGTTCAGGTGAGGCTGTATCTTTGTTTCAGTTGGAGACTGTATCTTTTGTTCCAGAGAGGCCTGTACCTTTGTTCAGTGAGCTGTACTATCTTCAGTGAGACTGTACATTGAGTTCAGTGAGACCTGTATCATTGTTTCAGTGATACTGTATCTTGTCAGTGAGACTGTAAATCTTTGTTCAGTGAAGCAGTATCCCTTTTGTTCAGTTGAGGCTGTATTCTTTTGTTTCAGATGGAGACTGTATCTTTTGTTCCAGTTGAAAGGCTGTAACATTGTTCGAGTGTGGCTGTAATCTTTGTGTTCAGTGAGGCCTGTATCTATTGTCAGTGGAGGCTGTATCTTTGTTCAGTGAGGCTGTATCTATGTTCATTGGAACCGCTGTATCTTTGTTCAGTGAGGCTGTATCTTTGTTCAGTGAGGCTGTATCTTTGTTCAGTGAGGCTGTATCTTTGTTCAGTGAGGCTGTATCTTTGTTCAGTGAGGCTGTATCTTTGTTCAGTGAGGCTGTATCTTTGTTCAGTGAGGCCTGTAATCTTTGTTTTCAGTGAGGCTTGTAATCTTTGGTTTACATGAAGACTGTATCTGTTGTTCAGTGGTGAGAACTGTATCTTTGTTTCAGTGGAGGCTGTATCCGTTGTTCATGAGACTGTAACTTTGTTCAGTGAGGCTGTATCTTTTTGTTACAGGTGAACTGTAATCTTTGTTCAGTGAACTGTAATCATTGGTCAGTGAGACTGTAATCTTTGTGCGTGAGACTGTATCTTTTTGTTATCATGGAAGGATAGACCCAACAACTGGTATCTTGTCTCGTGTGCTGTAACTTTGTTCCAGTGAGGCTGTATTCCTTTGTTCAGTGAGCTGTAAAATCCCTTTAGTTCATGAGACTGTATCTTTGTTCAGTGAGACTGTATCTTTAGCTCATCCAGTGAGACTGTATCATTTTCAGTGGAGTCTGTAATCTTTTGTCATGGAGCTGTATCTTTTGGTTCAGTGAGACCTGATATCTTTGTTCAGTGAGGCTGTATCTTTTTGGTTCATTGAGGCTGTATTTTTGTTCATGAGACTGGTATCCTTGTTCAGTGGAGACTGTAACTTTGTTCAAGTGAGACAGTATCTTCTTGTTGTTCAGTGAGACTGTATCTTTGTTCAGTGCGGCTGTATCTTTTTGTTCAGTGAGGCCTGTATCCTTTTGTTCAGTGAAAACGTATTTTGTTTCAGGTGAGGCTGTATCATTGTTCAGTGAGACTGTAATCTTTGTTCAGTGAGACTGTGACTTTGTTCAGTGAGGCTGTGTCCTTGTTCAGTGGAGACCTGTATCTTTGTATTCAGTGGAGACTGTATCTTCCTGTTCAGTGAGACTGTACTATGTTCAGTGGAGGCTGTATATCTTTTGTTCAGTGGAGGCTTGTAATTCCTTTTGTTTCATGGACTGTAATCGTTTGTGTCATTGAGACTTTGAGATTATCTTTGTTTCATGAGCGTCTTCTATGTTCAGTGATGGCTGTATCTTTGTTCAGAGAGGCTGTATCTTTGTTCAGTGAGGGTGTATCTTTGAATCAGTTGGAGACCTGTATCTTTGTTCATTGAGATCTGTAAATCTTTTGTTCAGTGGAGCGTATCTTTGTTCATTGAGGCCTGTAAACTTTGTTTCATGAGAGGCTGTATCTTATGTTCATGGTCTTGTATCTTTTGTTCAGTGAGAGAACTGTATCTTATTGTCAGTGAACTGTATCTTGTTCAGTGAGGCTGTATCTGCTTTTGTTCAGTGAGGCGTATCCTTTTATTTGTTCAGATGAGACTGTAATCATCTTTGTTTTCAGTGAGGCTGTAACTTGTTCATTGAACTGTATCTTTGTTTCAGTGAGACTGTTAATCTTTGTTCAGTGGGGGGAGGCCTGTAATCTATGTTCAGTGGAGGCTGTATCCTTTTTTTGTTGTTCAGTGGAGGCCTGTTCTTGTTTTCAGTGAGGCTGTATCTTTGTTCAGTGAGACTGTATCTTTGTTCAGTGAGGCTGTATCTTTGTTCAGTGAGACTGTATCTTTGTTCAGTGAGGCTGTATCTTTGATCAGTGAGCGTATCATGTTCAGTGAGACTGTAATCTTTGTTCAGGAGGCTCGGTATCTTTGTTTCAGTGAGACTGTATCATTGTTCAGTGAACACTGTAATCTTTGTTCATATTGAAGACTGTATCTATGTTCCAGATTGATGCTGTAACTTTTGTCAGTGAGACGTAATCTTTTTGTTCAAGAGAGGCTGTAACTTGTTCAGTGAGGCCTGTATCTTTGTTCAGTGAGGCTGTATCTTTGTTCAGTGAGACTGTATCTTTGTTCAGTGAGGCTGTATCTTTGTTCAGTGAGACTGTATCTTATCTTTTTGTTCATAGGAGGTATAACAATTGTTCCGAGAGACTTGTAACTTTGTTCAAGTGAGGCCTTGTATCTTTTGTTTTCAGTGAGGCTGTAACTTTTTGCCAGTGAGGCTCGTAACATTTGTTTTCAGTGAGTACGTATCTTTTGTTCATGAGGCTGGAATCATTGTTCCATAGAGACTGTATCTATTGTTCAGATGAGAATGTAACATTGTTTTCAGAGAGGCTGTATCCTCTTTGTTCAGTTCTGAGAAACCTGTAATCTTATGTTCAGTGAGACTGTAATCCTTTTGTTCAGTGAGACTGTAACTTTGTTCAGTTGGAGGCTGTATCTTTAGTTCAGGTGAGGCTGTATCTTTGTTCAGTTGAGACAGTATCCTTTTTGTTCATGAGACTGTAAATCTTTGTTCAGTGAGGGCGGAACTTTGTTTCAGTGAGGCTGTATCATGTTCAGTTGAGGGTGTAACTTTGTTCAGTGGAGGGTGTTATCTTTTGTTCAGTTGAAGCACTGTAAAATCTACTGATTCCCCCCCCTTTGTTCAGTGAGACTGTAAAATCCTTTGTTTCAGTGAGGCCCTGTATCTTTTGTTCAGTGAGGCAGTATCTTTTGTTCAGTGAGGCTGGTAGCTTGTTGAATGAAGCTGTATCTTTGTTCAGTGAGACTGTAATCATTGTTCCAGTGGGAGACAGTATCATTTTCCGTGAGGCTGTATCTTTGTTTCAGAGGAGGCTTGTATCTTTGTTCAGGGAACAGTATCTTGTTCCAGTGAGGCAGTAATCTTGTTCCAGTGAGAAAAAAAAACACCCAAGAAAACTATGTTCAGTGAGACATGTAACTTTTTTTGTTTCAGTGAGGCTGTTAATCTTTGTTCAAGTGAGCCTGAATCCTTGTTCACTGAGGCTTAACCTTTTGTTTCAGTGAGGCTGTATCTTTGTTCAGTGAGACTGTATCTTTGTTCAGTGAGGCTGTATCTTTGTTCAGTGAGACTGTATCTTTGTTCAGTGAGGCTGTATCTTTGTTCAGTGAGGCTGTATCTTTGTTCAGTGAGACTGTATCTTTGTTCAGTGAGGCAGTTATCTAGGTTCAGTGAGGACTGTATCTGTTGTTCAATGACACTGTATCTTTGGTTACAGTGCGACTGAAACATTTGTTCAGTGGGAGGCTGTCTTGTTCAGTGGAGCTGTATCTTTGTCAGGATGAGGCAGTATCTATTGTTCAAGTGAGCTTGCAATCTGCTTGTCAGTAGAGCTGTATCTTTGTTTCAGTGAGGCTGTATATCTTTGTTTACAGTGAGACTGTAACTTATGTTTCAAGGTGAGGCTGTATCTTTGGTCATAGAGCTTGGTATCTTTGTTCAGTGAAGGCTTTTATCTTTGTTCAGTGAGACTGTAAATCTTTGCCAGTTGAGACTGTTATCCTTTGTTCAGTGAGGCTGTATCTTTTGTTCACATGAGACTGTAACTGTTGTTCAGTGAGGCCGTATTCTTAGATCAGATGAAGGTGTATCTATTGTTCCAGGAGACTGTGAACTTTGTTCAGTTGAGGCTGTAAACATTGTTTTTCAGTAGAGGCTAGAAAACTTTTTGTTTCCCAGTGAGGCTGTCACTTTTGGTTCAGTGAGGCAGTTTTCTTTGTTCAGTGAGACCTATATCTTTTGTTCAGTGGGAGACTACTATTGTTCATGGAGGCTGTATTCTATGATCAGAGAGGCTGTATCTTTTTGCACAGAGGCTGTATCCCATTGTTCAGTGAGACTTGTATCCTTGTTCCAGTGCAGACTGTAACTATTGTTCACACAAGGGAAGCTTGATATCTATGTTCGTGAGGCAGTCATCTTTGTTTCAGTGAGACTGTAATCCTTTTGTTCAGTGAGGCTGTAAAACTTTTTCAGTGAGGCTGAATCATTGTATTCAGTAGACTGAATCCTTTTTCAATGAGGCTGTAACTTGTTCGTGAGACTGAATCTTTGTTCAGTGAGGACTGTAATCTTTTTGTTCAGTGGAGGCAGTAATCTTTGTCAGAAGACACTGTATCCTTTGTGTCATGAGGCGGGTACTTTTGTTCAGGTGAGGGTGTTCTTGTTCAGTGGACTTGTATCTTTGTTCAGTGAAGGCATGTAATCCTTTGATTTCAGTGAGGCTGTATCATTGTTCAGATGAGGGCTGTAAACTTTGTTCAGTGAGGCGGTATCTTTGTTTCAGTGAGACTGTTACTTTGTTTCAGTGATACTGATCTTTGTTCAGTGAGGGCTGTATCTTTGTTCAGTGAGCTTAATCTTTGTTCAGTGAGGCTTGTAATCTTTTATTTCAGTGAGACTGTATCTTTGTTCAGTGGAGACTTGTATCTTGTTCAGTGAGGCTGTATCCATTTGTTCAGTTGATGCTGTAACTTGTTGTTCAGTGAGTCTGTATCTTTGTTCATGAGGCTGTATCTTGTGTTCAGTGACAACTGGTAATCCTATGTTTCACATTTGAGACTGTATGTATTTGTTCCATTGAGGCTGTAAATCTTCTGTTCATGAGAGCCCTGTATCTTTGTTCGAGTGAGGCCTGTATCTTTGTTCAGTGAGGCTGTATCTGTTGTTCAGTGAGACTGTTCTTTGTATTCCAGTGGAGACTGGAACTTTGTTCAGTGAGGCCTTGTAATCATATTTGTTTCATGAGGCAGTATCCTTTTGTTCCAGAGAGGTGACAAATCTTGTTATTAGGTGAGACTGTATTTTGTTCAAGTGAGACTGTAATCCTTTGTTCAGTCAGGCCTGTACCTTGTTCAAGAGGCTGTCAATCTTTGTTTCCAGTTTGAGACTGCTAAACTTTTGTTGCAGTGAGGCTGTAATCTTTTGTTCAGTGAGCTGTATCTTTGTTTTCATGACGCTGTTATCCATTGTTCAGTGAGGCTGTCTTCTTTGTTTCAGTGGAGGCCTGTAGCTTTGTTCATGAGACTGTAACTTTGTTATTCCCAGTGAGGCCTGTAATAGTTTGTTCAGTGAGGCTGTATCGTTGTTCAGTGAAGGCTGTGTCTTGGTGTGATTGAGGCTGTATCTTTTGTTCAGTAGGCTGTATCATTGTCAGTTAGACAGTATCTTTTGTTCATGATGCTGTATCTTTGTTCCAGTTGAGGCTGGGTTACTTTGTTTCAGGAGACTGTATCTTTGTTCAGTGAGGCTGTATCTTTGTTCAGTGAGGCTGTATCTTTTGTTCAGTGGAGGCTGTTTCTTTGTATTAACCGTGAGACGGTATCTTTGTTTTTCCAGTGAGGCTGTAAATCTTTGTTTTCAGGTGAGACTCGTATCTTTGTTCAGTGAGGCTGTAATCTTTGGTTCAGTGAGGCTGTATCTAATTGTTCAGAAGAAGTGAGACTGTATCTTTGTTCCACGGTGAGGCCTGACATCCTTTGTTCAGAGGCTTAATCATTTGTTCAGTGAGACCTGTATCTTTGTTCAGTGGAGGCTGTATCTTTTGTTCATGAGGCCGTAAATCTTTGTTCAGTGAAGACTGTATCCTTTGTTTCAGTGAGGCGTTTACTTTGTTCAGTGGAGAACTACTTGTTCCCAGTGAGGAAGTATCTTTTGTTCAGTGAGACTGTATCTTTGTTCAGTGAGGCGAATCTTTGTTCAGTGGAGGAGGCTGTAATCTTTGTTCATGAGGCCTGTATCCTTAGTTTCAAGTGGAGGCTGAAATCTTTGTTTCCCAGTGAGGCGTGTACTTTTTTCCAATGAAGCCGTGTATCATTGTCAGATGGGGCTGGTATCTTTGTTCATGAGACCTGTACTTTGTCATGAGTGCACAAAACTTTGTACAGAGAGACAGTATCTGTTGTTCAGAGAGGCTGTAACCTTTGTTCAGAGAGACTGGTAACTTTGTTTCAGTGAGGCAGTATCCATAACTATTGTTACAGAGAGGACAGTAACGTTGTTATAGGTGAGGCTGTATCTTTCTTTGTTCAAATGAGACTGTCAATCTTTTGTTCAGTGAGGGCGTAACTTTGTTTCCAGTGAGGCTGTAAACTCTTTTTGTTCATGAGGCGTATCTTTTGTTTCAGGAGGCTGTACACTTTGTTCAGTGAGACTGTACTTTTGTTCAGTTAGGCTGTAATCTTGTTCAGTTTGAGGCTGTATCTTTTGTTCATGAAGCTAGTATCTTTGTCCGTGAGGCTGAGAGCGAGCTCTTACAGTTCAGATAGAGACTGTATACTTTTTGTTCATGGAGGCTGGTATACCTTATGTTTACAGTGAGGCTGGTATCTTTCTTCATGAAGATACTGTATCATTTGTTCAGTGATACTGTATCATTTGTTCCAGATGAGACTGTTAACTTTTGTTCAGTGAAGGCTGTAAACTTTGTATTACAGTGAGGCCTTAACTTTATTGTTTTCAGTGAGGCTGTATCTCTTTGTACAGTGGAGGCAGTCTCTTTTTTTTGGTTCAGTGAGGCCTTGAATCTTTGTTCAGTGAGACTGAAATCATTGTTCAGTGAGACGCATCCTTTGGTTCAGTTAGACTGTCTCTCTTAGTTTCAGTGAGGCTGTTAATCAACTTGTTTCAGTGAGGCTGTATCATTTGTTCAGTGGAGGCTGTAAATCTTTTTGTTCAGTAGGAAGGCTGATAAACTTTTTGGTTCAGTGAGGGCTGTATCTTGTTTCAGTGAGCCGTATCTTTTTGTTCAGTGAGGCTGTATCATTCTTTCTTCAATGAGACGTATCCTTTGTTTCAGTGGAGGCTGGCATCTTTGGTTCAGTGGAGGCTGTTATCCTATGTTTCATTGAGAACTGTACTTTGTTTCAATGAAGCTGAACTTTTTTCAGTGGAAGGCTGTATCTTTGTTCAGTGAGACTTGTTATCTTCTTTGTTTCATGAGGCGGTAACTATTGTTCAGCGTGAGACTGTATCTTTTGTTCATGAGGCTGTATCTTTGGTTCCAGTGAGACAGTATCTTTGTTCAGTGAGCTGTAATCTTTGTTCAGTGAACTGTAACTTTGTTTTTCAGTGGGCTTGTAATCTTTGTTCAGATGCGACTGGTATCCTTTGTTCAGTGAGGCTGTATCTTTGTTCATGAGGCTGTTTAATCTTTGGGGTTCAGTGAGGCTGTATCCTTTTGTTCAGTAGGCAGTATCTTAGTTCCATTGAGGCTGTAAATCTTGTTCAGGGGAGGCGTAATCTATTGGTTTCAGTGAGACTGTATCTTTGTTTTCAATTGAAACCTTGTATCTTTGTATCATGAGGCTGTAACCTTGTTCAGTGAGGCCAGTAAATCTTTCCTTCATTGAAGACTGGTTATCTTTGATTTCATGAGACCTGGTATCTTTGTTCAGTGAGGCTGGTATCTTTAGTATCAGTGAGACTGTAATCTATGTTCCAATGTAAGGCTGTATCTTTGTTCAAGTAAGGTTTGGTGGGCCTTCACCTTTCCTGCTCCTTCAGAGGGAACATTGATCTCACCCAGTATCCTCACATCCTACTGTTTGTTACACAAAGTGCAGTAGCCTCACATCCCCTGCATGTTTCGCAGGGACTGGTATTCTCATCTCAACACCCCAGCTGTTTCAGCAGGTTTTCACCATATAACGCAGGTAAGAGTTGGTAACACAAACGGTCTCGCAGCCTTCCTTGTTTTATTTTTATACGCGATGCCAATTTGGCATTCAAATCACCGCTTGGTGGAGGGACAGCGTCCGCCAGCCCCTCAGAGCACTTGCAGCCTGTTTGGACGTGCCTGTTACCATTTTTCAAGATGGTGCTCGGGCAGGCCGGCTGAGGCCACACTTCCTCGTTGACTGACGGCTCGTCCAGTTGTTGCTGCACTGTTTGCTCGCTATGTATCACACGTAAAAATTATAAGATACCTGTAAACAGTCCAGTTAGGTATCCAGATTCCGAAAACGTTTTCGGCCTCCACGGTAGGCATTTCTTCAGTCGAGTACAAGAGGAAGGCAGCAGAAGAGTAAGGAGTAAAGAACGATGTCCGTCCAGTCCATCAACCCCTTGAAGACGTAGTTTTGTGGTGGTCAGTCCACAGCCTCCATAAATCTGATTAATGACTCACAGACAACAGACTGATGTTTTGCGCTTAAAACATTTCACATTATTTCTTTCTTTGTTGTCATCCTGTAGGTTTCCATCTCCTATAGTAGTCCCAGACTAACTATAGTTAATCAACTAACCCTATAGTAAAGTCAGACTAACTATAAGGTAGTCCAGACCTAACTATAGTAGTCCAGACTAACTATAGTAATCGGACAACTAATAGTAGTCAGACTAACCTAAAGTAATCAGACTAACTAAAGTAATCAGACTAACCTATGAAAGTCAGAACAACTATAGTAAGTCAGACTTAACTATATAGTCAGACTAACGTATAGTAGACAGACTAACTATAGTAAAAAAGTACAGACTAACAAAGAGTCCAACTAACAATAGTAGTGCCCAGGCACTAACTATAAGAATATCAGACCTAACTATAGTAGTCAGACCAACTATAAGTAGTCAGACTAACCTATTTGTTCAGTGAGGTTGTATCTTTGTTCAGTTGAGCTGTATCTTTGTTCAGTGGATGCCTTGTAACTTTGTTCAGTGAGACAGTAATCATTGTTCAGTGAAGGCTGTATCTTTGTTCATGTGAGCTGTATCTTTGTTCAGTGAGGCTGTATCTTTGGTTCAGTGAGGCCCCTGTATCTCCTTTGTTTCAGTGAGGCTGTATCTTTGTTTCAGTCAGGCTGTATCTTTGTTTTCAGTGGAGGTTGTATCTTTGTTCAGTGAGGCTGTATCTTTTGTTTCAGTGAGGTTGAATCTTTGTTTTCAGTTGAGCTTGTATCTTTGTTCAGGTTTGAGGCCTGTATCTTTGTCATTGAGGCTGTATCCTTTGTTCAGTGAGGCTGTATCTTTGGTTTTATCAGCGAGGCTTTTAATTTCTTGTTCAGTGAGGCTGTATCTTTTGTTCAGGGAGGTTTTTGTATCTTTGGTTTCCAGTGAGGCTGTGAACTTTGTTCAGTGAGGCCTGTATCTTTGTTCCAGTGGGTTGTAGATCTTGATTCTGAGTTGTATCTTTTGTTCAGTGAAAGGCTGTATCCTTGTTTCGTGAGGCTGGTATTCTTTGTGTCATTGAGGCCTGTACTTTTGTTTTACAGTGAAGGCTGTAATCTTCTTTGTTCAGTGAGACTGATCTTTGTTCAGTGAGACCTGTATATTTGTTCAGTGAGGCCTGTATCTTTGTTCAGTGGAGGCTGATATCAATTGTTCAGTGAGGCCTAATCTTTGTTACAGAGAAGGCTGTTATCTTTTGTTCAGTGAAGGCTGTAATCTATTGTTCAGTGAGCGTATCTTTGTTCATGAGGCTGTAAACTTTGTTCAAGTGAGACTGTAATCTTTTTGTTTCAGTGAGGTGTATCTTTGATCAGTTGAGGCATGTAATCTTTGTTCAGGTGAGGCTGTATCCTTTGTTTCAGTGAGGCTGATCTTTTTTGTTTCAGGTGAGGCTGTATCACTTTTGTCAGTGAGCTGTACTTTGTTCAAAAGTGAGACTGTATCTTTGTTCATGGAGACTGTTATTCTTTGTTTTCAGAGAGGCTGTATCTTTGTTTTTCAGTAGAACTTGTAACCTTTGTTTTCATGGAAAGGCTGTAATCTTTTGTTACAGTGAAGGCTGTATCTTTGTTCAGTGAGGCAGTGATCAATTGTTACATGAGGCTGTATCTTTGTTCAGTGAGCTGTATCTTTGTTCAGTGAGACTGATCCTTTGGTTCAGTGAGACTGTATCATTTGTCAGTGAGGGCCCTGTAACTTTGTTCAGTGAGGCCTGTATCTTTGTTCAGTGAGGCTGTATCTTTGTTCATGAAGGCCCCTGTAACTGTTGTTCGTGAGGCTGTATCTTTGGTCAGTGAGGCTGTATCTCTCTTGTTCAGTGAGCCTGTTATCTTTGTTCAGTGAGACTTGTTATCCTTTGTTCAGTGAGACTGTTTATCTTTGTTTCAGTATGGGCTTATCTTGTTCAGTGAGACTGAATTCTTTGTTCAGTGAAGGCTGTATCTTTTGGGTTCAGTTGAGACGTTAAACATTGGTTTCATGAGGCTGTAAAACTTTTGATCATTGAGACTGTATCTTTTGTATCAGTGAGACTGTAATCCTTGTTTCAGTGAAGAACTGTATCTTGTTCAGTGAGGCTGTCATCTATGTTCAGTGAGGCTTTATCTTTTGTTCAGTTGAGGCAGTATCTTTGTTTTCAGTGAGACTGTATCTTGTTCAGGTGAGACTGTAATTCATTTGTTCATTGAGACTGTAAACTTTGTTCAGTGAGGCGGTTAAATCCTTTGTTCAGTGAGGCTGATCATGTTCAGAGACTGTAATCTCTTTGTTCCAAATGAGGCTGTTCTTTTGTCATTGGAGGCTGTATCTTTTGGTTCAGTGAGGCTGTATCTTTGTTCAGGTGAGACAGTATCCGTTGTTCAGTGAGACTGTATCTTTTGTTCACTGGATCCCTGATATCTTTGGTTTCATGAGGGCTGTACCTTATGTTTCAGTGAGGCTGTATCTTTTGGTTCAGTGAGACTGTAACTTTGTTGTTCAGGTGAGGCTGTATCTTTTTTGTTCAGTGAGACTTGTAAGCTTGTTTTCAGTGCCACTGTGTCTTTTGTCAGTTGAGAGCCAGTATCATTTTGTTTCAGTGAAACAGTATCTTTGTTCAAGGTGAGACTGTCTCCTTTTGTTCATTGAGGACTGTATTCCTTTTTGTTCAGTTAGGCTGTATCTTTTTGTCAGTGAGGCTGTATCTTTGTTTCAGTGAGACTGTATCATTTGTTTCAGTGAGACGTATCTTTTGTTCAGTGGCTGTTATATATGTTCATGAGGCTGTATCTTTGTTCAGTGAGGCTGTATCTTTGTTCAGTGAGGCTGTATCTTTGTTCAGTGAGACTGTATCTTTGTTCAGTGAGACTGTATCTTTGTTCAGTGAGGCTGTATCTTTGTTCAGTGAGGCTGTATCTATGTTCAAGTGAGCTGGTATCTCAATGTTCAGTGAGCTGTATCTTTGTTCAGTGAGACTGTATCATCGTTTGTTCAGTGAGACTGTATCTTTGTTCAGTGAGGCTGTAACTAATCTTTCTATTGTTCAGTGAGCTGTATGCTTTGTCAGTGAGACTGTATCTTGTTCTTGATGCTGTATCATTGTTCAGTGAAGACTGTATCTTTGTTCAGTGAGGACTTATCTTTTGTTCAGTGAGAAGGCCTGTATCTTAGTTTCAGTGAGGCTGTATCTTTTGTTCAGTGAGGCCTGTATCTTTGTTCCTGAGGCTGTATCATTGTTCAGTGAGACAGTATCCCCTTTTGTTTCAGTGAAGAGGCTTGTAACTTTGGTTCAGTGAGACCTGGTATCTTTTGTTCAGTGAGGCCTTGTATCATAGTTCAGTGAGGCTGTATCTTTGTTCAGTGAGAACATGTTACTTTGTTCAGTGAGGCTGTAATCTTTTGGTCAGAGAGACTGTAATCCCTTTGTTTCAGATGAACACTGTATCTTGATTCCAGTGGGGAGACTGTATCTTTGGTTCAGGTGGGCTGTATTCTTTGTTCAGATGAGACTGTATCGTTGTTCAGTGAGGGCTGTAATCTTGTTCATGATGCTGTATTCTTTTGTTCGTGAGGCTGATCCTTGTATCAGAGAGACTGTAATCTTTGTTCAGTGAGGCTGTATCTTTGTTTCAGTGAGACTGTATCTTTTTGTTCCAAGTGAGGCCTGTATCCCTTATGTTCCAGGTGAGACTGTATCTTTGTTCAAGTAGATGGTGTTATCCTTTGTTCAGTGAGGCTGTAATCTTGTATCAGTGATGCTGGTATCTCTTTGTTTCAGTGAACTGTACTTTTGTTTCAGTGAGGCTGTAACTCAGTTGTTTCAGTGAGACCTGTAATCTTGTTCAGTGAGACTCCCCCCCCTCCTATCATTGATCAGTGAGGCTTAATCTCTTTGTTCAGGGTGAGACTGGTAATCTTTGTTCAGTGAGACTGGTATCTTTGTTTCAGGAGACTGTATCTTTTGTTCATGAGGCTGTAATCTTATGTTCAGATGAGGCGAAACTTTGTTCAGTTGGAGACTGATCTTTGTTTCATGAGACTGATCTTTTGTTTCAAGTGAGCTGTAACTTTGTTCAGTGGAGGCTGAATCTTTGTTTCAGTGAGGGAGTATCTTTCGTTCAAGGTGAAGGGTGTAATCTTATGATTTCAGGTGAGAAACTGTATCTTTGTTCAGTGAGACTGTATCTTTTTAGTCAGTGAGGCCCCTTGTATCTATGGTTCAGTAGCAGTATCTTGTTGTTCAGTGAGCCCTAGTATCCTTTTGGTTCAAGAGGCAGTATCCTTTGTTTCAGTGGAGACTGTATCTTTGTTTTTTCAGTGAGACTGGTATCTTTGTTCAGTTGAGGCTGGATATCTTTGTTCAGTGGAGGCCTGTATCCTTTGTTCAGAGTGAGACAGTAATCTTTTGTTCAGTGAAGGTGCTGTTATCTTTGTTCAGTGAACACTGTATCTTTGTTCATGAGACTGTATCTTTGTTCAGTGTGAGGTTTGTAATCTTGTTGTTCAGTGAGGCTGTATCTTTGTGATCAGTGGGGGCTGATAATCTTTGTTCAGTGAGGCCTGTATTCTTTGTTCAGGTGAGACTAATCTTTGTTTCAGTGAGGCTGTATCCATTGTTCAGTTGAAGAACTGAATCTTTGTTCATGAGGCTTAAACATTGTTCAGTGAGGCTGTAACTTGTTCAAGTGAGATGAGACTGTAATCTTTTGTTCAGTGAGGCTGTATCTTTGTTCAGTTGGAGACTGTATCTATTGTTCAGTGGACCAACTGTAACTTTGTTTTCACTGGAGACAGAATCTTATGTTCAGTGAGGCTGTAACTTTTTCAGTGAGGCTGTATCTTTGTTCAGTGAGGCTGTATCTTTGGTTCAGGAGGCCTGCAATCTTTGTCAGTATGAGGCTGTATCTATGTTCAGTGACGAGGTGTATCTTTTTCACATGTGAGACTGTTATCTTTGTTCATGACATGTATTTTGTTCAGTGAGGCTGATCTTTGTTCAGTGAGGCTGGTATCTTTGTTCAGTTGAGAACTGTAATCTTTGTTTTCAGTGAGACTGTTAATCATTGTTCAAGTGAGGCCTGTATCCTATGTTTCAGAGAGACTGTATCTTTGTTCATTGAGGCCTGTAGTATCTTTGTTCAGTGGAGGGTTGTTATAACTTATGTTCGAGCTGAGACGTGTAAAATCTGTTGCTCAGGCTGCGGCGTAATGCTGTTCAGTATGAGGCCGTATCTTTTTGTTCAGTGAGGCCCTGTATCTTTGGTTCATGAGGCTTGTAACGGTGTTCAGAGAGACCTATATCTTATGTTCAGTGAGCTAACTTTGTTCAGTTGAGGCTGTATCTAGTTCTTTGATTTCAGTAGAGGGCTGTTAATCTTTGTTCAGTTGAGGCTGTATCTTTGTTCAGTGAGACTGTATCCATTGCTTCAGTTTTTAGAGACAGTAATCATCTTTGTCAGTGCAGGCTGTATCTTGTTCAGTGAGGCTGTATCTTTGTTCGTGGAGACTGTATCTTTGTTTCAGTGAAGGCTGTATCATCTTTTGTTTTCTTTGAGCTGTATCTTGTCTTTCCTCGTTCAGATGAGAACAGTAATCTTTGTTCAATGGAGGCCGCTGTAATTCTCATTTGTTCAGTGATGACTGTCTTCTTTTGTTCCAGTGAGCTGTACTTCCCATATGTTTCAGGTGAGGCCATGTATACTTTTGGTTTCATTGACGCTTTTATCTATTGTTCAGTAGGCTGTAATCTTTGTCAGAGAGGCCTGTAATTTTGTTTCAGTGAGGGTGTATCTTTGTTCAGTGAGACCCGAATCCCAAATCCTTTGGTTCAGTAGGCTGGTATCTTTGTTCAGTGAAGGCTGTATCTATCTTTGTTCCAGAGATGCTGTATCTTTGTTCAAGTGAAGGCCTGTATCTTTGGTTTTTCAGTGAGACTGTTACTTTGTTCAGTGGAAACCTGTAGAACTTTGTTTCAGTGAAGGCTGTATCTTTGTTCAGTGAGGCATGTATCATTTGTTCAGGATGGAGCCTGTATCTTTGATCAGTGATACAGTATCTTTGTTCAGTGAAGACTTGTATCTTATGTTTCAAGAGGCGTGTATCCATTGTTCAGTGAGGCTGTATCTTTTTTGTTCAGTGAGCTGTGATCTTGGTTCAGTTATCGAGGCCTGTTATCTTTGGTCAGTGAGAACTTGTAATCCAATTGTTTCAGTGAAGACTGTAATTTATGTTTTCAGTGAGGCTGTATCTTTGTTCAGTGAGGCTGTATCTTTGTTCATGAGGCTTGTATCTTTGTTTTCAGTGAGGCAGTATCATTTGGTTCAGTGAGACTGTAAATTTTTGTTTTCAGTGGAGACTGTATCTTTCTTTGTTTTCAGTGAGGCCAGTATCTTTAGATCGTGGGCCCCTGTATCTTTGTTCAGTGGGTTGGCTGTACATTTGTTACAGTGAGGTGTATCTTTTGTTTTATGAGACTGTAAATCTTTTGTTCAAGTGAGAACTGTATCTTTGTATCAGTGAGGCTGTATCTTTGTTCAGTGAGGCTGTAAACTTTTGTTCAGTGAGACCGTAATCATTTTGTTCTAGTGCGGCTGTAATTCTTTGTTCAAGTGAGGGCTGTAATCTTTGTTCAGTGAGCAGTAATCTTGGTTCAAGTGAGGCTGTAGCTTTTTTGGTTTCATGGAGACTGTATTTTTGTTACAGTGAGGCTGTATCTTTGTTTCATGGGCTGGTATCTGTGTTTTCAGTGAGGCTTAGTGTCTTTTGTTGAGTGAGCGCGCATCTGTATCTTTTTGTTCAGTTTGAGCTGTATCTTTGTTAGGAGACTGTATCTTCATAGTTACCGTGAGGCTGCTACCCCATTGTTTCAGAGAGGCTTGCAATCATTGATTCAGGGAGGACTGTATCTTTGTTTTCATGGGGCCTGTATCTTTTGTTTCAGTGAGGCTGTAACCCTTTGTTCAGTGAGGCGGTATCCAATTGTTTCAGTGGGAGACCTGGTATCTTACGTTCAGGTGAAGGCGTGACTCTTTGTTCAGTGAGACGTATCTTTTGATTCAGTAGGACTGTATCCTTTTGTCAGTGAGGCGTACTTTGTTCAGTGAGACTGTTATCTTCTTGTTCCATGGGAGGCCTGTAATCTTTTGTTCAGTGAGGCTGAATCTTTGTTCAGTGAGACGTAATCTTGTTCAGTGAGGCTGTTATCTTTTGTTTCAGATGAGGCCGTATCATTGTTCAGAATGAGACTGTATCTCTTGTTCCAGGCTGAGGCGTTTCCTTTGTTCAGTGAGCATACTTTTGTTCAGTGGAGGCTGATTCTCTTGGTTCACAGTGAGACCTGTATCTTTGTATCAGTGAGGCTGTATCTTTCTTGTTCAGTGAGGCTGTTTCCTTTGTTCAGTGAGGCTGTAAATCTTTGTTCAGTGAGGCAGTATCTTTATGTTCAGGTGAGGGGCTTTGATCTTTGTTCAATGAAGCTTTGTAATCCTTTTGCTTCCAGTGAAGGCTGTATCTTTGTTTCAGGTGGAGAAGACTGTATCTTTTGGTTCAGTGAGGCTGTTATCTTTGTATCATTGGGACCTGTATCTATTTTTTTTCAGTGAGGCTGTATCTTTTCAGGTGTGACTGTATCTTTGTTCAGTGAGCTGTACATCTTTAGGTTCAGTGAGGAACTGTATCTATCTTTTGTTTTCAGTGAGGCTGTAATCATTTGTCAGTGAGAACGGTATCTTGATAGTGAGAGGGCTGTAAACTTTGTTCAGTGGAGGCTTGTATCCTTTTGTTCAGTGAGGCCGTGTATCCCTTTTGTTCAGTGAGGCTGGTGATCTTTGTTCAGTGAGCTGTATCTTTGGTTCATCAGTGAGAACCTGTATCTATGTTCAGTGCGAGGGGCTGTATCATTGTTTCAGTGAGGCTGATCTTTGTTCCAGTGAGGCAGTTTTCCTTTTGTTCAGGTGAGGCTGTATCTTTGTTTCAGTTGGAGACTGTATCTTTTGTTCCAGAGAGGCCTGTACCTTTGTTCAGTGAGCTGTACTATCTTCAGTGAGACTGTACATTGAGTTCAGTGAGACCTGTATCATTGTTTCAGTGATACTGTATCTTGTCAGTGAGACTGTAAATCTTTGTTCAGTGAAGCAGTATCCCTTTTGTTCAGTTGAGGCTGTATTCTTTTGTTTCAGATGGAGACTGTATCTTTTGTTCCAGTTGAAAGGCTGTAACATTGTTCGAGTGTGGCTGTAATCTTTGTGTTCAGTGAGGCCTGTATCTATTGTCAGTGGAGGCTGTATCTTTGTTCAGTGAGGCTGTATCTATGTTCATTGGAACCGCTGTATCTTTTGTTCAGTGAGGCTGTATCTTTGTTCAGTGAGGCTGTATCTTTGTTCAGTGAGGCTGTATCTTTGTTCAGTGAGGCTGTATCTTTGTTCAGTGAGGCTGTATCTTTGTTCAGTGAGGCTGTATCTTTGTTCAGTGAGGCCTGTAATCTTTGTTTTCAGTGAGGCTTGTAATCTTTGGTTTACATGAAGACTGTATCTGTTGTTCAGTGGTGAGAACTGTATCTTTGTTTCAGTGGAGGCTGTATCCGTTGTTCATGAGACTGTAACTTTGTTCAGTGAGGCTGTATCTTTTTGTTACAGGTGAACTGTAATCTTTGTTCAGTGAACTGTAATCATTGGTCAGTGAGACTGTAATCTTTGTGCGTGAGACTGTATCTTTTTGTTATCATGGAAGGATAGACCCAACAACTGGTATCTTGTCTCGTGTGCTGTAACTTTGTTCCAGTGAGGCTGTATTCCTTTGTTCAGTGAGCTGTAAAATCCCTTTAGTTCATGAGACTGTATCTTTGTTCAGTGAGACTGTATCTTTAGCTCATCCAGTGAGACTGTATCATTTTCAGTGGAGTCTGTAATCTTTTGTCATGGAGCTGTATCTTTTGGTTCAGTGAGACCTGATATCTTTGTTCAGTGAGGCTGTATCTTTTTGGTTCATTGAGGCTGTATTTTTGTTCATGAGACTGGTATCCTTGTTCAGTGGAGACTGTAACTTTGTTCAAGTGAGACAGTATCTTCTTGTTGTTCAGTGAGACTGTATCTTTGTTCAGTGCGGCTGTATCTTTTTGTTCAGTGAGGCCTGTATCCTTTTGTTCAGTGAAAACGTATTTTGTTTCAGGTGAGGCTGTATCATTGTTCAGTGAGACTGTAATCTTTGTTCAGTGAGACTGTGACTTTGTTCAGTGAGGCTGTGTCCTTGTTCAGTGGAGACCTGTATCTTTGTATTCAGTGGAGACTGTATCTTCCTGTTCAGTGAGACTGTACTATGTTCAGTGGAGGCTGTATATCTTTTGTTCAGTGGAGGCTTGTAATTCCTTTTGTTTCATGGACTGTAATCGTTTGTGTCATTGAGACTTTGAGATTATCTTTGTTTCATGAGCGTCTTCTATGTTCAGTGATGGCTGTATCTTTGTTCAGAGAGGCTGTATCTTTGTTCAGTGAGGGTGTATCTTTGAATCAGTTGGAGACCTGTATCTTTGTTCATTGAGATCTGTAAATCTTTTGTTCAGTGGAGCGTATCTTTGTTCATTGAGGCCTGTAAACTTTGTTTCATGAGAGGCTGTATCTTATGTTCATGGTCTTGTATCTTTTGTTCAGTGAGAGAACTGTATCTTATTGTCAGTGAACTGTATCTTGTTCAGTGAGGCTGTATCTGCTTTTGTTCAGTGAGGCGTATCCTTTTATTTGTTCAGATGAGACTGTAATCATCTTTGTTTTCAGTGAGGCTGTAACTTGTTCATTGAACTGTATCTTTGTTTCAGTGAGACTGTTAATCTTTGTTCAGTGGGGGGAGGCCTGTAATCTATGTTCAGTGGAGGCTGTATCCTTTTTTTGTTGTTCAGTGGAGGCCTGTTCTTGTTTTCAGTGAGGCTGTATCTTTGTTCAGTGAGACTGTATCTTTGTTCAGTGAGGCTGTATCTTTGTTCAGTGAGACTGTATCTTTGTTCAGTGAGGCTGTATCTTTGATCAGTGAGCGTATCATGTTCAGTGAGACTGTAATCTTTGTTCAGGAGGCTCGGTATCTTTGTTTCAGTGAGACTGTATCATTGTTCAGTGAACACTGTAATCTTTGTTCATATTGAAGACTGTATCTATGTTCCAGATTGATGCTGTAACTTTTGTCAGTGAGACGTAATCTTTTTGTTCAAGAGAGGCTGTAACTTGTTCAGTGAGGCTGTATCTTTGTTCAGTGAGGCTGTATCTTTGTTCAGTGAGACTGTATCTTTGTTCAGTGAGGCTGTATCTTTGTTCAGTGAGACTGTATCTTATCTTTTTGTTCATAGGAGGTATAACAATTGTTCCGAGAGACTTGTAACTTTGTTCAAGTGAGGCCTTGTATCTTTTGTTTTCAGTGAGGCTGTAACTTTTTGCCAGTGAGGCTCGTAACATTTGTTTTCAGTGAGTACGTATCTTTTGTTCATGAGGCTGGAATCATTGTTCCATAGAGACTGTATCTATTGTTCAGATGAGAATGTAACATTGTTTTCAGAGAGGCTGTATCCTCTTTGTTCAGTTCTGAGAAACCTGTAATCTTATGTTCAGTGAGACTGTAATCCTTTTGTTCAGTGAGACTGTAACTTTGTTCAGTTGGAGGCTGTATCTTTAGTTCAGGTGAGGCTGTATCTTTGTTCAGTTGAGACAGTATCCTTTTTGTTCATGAGACTGTAAATCTTTGTTCAGTGAGGGCGGAACTTTGTTTCAGTGAGGCTGTATCATGTTCAGTTGAGGGTGTAACTTTGTTCAGTGGAGGGTGTTATCTTTTGTTCAGTTGAAGCACTGTAAAATCTACTGATTCCCCCCCCTTTGTTCAGTGAGACTGTAAAATCCTTTGTTTCAGTGAGGCCCTGTATCTTTTGTTCAGTGAGGCAGTATCTTTTGTTCAGTGAGGCTGGTAGCTTGTTGAATGAAGCTGTATCTTTGTTCAGTGAGACTGTAATCATTGTTCCAGTGGGAGACAGTATCATTTTCCGTGAGGCTGTATCTTTGTTTCAGAGGAGGCTTGTATCTTTGTTCAGGGAACAGTATCTTGTTCCAGTGAGGCAGTAATCTTGTTCCAGTGAGAAAAAAAAACACCCAAGAAAACTATGTTCAGTGAGACATGTAACTTTTTTTGTTTCAGTGAGGCTGTTAATCTTTGTTCAAGTGAGCCTGAATCCTTGTTCACTGAGGCTTAACCTTTTGTTTCAGTGAGGCTGTATCTTTGTTCAGTGAGACTGTATCTTTGTTCAGTGAGGCTGTATCTTTGTTCAGTGAGACTGTATCTTTGTTCAGTGAGGCTGTATCTTTGTTCAGTGAGGCTGTATCTTTGTTCAGTGAGACTGTATCTTTGTTCAGTGAGGCAGTTATCTAGGTTCAGTGAGGACTGTATCTGTTGTTCAATGACACTGTATCTTTGGTTACAGTGCGACTGAAACATTTGTTCAGTGGGAGGCTGTCTTGTTCAGTGGAGCTGTATCTTTGTCAGGATGAGGCAGTATCTATTGTTCAAGTGAGCTTGCAATCTGCTTGTCAGTAGAGCTGTATCTTTGTTTCAGTGAGGCTGTATATCTTTGTTTACAGTGAGACTGTAACTTATGTTTCAAGGTGAGGCTGTATCTTTGGTCATAGAGCTTGGTATCTTTGTTCAGTGAAGGCTTTTATCTTTGTTCAGTGAGACTGTAAATCTTTGCCAGTTGAGACTGTTATCCTTTGTTCAGTGAGGCTGTATCTTTTGTTCACATGAGACTGTAACTGTTGTTCAGTGAGGCCGTATTCTTAGATCAGATGAAGGTGTATCTATTGTTCCAGGAGACTGTGAACTTTGTTCAGTTGAGGCTGTAAACATTGTTTTTCAGTAGAGGCTAGAAAACTTTTTGTTTCCCAGTGAGGCTGTCACTTTTGGTTCAGTGAGGCAGTTTTCTTTGTTCAGTGAGACCTATATCTTTTGTTCAGTGGGAGACTACTATTGTTCATGGAGGCTGTATTCTATGATCAGAGAGGCTGTATCTTTTTGCACAGAGGCTGTATCCCATTGTTCAGTGAGACTTGTATCCTTGTTCCAGTGCAGACTGTAACTATTGTTCACACAAGGGAAGCTTGATATCTATGTTCGTGAGGCAGTCATCTTTGTTTCAGTGAGACTGTAATCCTTTTGTTCAGTGAGGCTGTAAAACTTTTTCAGTGAGGCTGAATCATTGTATTCAGTAGACTGAATCCTTTTTCAATGAGGCTGTAACTTGTTCGTGAGACTGAATCTTTGTTCAGTGAGGACTGTAATCTTTTTGTTCAGTGGAGGCAGTAATCTTTGTCAGAAGACACTGTATCCTTTGTGTCATGAGGCGGGTACTTTTGTTCAGGTGAGGGTGTTCTTGTTCAGTGGACTTGTATCTTTGTTCAGTGAAGGCATGTAATCCTTTGATTTCAGTGAGGCTGTATCATTGTTCAGATGAGGGCTGTAAACTTTGTTCAGTGAGGCGGTATCTTTGTTTCAGTGAGACTGTTACTTTGTTTCAGTGATACTGATCTTTGTTCAGTGAGGGCTGTATCTTTGTTCAGTGAGCTTAATCTTTGTTCAGTGAGGCTTGTAATCTTTTATTTCAGTGAGACTGTATCTTTGTTCAGTGGAGACTTGTATCTTGTTCAGTGAGGCTGTATCCATTTGTTCAGTTGATGCTGTAACTTGTTGTTCAGTGAGTCTGTATCTTTGTTCATGAGGCTGTATCTTGTGTTCAGTGACAACTGGTAATCCTATGTTTCACATTTGAGACTGTATGTATTTGTTCCATTGAGGCTGTAAATCTTCTGTTCATGAGAGCCCTGTATCTTTGTTCGAGTGAGGCCTGTATCTTTGTTCAGTGAGGCTGTATCTGTTGTTCAGTGAGACTGTTCTTTGTATTCCAGTGGAGACTGGAACTTTGTTCAGTGAGGCCTTGTAATCATATTTGTTTCATGAGGCAGTATCCTTTTGTTCCAGAGAGGTGACAAATCTTGTTATTAGGTGAGACTGTATTTTGTTCAAGTGAGACTGTAATCCTTTGTTCAGTCAGGCCTGTACCTTGTTCAAGAGGCTGTCAATCTTTGTTTCCAGTTTGAGACTGCTAAACTTTTGTTGCAGTGAGGCTGTAATCTTTTGTTCAGTGAGCTGTATCTTTGTTTTCATGACGCTGTTATCCATTGTTCAGTGAGGCTGTCTTCTTTGTTTCAGTGGAGGCCTGTAGCTTTGTTCATGAGACTGTAACTTTGTTATTCCCAGTGAGGCCTGTAATAGTTTGTTCAGTGAGGCTGTATCGTTGTTCAGTGAAGGCTGTGTCTTGGTGTGATTGAGGCTGTATCTTTTGTTCAGTAGGCTGTATCATTGTCAGTTAGACAGTATCTTTTGTTCATGATGCTGTATCTTTGTTCCAGTTGAGGCTGGGTTACTTTGTTTCAGGAGACTGTATCTTTGTTCAGTGAGGCTGTATCTTTGTTCAGTGAGGCTGTATCTTTTGTTCAGTGGAGGCTGTTTCTTTGTATTAACCGTGAGACGGTATCTTTGTTTTTCCAGTGAGGCTGTAAATCTTTGTTTTCAGGTGAGACTCGTATCTTTGTTCAGTGAGGCTGTAATCTTTGGTTCAGTGAGGCTGTATCTAATTGTTCAGAAGAAGTGAGACTGTATCTTTGTTCCACGGTGAGGCCTGACATCCTTTGTTCAGAGGCTTAATCATTTGTTCAGTGAGACCTGTATCTTTGTTCAGTGGAGGCTGTATCTTTTGTTCATGAGGCCGTAAATCTTTGTTCAGTGAAGACTGTATCCTTTGTTTCAGTGAGGCGTTTACTTTGTTCAGTGGAGAACTACTTGTTCCCAGTGAGGAAGTATCTTTTGTTCAGTGAGACTGTATCTTTGTTCAGTGAGGCGAATCTTTGTTCAGTGGAGGAGGCTGTAATCTTTGTTCATGAGGCCTGTATCCTTAGTTTCAAGTGGAGGCTGAAATCTTTGTTTCCCAGTGAGGCGTGTACTTTTTTCCAATGAAGCCGTGTATCATTGTCAGATGGGGCTGGTATCTTTGTTCATGAGACCTGTACTTTGTCATGAGTGCACAAAACTTTGTACAGAGAGACAGTATCTGTTGTTCAGAGAGGCTGTAACCTTTGTTCAGAGAGACTGGTAACTTTGTTTCAGTGAGGCAGTATCCATAACTATTGTTACAGAGAGGACAGTAACGTTGTTATAGGTGAGGCTGTATCTTTCTTTGTTCAAATGAGACTGTCAATCTTTTGTTCAGTGAGGGCGTAACTTTGTTTCCAGTGAGGCTGTAAACTCTTTTTGTTCATGAGGCGTATCTTTTGTTTCAGGAGGCTGTACACTTTGTTCAGTGAGACTGTACTTTTGTTCAGTTAGGCTGTAATCTTGTTCAGTTTGAGGCTGTATCTTTTGTTCATGAAGCTAGTATCTTTGTCCGTGAGGCTGAGAGCGAGCTCTTACAGTTCAGATAGAGACTGTATACTTTTTGTTCATGGAGGCTGGTATACCTTATGTTTACAGTGAGGCTGGTATCTTTCTTCATGAAGATACTGTATCATTTGTTCAGTGATACTGTATCATTTGTTCCAGATGAGACTGTTAACTTTTGTTCAGTGAAGGCTGTAAACTTTGTATTACAGTGAGGCCTTAACTTTATTGTTTTCAGTGAGGCTGTATCTCTTTGTACAGTGGAGGCAGTCTCTTTTTTTTGGTTCAGTGAGGCCTTGAATCTTTGTTCAGTGAGACTGAAATCATTGTTCAGTGAGACGCATCCTTTGGTTCAGTTAGACTGTCTCTCTTAGTTTCAGTGAGGCTGTTAATCAACTTGTTTCAGTGAGGCTGTATCATTTGTTCAGTGGAGGCTGTAAATCTTTTTGTTCAGTAGGAAGGCTGATAAACTTTTTGGTTCAGTGAGGGCTGTATCTTGTTTCAGTGAGCCGTATCTTTTTGTTCAGTGAGGCTGTATCATTCTTTCTTCAATGAGACGTATCCTTTGTTTCAGTGGAGGCTGGCATCTTTGGTTCAGTGGAGGCTGTTATCCTATGTTTCATTGAGAACTGTACTTTGTTTCAATGAAGCTGAACTTTTTTCAGTGGAAGGCTGTATCTTTGTTCAGTGAGACTTGTTATCTTCTTTGTTTCATGAGGCGGTAACTATTGTTCAGCGTGAGACTGTATCTTTTGTTCATGAGGCTGTATCTTTGGTTCCAGTGAGACAGTATCTTTGTTCAGTGAGCTGTAATCTTTGTTCAGTGAACTGTAACTTTGTTTTTCAGTGGGCTTGTAATCTTTGTTCAGATGCGACTGGTATCCTTTGTTCAGTGAGGCTGTATCTTTGTTCATGAGGCTGTTTAATCTTTGGGGTTCAGTGAGGCTGTATCCTTTTGTTCAGTAGGCAGTATCTTAGTTCCATTGAGGCTGTAAATCTTGTTCAGGGGAGGCGTAATCTATTGGTTTCAGTGAGACTGTATCTTTGTTTTCAATTGAAACCTTGTATCTTTGTATCATGAGGCTGTAACCTTGTTCAGTGAGGCCAGTAAATCTTTCCTTCATTGAAGACTGGTTATCTTTGATTTCATGAGACCTGGTATCTTTGTTCAGTGAGGCTGGTATCTTTAGTATCAGTGAGACTGTAATCTATGTTCCAATGTAAGGCTGTATCTTTGTTCAAGTAAGGTTTGGTGGGCCTTCACCTTTCCTGCTCCTTCAGAGGGAACATTGATCTCACCCAGTATCCTCACATCCTACTGTTTGTTACACAAAGTGCAGTAGCCTCACATCCCCTGCATGTTTCGCAGGGACTGGTATTCTCATCTCAACACCCCAGCTGTTTCAGCAGGTTTTCACCATATAACGCAGGTAAGAGTTGGTAACACAAACGGTCTCGCAGCCTTCCTTGTTTTATTTTTATACGCGATGCCAATTTGGCATTCAAATCACCGCTTGGTGGAGGGACAGCGTCCGCCAGCCCCTCAGAGCACTTGCAGCCTGTTTGGACGTGCCTGTTACCATTTTTCAAGATGGTGCTCGGGCAGGCCGGCCTGAGGCCACACTTCCTCGTTGACTGACGGCTCGTCAGGTTGTTGCTGCACTTTGCTCGCTATGTTTCACACGTAAAAATTATAAGATACCTGTACAGCAGTTAGGTATCCTGATTCCGAAACGTTTCGCCTCCACGGTAGGCTTCTTCAGTCGAGTACAGAGGAGGCAGCAGAAGCAGTAGAGATGTAAAGACGATGTCGTCAGTCCATCACCCTTGAAGACGTAGTTTTGTGGTGGTCAGTCCCTCAGCCTCCATAATCTGATTAATGACTCACTGAACACAGACTGATGTTGCAGCTTAAACATTTCACTTATTTCTTTGTTGTCATCACTGTATGTTCCATCTCCTATAGTAGTCAGACTAACTATAGTTATCAGACTAACTATAGTAGTCAGACTAACTATAGTAGTCAGACTAACTATAGTAGTCAGACTAACTATAGTAATCAGACTAACTATAGTAGTCAGACTAACTATAGTAATCAGACTAACTATAGTAGTCAGACTAACTATAGTAGTCAGACTAACTATAGTAGTCAGACTAACTATAGTAGTCAGACTAACTATAGTAGTCAGACTAACTATAGTAGTCAGACTAACTATAGTAGTCAGACTAACTATAGTAGTCAGACTAACTATAGTAATCAGACTAACTATAGTAGTCAGACTAACTATAGTAGTCAGACTAACTATAGTAGTCAGACTAACTATAGTAGTCAGACTAACTGTAGTAGTCAGACTAACTATAGTAGTCAGACTAACTATAGTAGTCAGACTAAACTATAGTATTCAGACTAACTATAGTAGTCAGACTAACTATAGTAATCAGACTAACTATAGTAGTCAGACTAACTATAGTAGTCAGACTAACTATAGTAGTCAGACTAACTATATTAGTCAGACTAACTATAGTAATCAGACTAACTATAGTAATCAGACTAACTATAGTAGTCAGACTAACTATAGTAATCAGACTAACTATAGTAGTCAGACTAACTATAGTAGTCAGACTAACTATAGTAGTCAGACTAACTATAGTAGTCAGACTAACTATAGTAGTCAGACTAACTATAGTAGTCAGACTAACTATAGTAGTCAGACTAACTATAGTAGTCAGACTAACTATAGTAGTCAGACTAACTATGGTAGTCAGACTAACTATAGTAGTCAGGACTAACTATAGTAGTCAGACTAACTATAGTAGTCAGACTAACTATAGTAGTCAGACTAACTATAGTAGTCAGACTAACTATAGTAGTCAGACTAACTATAGTAGTCAGAGTAACTATGGTAGTCAGACTAACTATAGTAGTCAGACTAACTACAGTAGTCAGACTAACTATAGTAGTCAGACTAACTATAGTAGTCAGACTAACTATAGTAGTCAGACTAACTATAGTAGTCAGACTAACTATGGTAGTCAGACTAACTATAGTAGTCAGACTAACTATAGTAGTCAGACTAACTATAGTAGTCAGACTAACTATAGTAGTCAGACTAACTATAGTAGTCAGACTAACTATAGTAGTCAGAGTAACTATGGTAGTCAGACTAACTATAGTAGTCCGACTAACTACAGTAGTCAGACTAACTATAGTAGTCAGACTAACTATAGTAGTCAGACTAACTATAGTAATCAGACTAACTATATTAGTCAGACTAACTATAGTAATCAGACTAACTATAGTAATCAGACTAACTATAGTAGTCAGACTAACTATAGTAATCAGACTAACTATAGTAGTCAGACTAACTATAGTAGTCAGACTAACTATAGTAGTCAGACTAACTATAGTAGTCAGACTAACTTAGTAGTCAGACTAACTATAGTAGTCAGACTAACTATAGTAGTCAGACTAACTATAGTAGTCAGACTAACTATAGTAGTCAGACTAACTATGGTAGTCAGACTAACTATAGTAGTCATACTAACTATAGTAGTCAGACTAACTATAGTAGTCAGACTAACTATAGTAGTCAGACTAACTATAGTAGTCAGACTAACTATAGTAGTCAGACTAACTATAGTAGTCAGAGTAACTATGGTAGTCAGACTAACTATAGTAGTCAGACTAACTACAGTAGTCAGACTAACTATAGTAGTCAGACTAACTATAGTAGTCAGACTAACTATAGTAGTCAGACAAAACTATAGTAGTCAGACTAACTATGGTAGTCAGACTAACTATAGTAGTCAGACTAACTATAGTAGTCAGACTAACTATAGTAGTCAGACTAACTATAGTAGTCAGACTAACTATAGTAGTCAGACTAACTATAGTAGTCAGAGTAACTATGGTAGTCAGACTAACTATAGTAGTCAGACTAACTATAGTAGTCAGACTAACTATAGTAGTCAGACTAACTATACTAATCAGACTAACTATGGTAGTCAGACTAACTATAGTAGTCAGACTAACTATAGTAGTCAGACTAACTATAGTAATCAGACTAACTATAGTAGTCAGACTAACTATAGTAGTCAGACTAACTATAGTAGTCAGACTAACTTTAGTAGTCAGACTAACTATAGTAGTCAGACTAACTATAGTAATCAGACTAACTATGGTAGTCAGACTTAGTCTTGGTTACAAGTACTACTGGCAGTCTGATGTTCCAGTAGCCAGGCTGAGCAGTGTGCAACACTGGGTTTTTGTCCTGGTTGTTGCAAGTGAGGTAAAAGTATTTAGGATTTCTTTTAATTTCAGACTGACCTCAGCATTTTCTCTCCTTCCCTCTGCTAATATTTGTTCTCGTTCTTCAGAAAGTTTGCAGCCACTGAGAAGTTTTGTGACTCCCCGTCTTTCCCTGTAGATGGAGCACCTCTCTTTCTCTCTCTCTCTCTCTCTCCCTTTAACTTGCATCTTCTCCTTTTATTTCTTAATGGTACGTGTCTTAAGCATACTTGTAGTGGTACTAGTTTCATCTTCTACGGACATTGCTTCAAATTCATGTCAGTCATATTTTCTTGCCAGCATAATTCACCAAGGTCGTGATTATTTTTTAAGCTGGTGAGTGTTTCTGCTGTCGAAACTGAGATGTACATAACCCATACCACGGACGGAGATAGAATCCGCGATCAGAGTCTCAAAACTCCAGACCGTCGCGTTAGCCACTGGACCAGCTAGCCACAATAAGATTCATCCAACTAGGTATATTTCTACACCATAGGAAGGTTAGCACAGGCACCACTGTGACCACAAATGCAAGTTTTTACAGACGAATCTCCAGCTAGCGTGGCCGTGACGAACTCTAGCTCAAGTCCCTTCACTGCCGTCAACATGACTCAAGAAATCGTAATGACATGATTGCAAACAAACCATACCACGGACGGAGATAGAACCCGCGATCATAGTCTCAAAACTCCAGGCCGTCACGTTAGCCACCGGGCCAGCTAGCCACAATAACTTGCATTTGTGGTCACAGTGGTGCCTGTGTTAACTTTCCTATGGTGTAGAAATATACCTAGTTGGATGAATCTTATTGTGGCTAGCTGGTCCAGTGGCTAACGCGACGGTCTGGAGTTTTGAGACTCTCTGATCGCGGGTTCTATCTCCGTCCGTGGTATGGTTTGTTTGCAATCGTGTCATTACGATTTCGTGAGTCATGCTTAGATGTACATGTACGGGGTACAGTACCGGCAAGATGGAGAATTACATGTGCAACAACCAGTGGCTTTATCAATCAATACAAATACAAAGACAATAATATGAAGAATGTAGAACTACGTACCAAAGATGAGGTAATCACTCCCTCAGTCTGGACTCGGTGTGTTCAGTCCATCAACTTGTCGGTTTTCGTAACTATTTATCACAGGTTTTCACTGTGAATATAAGGTCGAGGGTTTGTAGTCTGGTCGACTCTGCTGTCTGCTGTTTGAAGGCGAATTTTCTTTCAGTCTTAATTGTTGCACTGTGTGAGGACTGTTTGCCTCAGCTGGTTCCTGGGATTTCCTCTGTTGTTTACAGTCTTGTGCTTCATCCTTCCGTTTTACAGGGAAATTGAAACCGCCAAGCAACAAGAAGTTTACCTGGATAATGTTTCGGGGGGTCAAAGCCCCCATCCCCCCGCGGCCGGGTCCATGACCAGGCCTCGATGTTTGGGGCTGGTTTTGTTACGTACTCAAGATAGTGTATGGTTTTCAGTACTTGGTATTTAAGGACACTCACCAGGATTGCGACACAGAGTACACACATCAGAATTACAATGCAGAGTACAATCACCTGGATTATAAAACAGGTATTCAGGATACAGGAGATACAGGATACAGGAGATACAGGATACAGGAGATACAGGATACAGTAGATACAGGATACAGGAGATACAGGATACAGGAGATACAGGATACAGGAGATACAGGATACAGGAGATACAGGATACAAAAGATACAGGATACAGGAGATACAGGATACAGGAGATACAGGATACAAAAGATACAGGATACAGGAGATACAGGATACAGGAGATATAGGATACAAAAGATACAGGATACAGGAGATACAGGATACAAAAGATACAGGATACAGGAGATACAGGATGCAGTAGATACAGGATACAGGAGATACAGGATACAGGAGATACAGGATACAGGAGATACAGGATGCAGTAGATACAGGAGATACAGGATACAGGAGATACAGGATACAAAAGATACAGGATACAGGAGATACAGGATGCAGTAGATACAGGATACAGGAGATACAGGATACAGGAGATACAGGATACAGGAGATACAGGATACAAAAAATACAGGATACAGGAGATACAGGATACAGGAGATACAGGATACAAAAGATACAGGATACAGGAGATACAGGATACAGGAGATACAGGATACAGGAGATACAGGATACAAAAGATACAGGATACAGGAGATACAGGATACAAAAGATACAGGATACAGGAGATACAGGATACAGGAGATACAGGATACAAAAGATACAGGATACAGGAGATACAGGATACAGGAGATACAGGATACAAAAGATACAGGATACAGGAGATACAGGATACAGGATACAGGAGATACAGGATACAAAAGATACAGGATGCAGTAGATACAGGATACAGGAGATACAGGATACAGGAGATACAGGATATAGGTTACAGGAGAGACAAGTTACATGTTACAGGAGATACAGGATACAGGAGATACAGGATATAGGATACAGAAGGTACAGGATACAGGAGATACAGATTACAGAAGATACAGGATACAGAAGATACAGGTTACAGGAGATACAGGATACAGGAGATACAGGATACAAGAGATACAGGATACAGGAGATACAGGATACAGGAGATACAAGATACATGAGATACAGGATACAGGGGATACAGGTTACAAGAGATACAGGATGCAGTAGATACAGGATACAGGTTACAGGAGAGACAGGATACATGTTACAGGAGATACAGGAGATACAGGATATAAGATACAGAAGGTACAGGATACAGGAGATACAGATTACAGGAGATACAGGATACAGAAGATACAGGTTACAGGAGATACAGGATACAGGAGATACAGGTTATAAGATATACAGGATGCAGTAGATACAGGATACAGGAGATACAGGATACAGGGGATACAGGTTACAAGAGATACAGGATGCAGTAGATACAGGTTACATGAGAGACAGGATGCATGTTACAGGAGATACAGGAGATAAAGGATATAGGATACAGAAGGTACAGGATACAGGAGATACAGATTACAGGAGATAGAGGATACAGAAGATACAGGTTACAGGAGATACAGGATACAGGAGATACAGGTTATAAGATGTACAGGATGCAGTAGATGCAGGATACATGAGATACAGGATACAGGATATCGGAAATACAGGATACAGGAGATACTTGATACAGGACATACAAGAGATACAGGACACAGGAGATACAGGATACAGAAGATACAGGATACGGAGATACAGGATACAGGACACAGGAAATACAAGATACAGGAGATACAGGACACAGGAAATACAGGATACAGGAGATACAGAACACAGGAAATACAGGATACAGGAGATACAGGGTTGTCACTAGTCTCGGCGCCAGTCTGACTACTCTGAAGATTTGTGTGGGCGGAGGTGCTGGCAGCGGCGCCAGCGGCGGCATTCATAGCCTAGTGGATCACGAGGACCCGGGTGAGTACATCGCCTCTAAAGAGAGTAAATTACACCCAGAGAGAGTACAGCACCACCAGAGAGTACGTCACCACCAGAGAGAGTACAGCACCACCAGAGAGTACGTCACCACCAGAGAGAGTACAGCACCACCAGAGAGTACATCACCACCAGAGAGTACATCACCAGAGAGTACATCACCACCAGAGAGTACATCACCATGTACTCATGAGAGGAGGACGCGAGGGACAGGAGGCACCCGGGGGCCTCCATGATGACCTTGGCTGCCCCGGACATTCTGCAACTTGCCAAACTGCTCCTTAAACCACTAACCCTTCCCCCATCTCCACACACACACATACATACACACACACACACACCACACACACACACACACACACACACACACACACACATACACACACACACACACACACACACACACACACACACACACACACACACACACACACACACACACACACACACACACACCAGGCACATCTCCTGAAGCGCACATCAATCAAATAACTGCTGCAGCATATGGGCGCCTAGCAAACCTCAGAACAGCATTCCGACATCTTAATAAGGAATCATTCAGGACCCTGTACACCGTGTATGTTAGGCCCATATTGGAGTATGCGGCACCAGTTTGGAACCCACACCTAGCCAAGCACGTGAAGAAACTAGAGAAAGTGCAAAGGTTTGCAACAAGACTAGTCCCAGAGCTAAGAGGTATGTCCTACGAGGAGAGGTTAAGGGAAATCAACCTGACGACACTGGAGGACAGGAGAGATAGGGGGGACATGATAACGACATACAAAATACTGAGAGGAATTGACAAGGTGGACAAAGACAGGATGTTCCAGAGATTGGACACAGTAACAAGGGGACACAGTTGGAAGCTGAAGACACAGATGAATCACAGGGATGTTAGGAAGTATTTCTTCAGCCACAGAGTAGTCAGTAAGTGGAATAGTTTGGGAAGCGATGTAGTGGAGGCAGGATCCATACATAGCTTTAAGCAGAGGTATGATAAAGCTCACGGCTCAGGGAGAGTGACCTAGTAGCGATCAGTGAAGAGGCGGGGCCAGGAGCTCGGACTCGACCCCCGCAACCTCAACTAGGTGAGTACAACTAGGTGAGTACACACACATGCACTCACCACACAATCAACAGGCCAAGTGTCTATCGACAAGTGCCTTTGATAACTAGTAACTACTACTACTACTACTACTACTACTACTACTACTACTACTAATAATAATAAATAATAATAATAATAATAATAATAATAATAACACATACACCACAAACTACAAACAACAGGCCAAGTGCCTATCGACAAGTGCCTTTGACAACTGTTAGCTAATTAATTAAGATGCAGGTGTGGGTCAGACCCGCCTCAGGTAACACTCGTCCTGTTTCCTGGTGAATCTTACGTAACCTTTCCTTACACCCATTGTCCCTATTCACCTAGTAGTAAATAGGCACCTGGGTGACCGTTGTGGGTGGCTCCCTGGGAAGCGGTCAAATGCTACAAGAAACATCTGAGGACTGCAACTTCCTCAAGCAACCTGCTCACTTTAATGTGAGAACCAGTGAAGGTGACGGTGAAGTCGGTACACACACCTGTCAGACTGGTGCAGTAGATGGTGTGTTAGGAAGAGCTCTGCAGTGACTTCAAGACTTCTTTAGGAAGCACAGACCTCTCAGACTGGTGGTGTAGTGTCAGGGGAAGCTCTACAGTGATTATAAGATTGGTTAAGAAAAGAAGGTATCAGCTGGTTGACAGTAACCGGCTGTAACTTCTTACCAGGAGACAACCCAAAATCTGATGCTTGAAGGAAATCTTGAAACTGGGCTTCCATGAAGCTGAGATTCCTGACCTGACCCGCTTCCTTGTACTGTCTAAAGGACCCCTTGTACTGTCTAAAGGACCCGCTTCCTTGTACTGTCTAAAGGACCCCTTCCTTGTACTGTCTAAAGGACCCCTTCCTTGTTCTGTCTAAAGGACCCCTTGTACTGTCTAAAGGACCCCTTCCTTGTACTGTCTAAAGGACCCCTTGTACTGTCTAAAGGACCCGCTTCCTTGTACTGTCTAAAGGACCCCTTCCTTGTACTGTCTAAAGGACCCCTTCCTTGTTCTGTCTAAAGGACCCTTGTACTGTCTAAAGGACCCGCTTCCTTGTACTGTCTAAAGGACCCCTTCCTTGTACTGTCTAAAGGACCCCTTGTACTGTCTAAAGGACCCGCTTCCTTGTACTGTCTAAAGGACCCCTTCCTTGTACTGTCTAAAGGACCCCTTCCTTGTACTGTCTAAAGGACCCCTTCCTTTTACTGTCTAAAGGACCCCTTCCTTGTACTGTCTAAAGGACCCCTTACTTGTACTGTCTAAAGGACCCCTTCCTTGTACTGTCTAAAGGACCCCTTCCTTGTACTGTCTAAAGGCCCCCTTCCTTGTACTGTCTAAAGGACCCCTTCCTTGTACTGTCTAAAGGACCCCTTCCTTGTACTGTCTAAAGGACCCCTTCCTTGTACTGTCTAAAGGACCCCTTCCTTGTACTGTCTAAAGGACCCTTCCCTTGTTACTGTCTAAAGGACCCTTCCTTGTACTGTCTAAAAGGACCCCTTTCTTGTGCTGTCTAAAGGACCCCTTTCTTGTACTGTCTAAAGGACCCCTTCCTTGTACTGTTAAAGGACCCCTTCTTTGTACTGTCTAAGGACCCCTTCCTTGTACTGTCTAAAGGACCCCTTCCTTGTACTGTCTAAAGGACCCCTTCCTTGTACTGTTAAGGACCCCTTCCTTGCACTGTCTAAAGGACCCCTTACTTGTACTGTCTAAAGGACCCCTTCCTTGTACTGTCTTAAGGACCCTTCCTTGTACTGTCTAAAGGACCCCTTTCTTGTGCTGTCTAAGGACCCCTTTCTTGGTACTGTCTAAAGGCCCCCTTCCTTGTACTGTCTAAAGGACCCTTTCTTGTGCTGTCTAAAGGACCCCTTTCTTGTACTGTCTAAGGACCCCTTCCTTGTACTGTCTAAAGGACCCTTCCTTGTACTGTCTAAAGGACCCTTCCTTGTACTGTCTAAAGGACCCCTTTCTTGTACTGTCTAAAGGACCCCTTCCTTGTACGTCTAAAGGACCCCTTGTACTGTCTAAAGGACCCTTCCTTGTACTGTCTAAAGGACCCCTTCCTGGTACTGTCTAAAGGACCCCTTCCTTGTACCGTCTAAAGGATCCCTTCCTTGTACTGTCTAAAGGACCCCTTCCTTGTACTGTCTAAAGGACCCCTTCCTTGTACTGTCTAAAGGACCCTTCCTTGTACTGTCTAAAGGATCCATTCCTTGTACTGTCTAAAGGACCCTTCCTTGTACTGTCTAAAGGACCCCTTCCTTGTGCTGTCTAAGGACCTTCCTTGTACTGTCTAAAGGACCCTTCCTTGTACTGTCTAAAGGACCCCTTCCTTGTGCTGTCTAAAGGACCCCTTCCTTGTACTGTCTAAAGGACCCCTTCCTTGTACTGTCTAAAGGACCCCTTTCTTGTACTGTCTAAAGGACCCCTTCCTTGTACTGTCTAAAGGACCCCTTGTACTGTCTAAAGGACCCCTTCCTTGTACTGTCTAAAGGACCCCTTCCTTGTACTGTCTAAAGGACCCCTTCCTTGTACTGTCTAAAGGACCCCTTCCTTGTACTGTCTAAAGGACCCCTTCCTTGTACTGTCTAAAGGACCCCTTCCTTGTACTGTCTAAAGGACCCCTTCCTTGTACTGTCTAAAGGACCCCTTTCTTGTGCTGTCTAAAGGACCCCTTTCTTGTACTGTCTAAAGGACCCCTTCCTTGTACTGTCTAAAGGACCCCTTTCTTGTGCTGTCTAAAGGACCCCTTTCTTGTACTGTCTAAAGGACCCCTTCCTTGTACTGTCTAAAGGACCCTTCCTTGTACTGTCTAAAGGACCCCTTCCTTGTACTGTCTAAAGGACCCCTTTCTTGTACTGTCTAAAGGACCCCTTCCTTGTACTGTCTAAAGGACCCCTTGTACTGTCTAAAGGACCCCTTCCTTGTACTGTCTAAAGGACCCCTTCCTTGTACTGTCTAAAGGACCCCTTCCTTGTACTGTCTAAAGGATCCCTTCCTTGTACTGTCTAAAGGACCCTTCCTTGTACTGTCTAAAGGACCCCTTCCTTGTACTGTCTAAAGGACCCCTTCCTTGTACTGTCTAAAGGATCCCTTCCTTGTACTGTCTAAAGGACCCCTTCCTTGTACTGTCTAAAGGACCCCTTCCTTGTGCTGTCTAAAGGACCCTTCCTTGTACTGTCTAAAGGACCCTTCCTTGTACTGTCTAAAGGACCCCTTCCTTGTGCTGTCTAAAGGACCCTTCCTTGTACTGTCTAAAGGACCCCTTCCTTGTACTGTCTAAAGGACCCCTTTCTTGTACTGTCTAAAGGACCCCTTCCTTGTACTGTCTAAAGGACCCCTTGTACTGTCTAAAGGACCCCTTCCTTGTACTGTCTAAAGGACCCTTCCTTGTACTGTCTAAAGGGACCCCTTCCTTGTACTGTCTAAAGGACCCCTTCCTTGTACTGTCTAAAGGACCCCTTCCTTGTACTGTCTAAAGGACCCCTTCCTTGTACTGTCTAAAGGACCCCTTCCTTGTACTGTCTAAAGGACCCCTTCCTTGTACTGTCTAAAGGACCCTTCCTTGTACTGTCTAAAGGACCCCTTCCTTGTACTGTCTAAAGGACCCCTTCCTTGTACTGTGGAAAGGTTGTGGGGGAAGGATACTTGATCCGCCCCTCGTCCCTCGTCATTGGTTGGAACAAGCGCATAAGTCACCAAGGAAATTTGACAAAGTTCCTCTACCACATGCCAGATCAACCAGACTATGATGGCTATGTGAGTCAGCGGACCGCTAGCCAGCAACAACAGCTGGGTTGACCAGGTAAGTACAAAACAAGCCTGGTCCAGGGCCGGGCGCCGGGAGCAGCAAAACTCCCGAAACACATCAAAGGTATATCACAGGGTACACAGGCGAACACCCCGGGGAAACACAAGAGAGACAGGAATAGCAGAAGCGTCTGTTGTGGAAACATTTCGCTCACTGGAATTGATAAAGGTCTAATGTGAGCGAAACATTGTCGCGATGGAAGCTTGTTCCATACCTGCGTCTCTCCTTCATTACAGGTAAACCAGGTAACAGACACACCAACGTGAATACAAGACACACTGCCCTGGCCAGGTACTCAACCCCATGACAACATCTAGGTGAGGACACACATGGGAGACACTGTTCTGGTCTGGTACTCAACCTCATGACAACATCTAGATGAGGACACACATGGGAGACACTGTCCTGGTCTGGTACTCAACCCCGTGACAACATCTAGATGAGGACACACATGGGAGACACTGTTCTGGTCTGGTACTCAACCCCATGACAACATCTAGATGAGGACACACATGGGAGACACTGTTCTGGTCTGGTACTCAACCTCATGACAACATCTAGATGAGGACACACATGGGAGACACTGTCCTGGTCTGGTACTCAAAACCCCCTGACAACATCTAGATGAGGACACACATGGGAGACACTGTTCTGGTCTGGTACTCAACCCCATGACAACATCTAGGTGAGGACACACATGGGAGACACTGTCCTGGCCAGGTACTCAACCCCATGACAATATCTAGATGAGGACACACATGGGAGACACTGTCCTGGTCTGGTACTCAACCCCATGACAACATCTAGTGAGGACACACTGGGAGCACTGTTCTGGTCTGGTACTCAACCCCATGACAACATCTAGGTGAGGACACACATGGGAGACACTGTCCTGGTCTGGTACTCAACCCCATGGCAACATCTAGGTGAGGACACACATGGGAGAGACTGTCCTGGTCTGGTACTCAACCCCATGACAACATCTAGGTGAGGACACACATGGGAGACACTGTTCTGGTCTGGTACTCAACCTCATGACAACATCTAGATGAGGACACACATGGGAGACACTGTCCTGGTCTGGTACTCAACCCCATGACAACATCTAGATGAGGACACACATGGGAGACACTGTTCTGGTCTGGTACTCAACCCCATGACAACATCTAGGTGAGGACACACATGGGAGACACTGTCCTGGCCAGGTACTCAACCCCATGACAATATCTAGATGAGGACACACATGGGAGACACTGTCCTGGTCTGGTACTCAACCCCATGACAACATCTAGATGAGGACACACATGGGAGACACTGTTCTGGTCTGGTACTCAACCCCGTGACAACATCTAGGTGAGGACACACATGGGAGACACTGTCCTGGTCAGGTACTCAACCCCGTGACAACATCTAGGTGAGGACACACATGGGAGACACTGTCCTGGTCTGGTACTCAGGCCCGTGACAATATCTAGGTGAGGACACACATGGGAGACACTGTCTTGGTCTGGTACTCAACCCCGTGACAACATCTAGGTGAGGACACACATGGGAGACACTGTCCTGGTCTGGTACTCAACCCCGTGACAACATCTAGGTGAGGACACACATGGGAGACACTGTCCTGGTCTGGTACTCAACCCCGTGACAACATCTAGGTGAGGACACACATGGGAGACACTATCCTGGTCTGGTACTCAACCCCGTGACAACATCTAGGTGAGGACACACATGGGAGGACACTGTCCTGGTCTGGTACTCAACCCATGACAACATCTAGGTGAGGACACATATGGGAGACCTGTCCTGGTCTGGTACTCAACCCCTTGACAACATCTAGGTGAGGACACACACATGGGAGACACTGTCCGGTCTGGTACTCAACCCCGTGACAACATCTAGGTGAGGACACACATGGGAGACACTGTCCTGGTCTGGTACTAACCCCGTGACAACATCTAGGTGAGGACACACATGGGAGACACTGTCCTGGTCTGGTACTCAACCCCGTGACAACATCTAGGTGAGGACACACATGGGAGACACTGTCCTGGTCTGGTACTCAACCCCGTGACAACATCTAGGTGAGGACACACATGGGAGACACTGTCCTGGTCTGGTACTCAACCCGTGACAACATCTAGGTGAGGACACACATGGGAGACATGTCCTGGTCTGGTACTCAACCCCGTGACAAACATCTAGGTGAGGACACACATGGGAGACACTGTCCTGGTTGGTACTCAACCCCGTGACAACATCTAGGTGAGGACACACATGGGAGACCTGTCCTGGTCTGGTACTCAACCCCGTGACAACATCTAGGTGAGGACACACATGGGAGACACTGTCCTGGTCTGGTACTCAACCCCGTGACAACATCTAGGTGAGGACACACATGGGAAGGCCCGCACATACTTCTCTTCCTTTAAAATTTGTTCAACCTGGGAGAGGTGTTGGAATATGACCAGGAGGTCTTGCCTGGGACCAAAGCAGCGGGGGCGCTGACCCCCAGAATCCCCACTATAGGTTACATTCAGGCAGCACACTGCTGCTCCTGTTGAAACTACTGCTGCTGCTGGCTCTGTTGTTGCTGCTGCTGCTGGTTCTGTTGTTGCTGCTGCTGCTGGTAGCGTTGCTGCTGCTGCTGGTAGCGTTGCTGCTGCTGCTGGTAATTCTGTTTTCAGTACAACACCAGACTTGGTGTTCAAGACTACACTACTGGCGGGTTAAAAACTCTTCAGTAGAATCTCGCTGAAGACAACCTCAGATCGAGGCTGAAACATTCAGAGTTTCTTCCTGTCTCTGTCTCCAAGCGGGTTAATTCACACCACATATATTATATATATATATAAATTTTATTATATATATATATATATATATTATATATAGAGAGAGAGAGAGAGGAGTAGAGAGAGAGAGGAGAGAGAGGAGAGAGAGAGAGAGAGAGAGAAGAGAGATGGAGAGAGAGAGAGAGGAGAGAGAGAGAGAGAGAGATAGAGAGAGAGAGATGGGGCTCACCTGTGTGAGAGATACGTGTATAGTACATATTGTTACGTGTTTGTCACTGAATATAATGCGAAAATCTCATCCAGCTCCTTAGAGCTGGGTCCTGTTCCACACTGCGCTGGCCAAGGATTCGAACCCATGTTGTACTGGCCCGCCACTGTGAGCGAGAACCACATGAAGCCTTGACCCACAGGACCACCCAATCAGTAGGATTGGGTGGTCCTGTGGGTTAAGGGGTCATGTGGTTCTTGCTCACAATGGCAGACCAGTACAACATGGATTCGAATCCTTGGCTAGCGCAGTTGTTGTTGTTGATCAATACCACTCGTTCGTGGTTACAACAATATACAAACAGACGTACATACACACCTAATTGGAGTATGTATATGTGTATGTCTGTGAAACTGTGTCACGTGTGTGTATGTAGCATTTCCTCCAACCTTGCGCGCACGAGGGACGCAGCCATGCGTATCTCCTCTCGACAAGTTACGCACGCACCTGCTGGTGCACCTTGATGGTACCACCATTGCTTTCTGGTGTGAGTGTGTTGTATATATGACTGGGGCGCACCAGAGATATGCATGATGGCACCAGTATGTGTGATGCCACGGGGTTCCACGGGGTGCAGTTTAGTTTTCTAATTTAATATGTTTATTATGCGCCCCATACCCATGGTGTGGATGGTAGTCAGAAGATTACAGAGGTACATAATGGGTCCAGGGACTGAGTCACAGAGTTCTGATAGCTGAACAAGTTAGAATGGTAATTAACTATTTCCATGTTTATATCGGGTCACAATCGTAATGAGTTATTTGTGCAGACATTAATTAGGTCACACACACACACACACACACACACACACACACACACACACACACACACACACACACACACACACACACACACACACACACACACACACACACACACACACACACACACACACAACACTAAACGTAAATTATTAAGGGGTATATGCTATAAGTCGTTAGGAGTGACAGGATGTGATCAGGGTGCGTGAGGAGGTCGTGTGGATGTGTAGGAGTGTAGGAAGAGTCGTGTAGGGAGTGTCGTGTAGGAGAGTCGTGTAGGGTGTAGTGTAGGAGGTCGTGTAGGGAGTGTCGTGTAGGGAGTGTGTGTAGTGTCGTAGAGTCGTGTAGGGAGTGTGTCGTGTCGGTAGAAGATCGTGTAGGGAGTGTCGTGTAGGAAGAGTCGTGTAGGGAGTGTCGTGTAGGAAGAGTCGTGTAGGGAGTGTCGTGTAGGGAGTCGTGTAGGGAGTGTCTGTAGGGAGTGCCGTGTAGGGAGTGCTTGTAGGAGTGTCGTTTTAGGAGAGTCGTGTAGGGAGTGTCGTGTAGGAAGAGTCGTGTAGGGAGTGTCGTGTAGGAAGAGTCGTGTAGGGAGTGTCGTGTAGGAAGAGTCGTGTAGGGAGTGTCGTGTAGGGAGTGTCTTGTAGGGAGTGTCTTGTAGGGAGTGTCGTGTAGGGAGTGTCGTGTAGGGAGTGTCTTGTAGGGAGTGCCTTGTAGGGAGTGTCGTGTAGGGAGTGTCTTGTAGGAGTGTCGTGTAGGAAGTAGTCGTGTAGGGATTCAGAGTGTCTTGTAGGAAGTGTCGTGTAGGGAGTGTCTTGTAGGGAGTGTCTTGTAGGGAAGTGTCGTGTAGGGAGTGTCAGATTTGTAGGAGTGTCGTGTAGGGAGTGCCGTGTAGGGAGTGCGTGTTAGGAAGTGTCTGTAGGGAGTGTCTGTAGGAGTGCGTGTAGGAGTGTCGTGTAGGGAGTGTCGTGCAGGGAATACCGTGTAGGGAGTGCCGTGTAGGAAGAGTCGTGTAGGGAGTGTCGTGTAGGGAGTGTCGTGTAGGGAGTGCCGTGTAGGAGTGTCGTGTAGGAGCGTGTGGGGTGCTTTGTACAGAATCGTGAAGATTCTGTAAGTCTTATCCTGAGATTCTAGAGAATGTCGCTAGGTGTTTTCTAGACTGTTGGTTAACTAACTCATTTTTGTAGAGAGCTAGATGAGAGTTTGTAGCAAGAGTCGTTAAGGGAGACGTTTGTAGCAGAGACGTTAAGGAGGACTTGTAGAGAGACGTTAAGAGAGAGCGTTGTAGCAGAGACTTAAGAGAGAGTCTGTAGCAGAGACGTTAAGAGAGGACGTGTAGCAGAGACGTTAAGAGAGACGTTGTAGCAGAGACGTTAAGAGAGACGTGTAGCAGAGACGTTAAGAGAGACGTTGTAGCAGAGACGTTAAGAAGAGTCTGTAGCAGAGACGTTAAGAAGAGTAGAGACGTTGTAGAAGCAGGTAGGACGTTAAGAGAGACGTTGTAGCAGAGACGTTAAGAGAGACGTTGAGTAGGGTAGGCTTTAGAGAACGTTAAGAGAGACGTTTGTAGCGTAGAGGACGTTAAGAGAGACGTTTGTAGCAGGACGTTAAGAGAGACGTTGTAGCAGGGGACGTTAAGGAGGCATTGTAGCAGAGACGTTTAAGGAGACGTTTGTAGCAGAGACGTTAAGAGAGGCATTGTAGCAGAGACGTTAAGAAGACGTTTGTAGCAGAGACGTTAAGAGAGACGTTGTAGCAGAGACGTTAAGAGAGGCATTGTAGCAGAGACGTTAAGAGAGACGTTGTAGCAGAGACGTTAAGAGAGACGTTGTAGCAGAGACGTTAAGAGAGGCATTGTAGCAGAGACGTTAAGAGAGACGTTGTAGCAGAGACGTTAAGAGAGACGTTGTAGCAGAGACGTTAAGAGAGGCATTGTAGCAGAGACGTTAAGAGAGACGTTGTAGCAGAGACGTTAAGAGAGACGTTGTAGCAGAGACGTTAAGAGAGACGTTGTAGCAGAGACGTTAAGAGAGACGTTGTAGCAGAGACGTTAAGAGAGACGTTGTAGCAGAGACGTTAAGAGAGGCATTGTAGCAGAGACGTTAAGAGAGACGTTGTAGCAGAGACGTTAAGAGAGGCATTGTAGCAGAGACGTTAAGAGAGGACTTGTAGCAGAGACGTTAAGAGAGACGTTGTAGCAGAGACGTTAAGAGAGGCATTGTAGCAGAGACGTTAAGAGAGCGTTGTAGCAGAGACGTTAAGAGAGACGTTGTAGCAGAGACGTTAAGAGAGGCATTGTAGCAGAGACGTTAAGAGAGACGTTGTAGCAGAGACGTTAAGAGAGACGTTGTAGCAGAGACGTTAAGAGAGGCATTGTAGCAGAGACGTTAAGAGAGACGTTGTAGCAGAGACGTTAAGAGAGACGTTGTAGCAGAGACGTTAAGAGAGACGTTGTAGCAGAGACGTTAAGAGAGGCACTGTAGCAGAGACGTTAAGAGAGGCATTATAGCAGAGACGT
>NC_069407.1:2101621-2334121 GCF_026875155.1 Cherax quadricarinatus | reverse complement strand
CCTCGGCGGCTGCTGCTGCTACGTGCGAGTTAATTCTTTCTTCGTAGGAAAAGTTTTGGTATTTTATAAGCGTTATGTGTGACGGTAGGATTGTAACACATCAGTGATGATGATTGTAACACATCAGCGATGATGATTGTAACACATCAGTGATGATGATTGTAAGACAGTGATGATGATTGTAACACATCAGCGATGATGATTGTAACACATCAGCGATGATGATTGTAACACATCAGTGATGATGATTGTAACACATCAGTGATGATGATTGTAACACATCAGTGATGATGATTGTAACACATCAGTGATGATGATTGTAACACATCAGTGATGATGATTGTAACACATCAGCGATGATGATTGTAACACATCAGCGATGATGATTGTAACACATCAGTGATGATGATTGTAACACATCAGTGATGATGATTGTAACACATCAGTGATGATGATTGTAACACATCAGCGATGATGATTGTAAGACAGTGATGATGATTGTAACACATCAGTGATGATGATTGTAAGACAGTGATGATGATTGTAACACATCAGCGATGATGATTGTAAGACAGTGATGATGATTGTAACACATCAGCGATGATGATTGTAAGACAGTGATGATGATTGTAACACATCAGCGATGATGATTGTAAGACAGTGATGATGATTGTAACACATCAGCGATGATGATTGTAAGACAGTGATGATGATTGTAACACATCAGTGATGATGATTGTAAGACAGTGATGATGATTGTAACACATCAGTGATGATGATTGTAACACATCAGCGATGATGATTGTAACACATCAGCGATGATGATTGTAACACATCAGTGATGATGATTGTAACACATCAGTGATGATGATTGTAACACATCAGTGATGATGATTGTAACACATCAGCGATGATGATTGTAAGACAGTGATGATGATTGTAACACATCAGTGATGATGATTGTAAGACAGTGATGATGATTGTAACACATCAGCGATGATGATTGTAAAGACAGTGATGATGATTGTAACACATCAGCGATGATGATTGTAAGACAGTGATGATGATTGTAACACAATCAGCGATGATGATTGTAAGACAGTGATGATGATTGTAACACATCAGCGATGATGATTGTAAGACAGTGATGATGATTGTAACACATCAGTGATGATGATTGTAAGACAGTGATGATGATTGTAACACATCAGTGATGATGATTGTAAGACAGTGATGATGATTGTAACACATCAGTGATGATGATTGTAACACATCAGCGATGATGATTGTAACACATCAGCGACGATGATTGTAACACATCAGCGACGATGATTGTAACACATCAGTGATGATGATTGTAACACATCAGCGACGATGATTGTAACACATCAGCGACGATGATTGTAACACATCAGTGATGATGATTGTAACACATCAGTGATGATGATTGTAACACATCAGCGATGATGATTGTAACACATCAGTGGTCAGTGGTCAGTCGTCACGTGAGGTCACAGACCCTGAGCTGCTTTGGGGATTAGCGTGGACGGTTACAAAGCATGGCTTGCTTCTGCAGTGTTTTAAAAACTGAGTTTGGAGAGTTGAAGGAGGAGGTCTTGCTTCTCCAGGAGGAGATTAGGAGGCTGAAGGTCCACCTCAATGGGCCTGGGAGAGTGTGTGAGGTGGTTGGAGATGTGGGGAATGAGGCTTCTAGCAGTGAGGTGCAGTCTGTCTCTCACTGTGAGGAGGCTGTAGGTGGGGAGGTAGCAACGGGTACCAGCAGTGAGGTGCAGCCCAGCACCTGCTACAAGTGGCGAGTTGTTCACAGTAATGGGAGGCGCATCAGAGTAAGGAAAGTTAAGAGTGAAGATCTGAAGGTAGGAAATCGCTTCTCTGTTCTCCAGGATGAATGTACTTCAGTGGCCAGTGAAGGTAAGGGTACTACTGCCCCTGCTAATGAAGGTAAGCGCATTCTTGTGGTTGGTGACTCTCAGGTAAGATATGTTGACCGTGCTTTTTGTAATAGGAATAAGAAGATGAGAGATAGAGTGTGCTTCCCTGGAGCTGGTGTTGGGGACATTGTCAACAGACTGGATAATATCATGTCAGGTAATGGGAACAAGCCCATTATCTGTCTCAGTGCTGGTGGAAATGATATTGGGAAGGGTAGGAGAGAAGAGCTGCTAGATAAGTACAGGTCAGCTATAGATTTCATTAAGTCTAAGGAGGGATCCCAATCATTATGTAGCATCTTGCCTAGAAGGGGAGTAGGAAATGAATGGTTGTCTAGAGCAATTGGTGTAAATTGCTGGCTAGACAGATACTGCAAGGAACTTGCAATCCATTCATTGACAACTGGAACAACTTTTATGGCAAACATGATATGTATGCAAGGGATGGGGTTCATCTCTCTGGGGCAGGGGTGGTAGCACTTGCAGACTCGATTGAGAAGGCCATTGGTGAAATGCCTATGATTTTAAACTGATGGAAGATAGAGGTATGGGTGTGTGTGGGAAACAAGCAGGTTGCAACACTTGGGTTGGAAACAGTAAATGTATAAAAGGCATTCAGCATGAAGTTATAAATAAAGACAATAGAACAGGTCAGAAAACAAAGGGGGACAGCAGAGGGCAGCAAGGGACTAGCTCCCTTAAGGTTTACTATACTAATAGCAGGAGTGTTAGAAATAAGATAGATGAGCTAAGATTAATTGCAAGTGCAGGAAAACATAGATATTATTGCTATAACAGAGACCTGGCTCAATCTGAAAGATAGAGAGATGCCATCTGAATGTCACATACAAGGCTATAAATTATTCCACACTGACAGGGTCAACAGGAAAGGTGTGTGGAGTAGCGATGTATGTCAGAGACAATTTAAATTGTTGTGTTAGACAAGATATTAAATTAGAAGCGTCAGCCACTGAATCTGTTTGGTTACAGCTTCTCGAGGGCCGAGAAAAACTAATTTTGGGTGTGATTTACAGGGCCCCAAATCTTGATAGGGAGTGCAGTAAACTTCTATGGGACGAAATTCGTAAGGCATCTACATACGAAAATGTTGTGCTAATGGGAGACTTCAACTATAGACAGATTGACTGGAGCAATTTGACAGGAAATTTAGAGTCGGGTGACTTTCTTGATACGATCCAGGATTGTTTTTTAAAACAGTTTGTGACAGAGCCAACTAGGGGAAATAACCTCCTTGACTTGGTTCTTGCCAGTAGGGAAACACTAATTAATAATCTTGAGGTTAATGATGAGCTTGGGGAGAGTGATCACAAATCACTCAGTTTTAACATATCATTGAATTCCCCTAATAATGGCAATCAAGTCTCCGTCCCTGACTTTCGCTTGGCTGATTTCATAGGACTGAAAAATTACTTAGGTGGGCTGAACTGGAATGACCTGACTAGGGGTCAGGTAGGTGGTGATGGTTGCCGATATGATGCTTTCCAGGGCATAGTTCTAGCTGCTCAGTCAAATTATGTTCCAAATAGGGAAATCAGATCAAACAAAAATGATCCTAAATGGATGAACAATAGATTAAAATATCTGATTGGTCAAAAGAGAGGCATATATAGGCAAATCAAAAGAGGAGAGGGGCAATTAAGAAATCGATATATTCAGTTAAAGAGAGAAATAAAAAAGGGAATTAGAAAAGCAAAAAGAGATTATGAGGTTAAAGTTGCAAGAGAATCGAAGACTAACCCAAAAGGATTCTTTCAGGTATACAGAAGTAAGATCAGGGACAAGATAGGCCACTCAAAAGTTCCTCGGGTCAGCTCACTGACAGTGATAAGGAAATGTGTAGAATTTTTAACACATACTTCCTCTCAGTTTTTACACAGGAGGATACCAGTGATATTCCAGTAATGATAAATTATGTAGAACAGGACGATAATAAACTGTGCACTATTAGGGTCACAAGTGACATGGTCCTTAGGCAAATAGATAAATTAAAACCTAACAAATCCCAGGCCCTGATGAACTGTATGCAAGGGTTCTAAAGGAATGTAAAGAGGAGCTTAGCACACCTTTGGCTAATCTTTTCAACATATCACTACAAACTGGCATGGTGCCAGATAAGTGGAAAATGGCAAATGTGATACCTATTTTCAAAACAGGTGACAGGTCCTTAGCTTCGAACTATAGACCAATAAGCCTAACCTCCATAGTGGGAAAATTTATGGAATCAATAATTGCCGAGGCAGTTCGTAGCCACCTTGAAAAGCATAAATTAATCAACGAATCTCAGCATGGTTTTACAAAGGGACGTTCCTGCCTTACGAATTTATTAACTTTTTTCACTAAGGTATTTGAGGAGGTAGATCATGGTAACGAATATGATATTGTGTATATGGACTTCAGTAAGGCTTTTGACAGGGTCCCACATCAGAGACTATTGAGGAAAATTAAAGCACATGGAATAGGAGGAGAAATTTTTTCCTGGATAGAGGCATGGTTGACAAATAGGCAGCAGAGAGTTTGCATAAATGGGGAGAAATCAGAGTGGGGAACGTCACGAGCGGTGTTCCACAGGGGTCAGTGTTGGGCCCCCTGCTGTTCACAATCTACATAAACGACATAGATGAGGGCATAAAGAGCGACATCGGCAAGTTTGCCGATGACAACCAAAAATAGGCCGTCGAATTCATTCTGACGAGGACATTCGAGCACTCCAGGAAGATTTGAATAGACTGATGCAGTGGTCGGAGAAGTGGCAGATGCAGTTTAATATAGACAAATGCAAAGTTCTAAATGTTGGACAGGACAATAACCATGCCACATATAAACTAAATAATGTAGATCTTAATATTACGGATTGCGAAAAAGATTTAGGAGTTCTGGTTAGCAGTAATCTGAAACCAAGACAACAGTGCATAAGTGTTCGCAAAAAAGCTAATAGAATCCTTGGCTTCATATCAAGAAGCATAAATAATAGGATCCTCAGGTTGTCTTCAACTCTATACATCCTTGGTTAGGCCTCATTTAGATTATGCTGCACAGTTTTGGTCACCGTATTACAGAATGGATATAAATTCTCTGGAAAATGTACAAAGGAGGATGACAAAGATGATCCCATGTATCAGAAACCTTCCCTATGAGGATAGACTAAGGGCCCTGAAACTGCACTCTCTAGAAAGACGTAGAATTAGGGGGGATATGATTGAGGTTTATAAGTGGAAGACAGGGAATAAATAAAGGGGATGTAAATAGTGTGCTGAAAATATCTAGCCTAGACAGGACTCGCAGCAATGGTTTTAAGTTGGAAAAATTCAGATTCAGGAGGGATATAGGAAAGTACTGGTTTGGTAATAGAGTTGTGGATGAGTGGAACAAACTCCCAAGTACCGTTATAGAGGCCAGAACGTTGTGTAGCTTTAAAAATAGGTTGGATAAATACATGAGTAGATGTGGGTGGGTGTGAGTTAGACCTGATAGCTTGTGCTAACAGGTCGGTTGCCGTGTTCCTCCCTTAAGTCAGTGTGACCTGACCTGACTAGGTTGGGTGCATTGGCTTAAGCCGGTAGGGACTTGGACCTGCCTCGCATGGGCCAGTGGGCCTTCTGCAGTGTTCCTTCGTTCTTATGTTCTTATGTAACACATCAGTGATGATGATTGTAACACATCAGTGATGATGATTGTAACACATCAGTGATGATGATTGTAACACATCAGTGATGATGATTGTAACACATCAGTGATGATGATTGTAACACATCAGTGATGATGATTGTAACACATCAGTGATGATGATTGTAACACATCAGCAATGATGATTGTAACACATCAGCGATGATGATTGTAACACATCAGCGATGATGATTGTAACACATCAGTGATGATGATTGTAACACATCATTGATGATGATTGTAACACATCAGCGATGATGATTGTAACACATCAGCGATGATGATTGTAACACATCAGCGATGATGATTGTAACACATCAGTGATGATGATTGTAACACATCAGTGATGATGATTGTAACACATCAGTGATGATGATTGTAACACATCATTGATGATGATTGTAACACATCAGTGATGATGATTGTAACACATCAGTGATAATGATGGCAAGACATCAATGATAATGATGGTTACACATCAATGATAATGATGGTAACACATTAGTGATAATGATGGCAAGACATCAATGATAATGATGGTAACACATCAATGATAGTGATGGTAACACATCAATGATAATGATGGTAACACATCAATGATAATGATGGTAACACATCAATGATAATGATAGTAACACATGAGTGATATTGATGGTATCACATCAGTGATAATGATGGCAAGACATCAATGATAATGATGGTAACACATCAATGATAATTATGGTAACACATCAGTGATAATGATGGTAACACATCAATGATAATGATGGTAACACATGAGTGATATTGATGGTATCACATCAGTGATAATGATGGTAACACATCAATGATAATGATGGTAACACATCAATGATAATGATAGTAACACATGAGTGATATCGATGGTATCACATCAGTGATAATGCTGGTAACACATCAGTGATAATGATGGCAAGACATCAATGATAATGATGGTAACACATCAATGATAATTATGGTAACACATCAGTGATAATGATGGTAACACATCAATGATAATGATGGGAACACATGGGTAAAATTGATGAACCATGAAATTTGGGAACACACGTGTTAAGAGGTTTCACACAGAAAAGGGGTAACACACGGTTTTTAATGAGGTACACCCTGAAATTTGGGGTTAAAAAAACCCGTCCAAAGTAAGGTAAACAACACTGAAATTGTAAAAAAGGGGGGTTTTTAAGGGTTACACATGAAATTTTGAAAAACAAAAACGGGGTATGAGGTAACACACTGAAATTTGAAAAACAAAAATTTCCCGGGGGTTGAAAAATAAAATTTGTAAAAAAAATTCCCAGTGATAAAATGAAAATTTTTTTTTCCAACCCCCAGAATTTGAAAACATGAAACGGGAAAAAAACGGGGGGGTTATGGGTTTCAAAACATGAAACTTTGTAAAAAAAACTTCAGTGATTGAAACCCCTGAAAATGTTTGGGTTAAACCCCAACACGGGGCCAGGACACCCACTAAATTTTTAAAAAATTTTAAGGGGGTTACCATGCAACTTTGAAACAACAACGGGGGCAGGGTTTGACAACATGCAATTTTAAAAACCCGGGGTTCCAAGGGTTTAACCGCCTTTTAAACCAAAAGGGGGTTTCCGCGAGGTTGCCATGCCTTTGTAACCAAGGGGGTTTTCCAGTAAATTTGCACGGGGGGGGCAACTTTTCACCGGGGGGCCCGTGGGTTCCCATGCCCTTTTGGACCCCGGGGTTCTGGGTTCGCAACAACTGCCTTTTTGGAAAAACCCGGGGTTCCCGTGGGTTGTTTAAAATTTTGTCCCGGGGTTTGGGGTTCCCCTGCCTTTTTGGCAAAAACGGGGTTTTCCGTGGGTTGACCCCGCCTTTTTTGGGCCCGGGGTTTTATAGGGTCGCCACTGCCTTTGGGCAAAGGGTTTGTTAATTACCAAAAAATTTAAAAAAATTTCCATAATTAAATACAATTTTAAACCAAGGGGTTAAATTCAAAATCAATTTGAAAAAAGGGGTCCAGTAAGGTTCGACAACACTGAAACTTTGTAAAAACAACGGGGTTCCAGAAAGGGGTTCGACAAACTGACAATTTTGGGAAACCAACAACGGGGTTCCAGTAGGGGTTCGACAACATGAAAATTTTGGGAAAAACAACGGGGTTTCCCAGTGAGTTCGACAACATGACAATTTTTGAAAAAAACGGGGTTCCAGTAGAGGTTGAAACACTGACAATTTTGGGAAAACAACGGGGCCCAGAAAGGGGTTCGACAAACTAAAATTTGTAAAAAACCCCGGGGTTTTCCAGTAGGTTCGACAACACTACAATTTTGGAAAAAAAGGGGGTTTCCAGTAGAGGTTCGACAACACGACAATTTTGTAAAAAAAACCGGGGGTTCCAGTAAGGTTGAAAACCCTGAAACTTTGAAACAAAGGGGTCCAGTAGAGGTTCGACAACACTGACAAATTTTGAAACAACCGGGTTCCAGTAAGGTTGACAACACTGCAACTTTGTAAAAACAAGGGGGCCCCAGTAGAGGTTCGCAACACGACAACTTTGAAAACCCAAGGGGTTCCCATGATTTTTAAAACACTGAAACTTTGAAAAACAACAACGGGGTTTCCGTAGAGGTTCGACAACACTGCACTTTTAAACAAAAGGGGGTTTCCATGAGGTTGACAACATGACAACTTTGAAAAAACAAGGGGGGGCCCCGTAGGGGTTCGACAACACGACAACTTTGTAAACAAAAAGGGGGTTCCAGTGGGTTTGACAAATGAACTTTGAAAAAAGGGGGTTTCCAGTAGAGTTGACAACCTGACAACTTTGTAAACAACAAGGGGTTCCGTAGAGGTTCGACAACCGACCTTTGTAAAAAACAAGGGGGTTCCAGTAGGGGTTTCGACAACACTGACAACTTTGTAAAAAAAAGGGGGTTCCATAGGGGGTTCGACAACACTGACAACTTTTAAAAAAAAGGGGGGTTCCCAGTAGAGGTTCGACAACACTGACAACTTTGTAAACAACAACGGGGTTCCAGTAGAGGTTCGACAACACTGACAACTTTGTAACAAAAAAGGGGGTTTCCGTGAGGTTCGACAACATGACAATTTGAAAAAACCCGGGGTTCCAGTAGAGGTTGAAAACACTGACAATTTTGTAAAAAACAAGGGGTTCCGGGGTTTTTTTTAAAAAGGGTAAAGGGGTTTTCGAAACACTGCAATTTGTAAAAACAACGGGGTTCCATAAGGTTGAAAACCCTGACAACTTTGTAAACAACAACGGGGTTCCATTAGAGGTTCGACAACACTGACAACTTTGTAAACAACAACGGGGTTCCAGTAGGGGTTTCGACAACATGAAAATTTGAAAAACAACGGGGTTCCAGTAGGGTTTTGACAACATGACAACTTTGTAAACAACAAGGGGGTCCAGAGATTTTTACAACATGACAACTTTGAAACAACAAGGGGGTTTTCCAGTAGAGGTTGACAACATGAAACTTTGTAAACAAAAAAGGGGGTTCCCAGTAAGGTTGAAACACTGACAACTTTGTAAAAAACAACGGGGTTCCGAAGGTTCGAAAACACTGAAAATTGTAAAAAACAACGGGGTTTCCCGTAGAGGTTCGAAACACTGAAAAATTTTGAAACAAAAAAACCCGGGGGTGTTTTCCGGGGTTCCAGTAGAGGTTCGACAACACTGACAACTTTGTAAACAACAACGGGGTTCCAGTAGAGGTTCGACAACACTGACAACTTTGTAAACAACAACGGGGTTCCAGTAGAGGTTCGACAACACTGACAACTTTGTAAACAACAACGGGGTTCCAGTAGAGGTTCGACAACACTGAAACTTTGTAAAAACAACGGGGTTCCAGTAATTTTTCGACAAACTGACAACTTTGAAAACAACAACGGGGTTCCGTAGGGTTCGACTACACTGAAAAAAATTTAAAAACTTTCTTAACCAGAACATTTTTATGTTTTCTTCCGGCCCAAACATGAAATTTAATTATCTCCTTTTTTTTTTTTTTATAAAATTATTTTTATTTTGGGGTTACACTATATATTAATAGCATTTTTAAAACCTTTTCTCCCCCGGTAGCCCCAATTTTTTTAAGCAATGTGGACTGAAGTGGGTTTCTGGGGGGGCCCTCGGATTGGGGGCCCTGAAGCTTGGGTTTGTTTTCATGGTAGATCCGGGGGGGACGACGCGGGTTTCTTGCTCAAAACTTCAGTTTAGTGTGAAGCGTCCCAGTCTTCAACCCCTGCGACACATTTTTGCACCCCTGCAACACTGCACCCCTGCGTCGATTTTAGCTTTAAAAAAGGACTGGTGGGAATATTTAGAAAAGGTTAAAGGGGTGGCCCGTGATTTTTGTTTTTTTACGGAAATTATTTCTAATAAAACTAGACTGGGTTTTTTTTATCCGGGTTTTGTTCTTCTTTTTTACTAGATTTAAACCCCCAAAAATTTTTTCCCCAAGTTTTCAAAATTTTTATTTATATTAAAAATTATATATATTTTTTAAATTAAAAAAAATATTAAAATAAATTTAATATATATATTTATATATATAATATATATATATATATATATTAATACATTCTTTGGGGACGGGTTTTTAAGATTTAAACCGGGTTTCGGGGGTTACAGGTGTCGAACATGTTACGGTGTGTGTGGCAGGGTTTTTTATGGTCGACACATGTTACAGTGTGGGGGGGAAGTGTTACAGTGTTCGACACATGTTACAGTGCGTAGCAGGGTTAAGTGAACCATTTGAGGTTAATAGGGATTAAAGGGTTCACTGAGTTCCCCCGTCACTTGGGCCTTTCACTTTCCAAAACCCCTCCAAAACAAATCCTTCCCCCAACAACCTCTGGAACCCCCCTCCCGCCCCCCACCCCGCCCCCACCCCCCCCCCCCCCCCCCCACCCCCAAAAAAATCGAAAAACTCCCCGAAAGAAGGGGATCCCCTGGCGTTTTGTAGGGGTGGCGTGTGGGCGTGCAAGTGGGGGGGGGGCGTTAAACCCACCCGCCTTCCCCCCACCACCCCCCCCAACCCCAAACCCCCAACACGCCCCTTTAAGGACTAAATTACCCTTTTTGTTTGTTTAAGATTTAAACCCTTTTGGGGGGTTTTTTTTTTTTTTTTTTTTTTTTTTTTTTTTTTTTTTTTTTTTTTTCCTACTTTTCGTTTTTTTCTCTCTCTCTCTTCTTCCCCCTTTTCCCCTTTTTTTTTTCCCCCTATCCTCCTTTTTTTTTTCCCCCTTTTCCCCCCCCCTTCCCCTTTTTTTTCTTTTCTTTTTCCCTTTCCCCTTTTCCCCCTTTTTCCTTTTTTCTCTCCTTTTTTTCCCCCTTTTTTCCCAAATTTAAACTTTTCCCAAAAAGGGTTTGTTGTCCCCCCCATCCCGTGTGGAACTCAAAAATATGGTAACACGGCCCCAACTGGGCCCCAAAAAACTGGTACATTTTTAAAATGTACCAACATACCCTGGGTAAAACCCCTGTTTTTTAAAAAAACCCAAAATGGCTAACACAAATGACCTGGTACCCTAAACTGGACAAATTTTCTTTTTTTACTTTTCCGGGAAAAAGTTTGAAAGCTAAACCGGTACACCCTTTCCTGGTAACCCCAAAAGCCGGGTCCCAAAAAATGTGGGTTTCCCCAAAATAATCTAAAAAAATAATTTTTAAAAAAATTTAAAAATTTTTAAAAATGCGGTAAAATAACCGGTAAAAAGAAGGACCCAAAATGCCTGGCTCCCCATGCCTCTCCAAAACCCCAATGGTTTTCCAAAATAAAATTTCCAAACCCTTTTTCTACTAACATAACCTGGAAAAACCGCCTGTAAAAACCTGAATGTAAAAACCTACCCCTTCCCCCAACTTTCTTCCCCCTGACCTCTTACCCCAAACCCCCCTCCAAAAGAAATGGTACCAAACCCTCCGGTAAAAATCGGTTTACCCCCAAAAACCTGGTACAAACCGAAAAAGGCACCCCCCAAAAAAATGTAAAACTACCTGGTCCCCCATGAATCTCCACAAATAAATTTGTGTGGTTTTTGTTTTTTGTTTGGGTTGTTTGTTTTTTCTTTCAAATTTTTTTTCCCCTCTTTCCCCCCCTTTGGTTTATTTTTTTTTTTTTAAAATTTTTTTTTTTAAAAAAAAAAAAAAATTACAAAAAACCAAAGTTTTAAATTTTGGAAGGGGTTTTTGGGGGAGTTTTTCTGGTGTTCCCTTTTTTCAGGTTTATCCAAGTAACTAAATTTTTTTTCCGTTCTTTTTTTTAAAATTTTTAAAATTTTTCTAAGGGGGGGGCAGTCACGGGGGTCCAAAAAATTTTTTAACCCCCCTCCTTCCCCCCCTCCCTCCTCCCCTCCCTCCCCCGTTTTTTACCTGGCCCCCCAGGGGGGCCCCCTTTTTTTATCAAACCCCGGACCCAGGTTTTTACTCCAACAAATTCAGGGGTTTTTTTAACAGTCCAGTTCCCCCTTTCCGTAAACCTTACAAAAAATTTTTTTTGGGGGGGGGTTTTTTTTGGGGGGGGGGGTTTTTTTTTTGGGGGGGGGTTTTTTTGGGGGTTTTCTTTTTCAAATAAATACCCGTCCCAGCTAAACCCTTTTTACAAAACTTTAAAAAACTTTTTCCACCACCACCACCCCCACCCCCACCACCACCACACCCCAAAACCCACCCCACACACCAAAACCCAACCCAAAATTTTCCCAACTTAACCTTAAAAAGCATTTTTTACTTTTCCCCCAAAAACTTTTCCCCAGGTCCCACCTAAAATTTTCACCCGCCTCACCCCGCCCACCCCACCTCACCCCCCTCCCCCAGCCTCACCCCACCCCCCCACTCCCCACCCCCCGCCCCACCCCGCCCCACCCCACCCACCCCGCCTCCCCCCCCCCCTACCCCACCCAGCCCTCACCCCCCTCACCCCCCTCACCCAACCTCACCCCGCCTCACCCCCTCACCCCGCCCCCAAAACCTCACCCCTCCCCCCCCCCCCCCCACCCCCCCCAGCCCACCCGCCCCCCCCACCCCCACCCCCCCCCCCCCCTCACCCCCTCACCCCGCCCACCTCCCCCCCACCCCCCCCCCCCCCCCCCCCCAGCCCCCCCACCCCCCCGCCTCCCCCGCCCCACCCCGCCTCCCCCCCCTCACCCCCCTTTTACCCCAGCCTCACCCCGCCTCCCCCGCCTCACCCCCTCACCCCACCCCCCACCCCCCCCCTACCCCAAAACCCCCCCCCCCACCCCCACCCCCCCCCTCCCCCCCCCCCCCCACCCAAACCCACCCCCCCACCCCCCCCACCCCCCCCCCCCAACCCCCCCACCCCGCCTCACCCCCTCACCCCAGCCTCACCCCCCCTCACCCACCCACCCCAGCCTCCCCAGCCTCACCCCAGCCTCACCCCTACCTCACCCCAGCCTCACCCCTACCTCACCCCAGCCTCACCCCAGCCTCACCCCTGCCTCACCCAAGCCTCACCCCTGCCTCACCCTAGCCTCACCCCAGCCTCACCCCAGCCTCACCCCAGCCTCACCCCAGCCTCACCCTACCTCACCCCAGCCTCACCCAGCCTCACCCTGCCTCACCCAAGCCTCACCCCTGCCTCACCCTAGCCTCACCCAGCCTCACCCCAGCCTCACCCAAGCCTCACCCCTGCCTCACCCTAGCCTCACCCCAGCCTCACCCAGCCTCACCCCAGCCTCACCCCAGCCTCACCCCAGCCTCACCCCTGCCTCACCCCAGCCTCACCCCTGCCTACCCTAGCCTCACCCCTGCCTCACCCAGCCTCACCCCTGCCTCACCCCAGCCTCACCCCTGCCTCACCCCAGCCTCACCCCAGCCTCACCCCAGCCTCACCCCTGCCTCACCCCAGCCTCACCCCTGCCTCACCCAGCCTCACCCCAGCCTCACCCCAGCCTCACCCCAGCCTCACCCAGCCTCACCCCTGCCTCACCCCAACCTCAACCCTGCCTCACCCTAGCCTCACCCCTGCCTCACCCCAGCCTCACCCCTGCCTCACCTTAGCCTCACCCCTACCTCACCCCAGCCTCACCCCTGCCTCACCCCAGCCTCACCCCAGCCTCACCCCAGCCTCACCCCAGCCTCACCCCAGCCTCACCCCTGCCTCACCCCAGCCTCACCCCTGCCTCACCCCAGCCTCACCCCTGCCTCACCCCTGCCTCACCCCTGCCTCACCCCTGCCTCACCCCAGCCTCACCCCAGCCTCACCCCAGCCTCACCCCAGCCTCACCCCTGCCTCACCCCAGCCTCACCCCAGACTCACCCCTGCCTCACCCCAGCCTCACCCCAGCCTCACCCCAGCCTCGCCCCAGCCTCGCCCCAGCCTCACCCCTGCCTCACCCCTGCCTCACCCCAGCCTCACCCCTGCCTCACCCTGCCTCACCCCAGCCTCGCCCTACCTCACCCCTGCCTCACCCCAGCCTCACCCCAGCCTCACCCCTGCCTCACCCCAGCTTCACCCCTGCTTCACCTCTGCCTCACCCCAGCCTCACCCCAGCCTCACCCCTGCCTCACCCCAGCCTCAACCTAGCCTCACCCTAGCCTCACCCCAGCCTCACCCCAGCCTCACTCCAGCCTCACTCCAGCCTCACCCCAGCCTCACCCCTGCCTCACCCCAGCCTCACCCCTGCCTCACCCCAGCCTCACCCGAGCCTCACCCCAGCCTCACCCCAGCCTCACCCCAGCTTCTCCCCAGCCTCTCCCCTGCCTCACCCCAGCCTCACCCCAGCCTCACCCCAGCCTCACCCCAGCCTCACCCCAACCTCACCCCTACCTCACCCCTGCCTCACCCCTGCCTCACCCCTGCCTCACTCCTACCTCACCCCAGCCTCACTCCTACCTCACCCCAGCCTCACCCCAGCCTCTCCCCAGCCTCACCCCAGCCTCACCCCAGCCTCACCCCAGCCTCACCCCAACCTCACCCCTGCCTCACCCCTGCCTCACCCCTGCCTCACCCCTGCCTCACCCCTACCTCACCCCTGTCTCACTCCTACCTCACCCCAGCCTCACCCCAGCCTCACCCCTGCTTCACGCCAGCTTCACCACTGCTTCACCTCTGCCTCACCCCAGCCTCGCCCCAGCCTCACTCCAGCCTCACCCCAGCCTCACCCCAGCCTCACCCCAGCCTCTCCCCAACCTCACCCCAACCTCACCCCTTGTGGGCACCTAGCTCCCTTGTGGGCACCTAGCTCCCTTGTGGGCACCTAGCTCCCTTGTGGGCACATAGCTCCCTTGTGGGTACCTAGCTCCCTTGTGGGCACCTAGCTCCCTTGTGGGCACCTAGCTCCCTTGTGGGCACCTAGCTCCCTTGTGGGCACCTAGCTCCCTTGTGGGCACCTAGTTCCCTTGTGGGCACCTAGCTCCCTTGTGGGCACCTAGCTCCCTTGTGGGCACCTAGCTCCCTTGTGGGCACCTAGCTCCCTTGTGGGCACCTAGCTCCCTTGTGGGCACCTAGGTTCCTTGTGGGCACCTAGGTTCCTTGTGGGCATCTAGCTCCCTTGTGGGCACCTAGCTCCCTTGTGGGCACCTAGCTCCCTTGTGGGCACCTAGCTTCCTTGTGGGCACCTAGCTCCCTTGTGGGCACCTAGCTTCCTTGTGGGCACCTAGCTCCCTAGTGGGCACCTAGCTCCCTTGTGGGCACCTAGCTCCCTTGTGGGCACCTAGCTCCCTTGTGGGCACCTAGCTCCCTTGTGGGCACCTAGGTTCCTTGTGGGCATCTAGCTCCCTTGTGGGCACCTAGCTCCCTTGTGGGCACCTAGCTCCCTTGTGGGCACCTAGCTTCCTTGTGGGCACCTAGCTTCCTTGTGGGCACCTAGCTCCCTTGTGGGCACCTAGCTCACTTGTGGGCGCCTAGCTCCCTTGTGGGCACCTAGCTCCCTTGTGGGCGCCTAGCTCCCTTGTGGGCACCTAGCTCCCTTGTGGGCACCTAGCTTCCCTGTGGGCACCTAGCTTCCCTGTGGGCACCTAGCTCCCTTGTGGACACCTAGCTTCCTTGTGGGCACCTAGCTCCCTTGTGGGCACCTAGCTCCCTTGTGCGCACCTAGCTCCCTTGTGGGCACCTAGCTACCTTGTGGGCACCTAGCTCCCTTGTGGGCACCTAGCTTCCTTGTGGGCACCTAGCTTCCTTGTGGGCACCTAGCTCCCTTGTGGGCACCTAGCTCCCTTGTGGGCACCTAGCTCCCTTGTGGGCACCTAGCTCCCTTGTGGGCACCTAGCTCCCTTGTGGGCACCTAGCTTCCTTGTGAGCACCTAGCTTCCTTGTGGGCACCTAGCTTCCTTGTGGGCACCTAGCTCCCTTGTGGGCACCTAGCTCCCTTGTGGGCACCTAGCTCCCTTGTGGGCACCTAGCTCCCTTGTGGGCACCTAGCTCCCTTGTGGGCACCTAGCTCCCTTGCAGTGCTCCCCTGTCTTTATATTTGACTGGCTCCTCCTCCTTTCTTCCCCACTACTGCTGCTACTACTACTACTACTACTACTACTACTACTACTACTACTACTACTACTACTACTACTACTACTACTACTACTACTACTACTACCAATACTACTACTACTACTACTACTACTACTACTACTACTACTACTACCAATACTACTACTACTACTACTACTACTACTACTGCTACTACTACTACTACTACTACTACTACTACTACTACTACTACTACTACTACCACTACTACTACTACTACTACTACTACTACTACTACTACTACCAATACTACTACTACTACTACTACTACTACTACTACTGCTGCTACTACTACTACTACTACCAATACTACTATTACTACTACTACTACTTCTACTACTACTACTACCAATACTACTACTACTACTACTACTACTACCAATACTACTACTACTACTACTACTACTACTACTACCAATACTACTACTACTACTACTACTGCTACTACTACTACTACCAATACTACTACTACTACTACTACTTCTACTACTACTACTACCAATACTACTACTACTACTACTACTACTATTACTACCAATACTACTACTACTACTACTGCTACTACTACTACTACTACCTACTACTACTACTACTACTACTACTACTACTACTACTACTACTACTACTACTACTACCACCACTACTACTACTACTACCACCACTTCTACTACTACTACTACTACCACCACCACCACTACTACTACTTCTACTACTACTACTACTACTACTACCCCCACTTCTACTACTACTACTACCACCACCACCACTATTACTACTACTACTACTACTACTACTACTACTACTACTGCTACTACTACTACTACTACTACTACTACTACTACTACCACCACCACTTCTACTACTACTACTACTAATACTACTACTACTACTACTACTACTACTACCACCACTTCTACTACTACTACTACTAATACTACTACTACTACTACTTCTACTACTACTACTGCTACTACTACTACTACTACTAGTACTACTACTACTACTACTACTACTACTAGTACTACTACTGCTACTACTACTACTACTACTACTACTACTACTACTACTACTACTACTACTACTACTACTACTACTACTACTACTACTACCACCACTACCTCTTCCTGCCTATATATATCCGTCCTGCTCCACTTCTGGTAAGTGTGACTTTGTAAATGGTCCAATCAGACCGAAACGTCGTCGTAAGCTCCTCTCTTCTATGTGCGAGTTATTTGTGTATCGTTCCAGTCACGGTATTGTGCCTTTTTTTGTTATTATCGCCATCACCATCATCACCATCATCACCATCATCACCATCATCACCATCATCACCATCATCATCACCATCATCACCATCATCACCATCATCATCATCAACATCATCATCATCATCACCATCATTACCATCATCACCATCACCATCATCATCATCATAATCATCATCACCATCATTACCATCATCACCATCACCATCATCATTTATAATCACCATCATTACCATCATCACCATCATCATCATCATCATCATCATCATCATCATCATCATCATCATCACCACCATCATCACCATCATCACCATTATCATTATCATCATCATCATCATCACCATCATTACCATCATCACCATCATTACCATCATCACCATCACCATCATCATCATCATCATCATCACCATCATTACCATCATCACCATCATCATCATCATCATCATCACCATCATCATCATTACCATCATTATCATCATCATCATTATCATCACCATCATCATCACCATCATCATCATCACCATCATTACCATCATTATCATCACCATCATCATCACCATCATCATCATCATCATCATCACCATCATTACCATCATTATCATCACCATCATCATCATCATCATCACCATCATCATTACCATCATTATCATCATTATCATTATCATCACCATCATCATCACCATCATCACCATCATCATTACCATCATCACCATCATCATCATTATCATCACCATCATCATCACCATCATCATCATCTCTTCTCATCATTTACAAAGAAAGTTTGATAAACGTAGTTTCTTTAATTTGATATTTTATGCTTCCTTCGCAATTTTAGATCAGTTTCTGTCAGTGATGTATTTTAAGACGAGGAGTGATGACTACAGAGCTCCAGGCATCACCTTCATACACTGTCTCTTATAACATGATGACTACAGAGCCCCAGTCATCATTTACATACACTGCTTCTCATAACATGATGACTGCAGAGCCCCAGTCATCATTTACATACACTGCTTCTCATAACATGATGACTGCAGAGCCCCAGTCATCATTTACATACACTGCCTCTCATAACATGATGACTGCAGAGCCCCAGTCATCACTTACATACACTGCCTCTCATAACATGATGACTGCAGAGCTCCAGTCATCACTTACATACACTGCCTCTCATAACATGATGACTGCAGAGCTCCAGTCATCACCTTCATACACTGCCTCTCATAACATGATGACTGCAGAGCCCCAGTCATCACTTACATACACTGCCTCTCATAACATGATGACTGCAGAGCTCCAGTCATCACTTACATACACTGCCTCTCATAACATGATGACTGCAGAGCCCCAGTCATCACTTACATACACTGCCTCTCTAAACATGATGACTGCAGAGCTCCAGTCATCACTTACATACACTGTCTCTCATAACATGATGACTGCAGAGCCCCAGTCATCACTTACATACACTGCCTCTCATAACATGATAACTGCAGAGCTCCAGTCATCATTTACATACACTGCCTCTCATAACATGACGACTGCAGAGCTCCAGTCATCACTTACATACACTGCCTCTCATAACATGATGACTGCAGAGCCCCAGTCATCACTTACATACACTGCCTCTCATAACATGATGACTGCAGAGCCCCAGTCATCACTTACATACACTGCCTCTCATAACATGATGACTGCAGAGCTCCAGTCATCACTTACATACACTGCCTCTCATAACATGATGACTGCAGAGCCCCAGTCATCACTTACATACACTGCCTCTCATAACATGATGACTGCAGAGCCCCAGTCATCACTTACATACACTGCCTCTCATAACATGATGACTGCAGAGCCCCAGTCATCACTTACATACACTGCCTCTCATAACATGATGACTGCAGAGCTCCAGTCATCACTTACATACACTGCCTCTCATAACATGATGACTGCAGAGCTCCAGTCATCACTTACATACACTGCCTCTCATAACATGATGACTGCAGAGCCCCAGTCATCACTTACATACACTGCCTCTCATAACATGATGACTGCAGAGCCCCAGTCATCACTTACATACACTGCCTCTCATAACATGATGACTGCAGAGCCCCAGTCATCACTTACATACACTGCCTCTCATAACATGATGACTGCAGAGCTCCAGTCATCACTTACATACACTGCCTCTCATAACATGATGACTGCAGAGCCCCAGTCATCACTTACATACACTGCCTCTCATAACATGATGACTGCAGAGCTCCAGTCATCACTTACATACACTGCCTCTCATAACATGATGACTGCAGAGCCCAGTCATCACTTACATACACTGCCTCTCATAACATGATGACTGCAGAGCCCCAGTCATCACTTACATACACTGCCTCTCATAACATGATGACTGCAGAGCCCCAGTCATCACTTACATACACTGCCTCTCATAACATGATGACTGCAGAGCCCCAGTCATCACTTACATACACTGCCTCTCATAGCATGACTGCAGAGCTCCAGTCATCACTTACATACACTGCCTCTCATAACATGATGACTGCAGAGCCCCAGTCATCACTTTCATACACTGCCTCTCATAACATGATGACTGCAGAGCCCCAGTCATCACTTTCATACACTGCCTCTCATAACACTGCTCCATCTCCCCTATTAATCCAAGCTTGAAACACCTCTCCTACCCTAGATATACCTTTGACTAATTTCCAGAATTTTCTTACTGCTGCAGCCCGGCCCTGGGCCAGGCTTTTCTGGTACTAGGCTGGGCAGCCAAGTTATTGCTGCTGATGGCTCGCTGGCGCGACATGTCCATCACAGCCTGGTTAATCTAGCAGTTGGCGGAAGTAGTTATTGAGTTACCTCCTGAAGACTTCTACACTTGTTCCCCCAGTGTTTCTGATATTTTCATCAAAGGTGATAAAATCTGGGACCATGAATGTTGATACAGTGTTCTCTTATTGTGCCCAAGGCGTCCCTGCTTTTTAAGTAATTTTCAGTAAAGCGAGCACATATTTAGGACTTTGAGGGATTCCAAGTAATTTAAATACTTTGTTAGCTCTATGCGGGTCGTCAGTGATCTTGAATCTGTTCCATGTCTGGTATCTTTCCTGCCCTGAACGGAGTCGTCAACACTGAAGAATACTCCAAATGAGAGAGCACAAGATATTTTAGTAGTGTCACAAGAGGTATCATTTCCACTGTTTCCATTTGTTTTGTATACAGTGTCCTGCTTGAGTTCTTCATTTGTTCCACATTTAAGTAATTGGAACTTGTCGGAGTTGAATGTCATGTTATTCTCTGCTACTCACTGGAAAACACTGCTTGTGGTGCATCTTCCTGCACTCATGTCTTCTACCGTGACGCTTCACCTCACTATGCTCCCTATTTATATATACTCATGTTCTCTCTGCTCAGATAAAGTCCTCTGTTTGGGCGAAACGTAGTCAATAAAGGATCGCATTATACAGCAGTTGTGTCTATTTTTCCATCATTTTCATACTTATTTTGGTATCCATCCTTATTTTGGTATATTCGATCCAATATACCGTGACTGGAACAACACACAAATAACCCGCACATAGAACAAAGAAACTTATGAAGACGTTTCGGTCCGACTTGAACTATTAACTAGTCGCAGTAGAGGCGACACAACTTCACTCTCCTATTAAAAAATTTTCTTTGTAACACTGACGCCCCTCAAACCTACTCACTTCTCTGGTCTTCCCAGAAACTAACTTGAACTGGCTACCAGTCACTGACCGGGATGTTGCCTACAACCGGCTCCTTGATTTGTAACTCCTCAGACTTGTGCAATATGTATAGACTGATATTCTGATTATTATTATTAGTGATTTGAGGGGATTTCTATAAAAAGGATGTTAGATGGTGATGTTAAAGTTAGTTTCTGGTGATTTTGACGGTGATTTGGTAGTATTCAGTGGTGATTTGGTAGTATTCAGTGGTGTATTTGGGAGTACTCAAAGAAATCGCTAAACACTAATGTTCTGAGTGGTAGTTCAGGTGATTCCTGGCTGGTAGTTCAGGTGATTCCTGGCTGGTAGTTCAGGTGATTCCTGGCTGGTAATTCAGGTGATTCCTGACTGGTAGTTCAGGTGATTCCTGGCTGGTAGTTCAGGTGATTCCTGGCTGGTAGTTCAGGTGATTCCTGGCTGGTAGTTCAGGTGATTCCTGGCTGGTAGTTCAGGTGATTCCTGGCTGGTAGTTCAGGTGATTCCTGGCTGGTAGTTCAGGTGATTCCTGGCTGGTAGTTCAGGTGATTCCTGGCTGGTAGTTCAGGTTACCCTGTGGGGGAGAGTATAACTCACTGGTATAACTCCTGTATCATTCTTACAATAAACAACCAGGTACATGTCTGTCTAATATCACAGTTGATAACCGTTCTCCCCCAAGGGAGGGGACCTTGCCCCTGGTTCGGCGACCTTGCCCCTGGGGCGGCGACCTTTCTCCTAGGGCGGCGATCTTGCTCCTGGGGCGGCGACCTTGCCCCTGGGGCGGCGACCTTGCTCCTGGGGCGGCTATCTTGCCCCTGGGGCGGCGACCTTGCCCCTGGGGCGGCGACCTTTCTCCTAGGGCCGCGACCTTGCCCCTGAGGCGGAGACCTTGCCCTTGGGGCGGCGACTTTGCCTCTATGGGGACAACCTTGCCCCTGGGGCGGCGGCCTTTCTCCTAGGGAAGCGACCTAACCCCTGGGGCGGCGACCTTTCCCCTGAGAACATCATCTACCGCACAAGATATACACCACACTCATGATGATCTGTCTTTAAGATGATAATGAATCATGTTAAGACTTCATTATGTAGTGATAATAAGTTATGTCTTGATGTAGTGGTAACAAAGTTATGTCTTGATGTAGTGATAACAAGTTATGTCTTGATGTAGTGATAATAAGTTATGTCTTGATGTAGTGGTAACAAGTTATGTCTTGATGTAGTGGTGTCATGTAGGGGGGGTAATGATTGAATAGGATATAAGTGGGGAATATGGGAGTAAGGGATTATGTAGGCAGGGGAGAGGCAGGCGCGGTGTTAGGAGTGAGATGATTAGCGGAGGTAGGTAGGTAATGACAGGTCAGTGGTGACCACCACGACACTCTCATTAACTCTACACTACTCACTAACATATGCCTCGCCCATTCTTCACTCATATATAAACATAATAAAATATAAGAAATAGGAATAGCTAATAACGGGGACAGTGAATATTACTATTCTACTCAAACACAGTTTATTATTAAGTCGTTGTACAATAATATATTTGGGAACAGGAGTACATCATTGGGGTTTAGATAAATGGGATGGTACACATAAGCAGTGAGACAGGGAACACCATCAACTTGACCAAAATGAATGTAACTTACAATATAGTTCAGAAGGCAGTTCATCACAGGAACTAAGCCACAGGTCCCAAGACCTACACAGCACGAGTACTGCGCCAAGCCAGTACTCTGCCCAATGCCTCCAACAGTCTCCTCCAGAGACTTCAGCAGCCTTCTCCCGAGCCCTGCACCCCAGCAGCAGCTCCGCTCGAATCTCTGCTCAGGAGCTCTGCACCCCAGCAGCAGCTCCGCTCGAATCTCTGCTCAGGAGCTCTGCACCCCAGCAGCAGCTCCGCTCGAATCTCCCTACTCAGCTCTTTCTTGGGCTTTTATGGTGGTCCAAGCACCCTCCACAACCACGTGTACGACCTGACGCCTAGGTCTGAGGCGTCAAGAACAAAAGACCTCAGACGTGGGCGTGGCTACAGACGTTTGCCAAGGCAAGGTGTGACCATATAATTGGTTAAATTAGGTCTCCCCAGAGACCTCACAAGCCCAGCTGGACTACATCACAGTGGTAACAAGTTATGTCTTGATGTAGTGGTAACAAGTTATGTCTTGATGTAGTGGTAACAAAGTTATGTCTTGATGTAGTGGTAACAAGTTATGTCTTGATGTAGTGATAACAAGTTATGTCTTGATGTAGTGGTAACAAGTTATGTCTTGATGTAGTGGTAACAAAGTTATGTCTTGATGTAGTGGTAACAAAGTTATGTCTTGATGTAGTGGTAACAAGTTATGTCTTGATGTAGTGATAATAAGTTATGTCTTGATGTAGTGGTAACAAGTTATGTCTTGATGTAGTGGTAACAAGTTATGTCTTGATGAAGTGGTAACAAACTTATGTCTTGATGTAGTGGTAACAAAGTTATGTCTTGATGTAGTGATAATAAGTTATGTCTTGATGTAGTGATAATAAGTTATGTCTTGATGTAGTGATAATAAGTTATGTCTTGATGTAGTGGTAACAAAGTTATGTCTTGATGTAGTGGTAACAAAGTTATGTCTTGATGTAGTGGTAACAGAGTTATGTCTTGATGTAGTGATAAGTTATGTCTTGATGTAGTGTTTACCTGGAGTTTACCTGGAGAGAGTTCCGGGGGTCAACGCCCCCGCGGCCAGGTCTGTGACCAGGCCTCCTGGTGGATCAGAGCCTGATCAACCAGGCTGTTACTGCTGGCTGCACGCAATCCAACGTACGAGCCACAGCCCGGCTGGTCAGGTACCGACTTTAGGTGCTTGTCCAGTGCCGGCTTGAAGACTGCCAGGGGTCTATTGGTAATGCCCCTTATGTATGCTGGGAGGCAGTTGAGCAGTCTAGGGCCCCTGACACTTATTGTATTGTCTCTTAACGTGCTAGTAACACCCCTGCTTTTCATTGGGGGGATGTTGCATCGTCTGCCAAGTCTTTTGCTTTCGTTGTGAGTGATTTTAGTGTGCAAGTTCGATACTAGCCCCTCTAGGATTTTCCAGGTGTATATAATCATGTATCTCTCCCGCCTGCGTTCCAGGGAGTACAGGTTCAGGAACTTCAAGTGCTCCCAGTAATTGAGGTGTTTTATCTCCGTTATGCGCGCCGTGAAAGTTCTCTGTACATTTTCTCGGTCAGCAATTTCACCTGCCTTGAAAGGTGCTGTTAGTGTGCAGCAATATTCCAGCTAGATAGAACAAGTGACCTGAAGAGTGTCATCATGGGCTTGGCATCCCTAGTTTTGAAGGTTCTCATTATCCATCCTGTCATTTTTCTAGCAGCTGCGATTGATATAATGTTATGGTCCTTGAAGGTGAGATCCTCCGACATGATCACTCCCAGGTCTTTGACGTTGGTTTTTCGCTCTATTTTGTGGCCGGAATTTGTTTTGTACTCTGATGAAGTTTTAATTTCCTCGTGTTTACCATATCTGAGTAATTGAAATTTCTCATCGTTGAACTTCATATTGTTTTCTGCAGCCCATTGAAAGATTCGGTTGATGTCCGCCTGGAGCCTTGCAGTGTCTGCAATGGAAGACACTGTCATGCAGATTCGGGTGTCATCTGCAAAGGAAGACACGGTGCTGTGGCTGACATCCTTGTCTATGTCAAATGTGAGGATGAAAAACAAGATGGGAGCGAGTACTGTGCCTTGTGGAACAGAGCCGTAGCCGCCTCAGACTTTACTCTGTTGACTACTACTCTTTGTGTTCTGTTTATGAGGAAATTATAGATCCATCTACCAACTTTTTCCTGTTATTCCTTTAGCACGCATTTTGTGCGCTATTACGCCATGGTCACACTTGTCGAATGCCTTTGCAAAGTCTGTATATATTACATCTGCATTCTTTTTGTCTTCTAGTGCATTTAGGACCTTGTCGTAGTGATCCAATAGTTGAGACAGACAGGAGCGACCTGCTTTAAACCCATGTTGCCCTGGGTTGTGTAACTGATGGGTTTCTAGATGGGTGGTGATCTTGCTTCTTAGGACCCTTTCAAAGATTTTTATGATATGGGATGTTAGTGCTATTGGTCTGTAGTTCTTTGCTGTTGCTTTACTGCCCCCTTTGTGGAGTGGGGCTATGTCTGTTGTTTTTAGTAACTGTGGGACGACCCCCGTGTCCATGCTCCCTCTCCATAGGATGGTAAAGGCTCGTGATAGGGGCTTCTTGCAGTTCTTGATGAACACAGAGTTCCATGAGTCTGGCCCTGGGGCAGAGTGCATGGGCATGTCATTTATCGCCTGTTCGAAGTCATTTGGCGTCAGGATAACATCAGATAGGCTTGTGTTAACCAAATTCTGTGTAGTAATAATGATAACAAGTTATGTCTTGATGTAGTAGTAACAGAGTTATGTCTTGACGTAGTGGAAACAAAGTTATGTCTTGATGTAGTGATAACAAGTTATGTCTTGACGTAGTGGAAACAAAGTTATGTCTTGATGTAGTGATAACAAGTTATGTCTTGACGTAGTGGAAACAAAGTTATGTCTTGATGTAGTGGTAACAAGTTATGTCTTGACGTAGTAGTAACACGCTATATCTCGACGTAGTGATAACAAGTTATGTCTTGATGTAGTGGTAACAAGTTATGTCTTGATGTAGTGGTAACAAAGTTATGTCTTGATGTAATAGTAACACGCTATGTCTCGACGTAGTGATAACAAGTTATGTCTTGATGTAGTGGTAACAAGTTATGTCTTGATGCAGTAGTAACAGGCTATGGCTGGAAATATGAGTCTACTTCTCCATTAACTCACCAGACTTTTGGAAGTAATCAGGTCTGATCTGTGTTAAGACTGGCTCTCTGAAAAGAAGTCTGAAGGAGCAATTATGCACAGGCACATCTCAAATTGTATTAATTTTAAAGGAGAGATAACCTACGATTCCTGGGATGAAGAGAGATTTACCAGCATCAAAACAGCATCTCTTCCCTCAAGAGACAGGTCTTGGAGACCCGTCTCTTTTCTTTACAGTTATTTAGCTAGCATTAACACCATTTCTGGAGTGAGAGATATGGGAGGAAGTGTAAAATAAACCCAGTGAAAAGCAGGGGCGTCATGGGTACAGTAAGAGAACATTATATCAACATCCGTGGCTCCAAACTATTCAACATCTTACCAGAAGATATCAGAAACACTTCTGGGATATGAGGAAATTAGACAAGTATCTCCACCAGGAACCAGATCAACCAGGCTATGATGGATACGTGGGCTAGCGGGATGCAAGTAGCAACAGCCTGGTTGACCAGGCAAGCACCAGACATGTCTGGCACAGTGCCGGGCTCCGGGAGTATAAAAGCTCATTACAGGTATATCAGAGGTCTTCTTCCTACACTACCGTCCACAGGATGGATATGATGTGTACAAAAACAATAGCCACTTCGGCTAGATATTATTAAAAAAATCCATGTGGTACCAGAAGAGTGCTCATTTAGCGAGGCACCATGGTGCCTCGCTGCACCATGGTGCCTGGCTGCACCATGTAAGGCTTCAAGAGTTCTCAGGCCTCCAGTCCCTGAAGACGAAGACAGAATTTGCAGGACAGCCTTTTAGACTGATGACTTTTCACTGTGTAGAACTTTATCGTGACTTAATAAAGTTCTGAACAGAGAGAAACGTTGTCGCAATAAGAAGATGTTGTGCAGGTTGTGTGGTCAGTGCGTCACTGCAGGCAGCGTCTGAGAGGTCGGGATCTGAGGGCCTCCGAAAGGGGAAATCTTTATGTGAGGCTGTTATCGCTTTAATGGCTGTCTGAACGTGCTGGGTGCGTTACGATCAAAGAGTTAAATCTTCATTAGTGGAGTGAGAGATAAGAGAGAGGGAGACCACCGTGGTCTTGTGCAGGGAGGCGGCGCTGACCAAAACAGACTATAGTTATTGTAGTAACCAAGAATCACTGTGATGACTCACTGTAATGTTGTGTCTCTTCACGTGGGGTGCGATGTATGCCAGTATACTCTGACCAATCCTAGGTAACTTTAGACGGTTTGAATACACCTTTTTTGGGCAAGGATGTAATTGATTTCTGTGAGCTAGTGTAAGCTTGGGGTTAATTCCGGTATCTGGACGGCTAATTTGCCTCATAGCTGAGCAAGGAGTTGTCCGCGTTATCACAATTTGCCAATAGGATGGCAGACAGCTCAATTCGTAATGAAGAAGACCAGTTGGTAATTTTTATGTTCAACTCATATCTTATAAATCTTTTCTGTGTAAGTGACAACAAGAGCAGCAGCCGCCCCACCAGAGGACAGCCGCCCCGCCAGAGCAGCAGCCGCCCCGCCAGAGCAGCAGCCGCCCCGCCAGAGCAGCAGCCGCCCCGCCAGAACAGCAGCCGCCCCGCCAGAGCAGCAGCCGCCCCACCAGAGGACAGCCGCCCCGCCAGAGCAGCAGCCGCCCCGCCAGAGCAACAGCCGCCCCGCCAGAGGACGCTCCTCACAGCTACCACAGTCATCATTCTCTGATATTTCTTTACTAACTGGCAAGAAATTTCCTTCTTCTTTGAAGGTGATGCAAGAAGATTACTAGTGATGAGCGCCGTGTGAGGTGTCTCATCTAACCTGACGCTCAGTGAGCACATCATCCAAGGAAGGCTGAAATATATTTGTCTATAACAATAGTTTAATACAGGTTATAAAATTAATTACGTGTTTTTTGTTATCTGTTTCGATCTGTTAACAGGTTAAAACATTGTTTTAGTGAAAGCTTTTTATTCTGTAAAGTGTCTCTTATTTTTTCACCATTTCATTATTGTATTGCTTGAGAATAATGTTTAAGATTGTTCTCTCTCTCTCTTACAGGTAAGATGGAGTTGAGGCCGGGCAACCATGTGTTGTGTTGGACGCTCAGGTAATGTGATTAATTATTTAAAACTACAGGAGTACACTTTTTTTTTTTTTTTTTTTTTTTTTTTACACAGGGTTTGACAAGGTTAAGGATCCCTAGCTTTATTGACAGCTATTTACAGGTTAAGGATTCCTAACTTTATTGGCAAGCTAAGAGCTGTTACCTACATCAGCTCATTTGAAAGCATTTTTATTGTTATGAGACATACAAGTAGGGAACAGGATGAAGTTGGAGCCATCTGTGGGCCAGCATTTTCATTTGATCAACTGACTTTATCTCGTTGACATCATTATGCTGTACGAATGTGTTCCATACTCGAGTCATCCTGGGTATGTATGATCTCAGATGGAGTGATGTTCTCGCTGTGTTTAGTTCATAATATATATATATATATATATAATATATATATATATATATAATATATATATATATATATATATATACATGTGTGTGTGTGTAACTTTTTAATGTTCAGCTGTTATAAAGCTTTTAGTACTTTCTTCGATGCCACCTGTGTTGGTGTGGTAGGTCATGTGGTGACGTGACAGGTCATGTGGTGACGTGACAGGTCATGCAGGATGGCATAAACAAAGTCTTCCCCTGGGTAGTGAAAAATAACATTACGTACATTGGTAACACCTTCCAGATACTTAGATAAAGAAAGAATGAAGAACGCAAGAGAGAGAGTGTGTACACGAGGCAAGAAGATTACCAAATAGAACGAGAGGAATATGTAAATTAAAAGAGCACGATAACGCAAATGTCACTACAGTCAGGAAAATGTAGGGTGGATAATGAGAACTTTCAAAACAATGGAATCGTGCAAAAGGTACATACCCTTGATGTACCATTGATGAGTTCTGAGAGTTTATCTGCTCCTGAAGCCCGACTATGGGCCAGGCTCGTCTGATATTTTCCTAGTCAACCAAGCTGTCACTACTGGTCGCCCGCTGCCTAACATATCCATCACAACATGATGATAGTGACAATATTCGTATCAATTGTGCTGTCTTGTTCAGAATATTGTTCAGTGTTCACGGCTCCGTTCAGGGCAGGAGAGATATCAGAGCAGGAACCTGATTCTAAGATAAAAGACACATGTGCAACATCTGGGTATCTTTATTGTAGACGTTTCGCCATCCAGTGACTTTATCAACACAAATTCCAGGACATAATTACAAGACAGTAGGACTATATACAGAAGATGAGGTATTATGTCCAAGAATTTTTTATTGATAAAGCCACTGGATGGCGAAACGTCTACAATAAAGATACCCAGATGTTGCACAAGTGTCTTAACTTTCATATTGTCGGTATTGTAGACCATTCTTGATTCTAAGATCATTTACCTCCAGCATAGACCCAATAAAACACTTAAATTACTGGGAACGCCTCAGAGGCCTACCTCAGTGGTCAGTCGTCACGTGAGGTCACAGACCCTGAGCTGCCTTGGGGATTAGTGTGGACGGTTACAAAGCATGGCTTGCTTCTGCAGTGTTTTAAAAATTGAGGTTGGAGAGTTGAAGGAGGAGGTCTTGCTTCTCCAGGAGGAGATTAGGAGGCTGAAGGTCCACCTCAATGGGTCTGGGAGAGAGTGTGAGGTGGCTGGAGTTGTGGGGAATGAGGCTTCTAGCAGCGAGGTGCAGTCTGTCTCTCGCTGTGAGGAGGCTGTAGTTGGGGAGGCAGCAACGGCTACCAGCAGTGAGGTGCAGCCCAGCACCTGCTACAAGTGGCGAGTAGTTCACAAGTAATGGAAGGCGCATCAGAGTAAGGAAAATTTAAAGAGTGAAGATCTGAAGGTGGAAATCGCTTCTCTGTTCTTCAGATGAATGTACTTCAGTGGCCAGTGAAGGAAAGGGGTACTACTGCCCCTGTAATGGAGGTAACGCATTCTTGGGGTTGGTGACTCTCAGGTAAGATACATTGACCGTGCTTTTGTAATAGGAATAAGAAGATGAGAGATAGAGTGTGCTTCCCTGGAGCTGGTTTTGGGGGACATTGTCAACAGGCTGGATAAAAATCATGTCAGGAAATGGAGCAAGCCCTTTAAATCGTCTCAGTGCTGGTGGAAATGATATTGGGAAGGGTAGGAGAGAAGAGCTGCTAGATAAGTACGGGTTCAGCTATAGATTTCATTAAGTCTAGGGGGGGATCCCCAACATATGAAAGCATCTTGCCTAGAAGGGGAGTAGGAAATGAATGGTTGTCTAGGGCAATTGGTGTAAATTGCTGGCTAGACAGATACTGCAAGGAACTTGCAATCCCATTCTTTGACAACTGGAACAACTTTTATGGCAAACATGATATGTATGAAAGGGGATGGGGTACATCTCTCTGGGGCTGGGGTGGTAGCACTTGCAGACTCGATTGAGAAGGCCATGGTGAAATGCCTATGATTTTAAACTGATGGAAGATAGAGGTATGGGTGTGTGTGGAAACAAGCAGGTTGCAACACTTGGGTTGGAAACAGTAAATGTATAAAAGGCTTTTCCAGCATGAAGTTAATAAATAAAGACAATAGATCAGGTCAGCAAACAAAGGGGGACAGCAAGGGCAGCAAGGGACTAGCTCCCTTAAGGTTTACTATACTAATAGCAGGAGTGTAAGAAATAAGATAGATGAGCAAAGATTAATTGCAAGTGCAGGAGACATAGATATTATGCTATAAACAGAGACCTGGCTCAATCTGAAAGATAGAGAGATGCCCTCTGAATGTCACATACAAGGCTATAAATTATTCCACACTGACAGGGTCACAGGAAAGGGGGTGGAGTAGCGATGTATGTCAGAGACAATTTAAATTGTTGTGTTAGACAAGATATTAAATTAGAAGCGTCAGCCACTGAATCTGTTTGGTTACAGCTTCTCGAGGGCCGAGAAAAACTAATTTGGGTGTGATTTCCCAGGGCCCCAAATCTTGATAGGGAGTGCAGTAAACTTCTAGGGGACGAAATTCGTAAGGCATCTACATACGAAAAGTTGTGCTAATGGGAGAATTTCAACTATAGACAGTTTGACTGGAGCAATTTGACAGGAAATTTAGAGTCAGGTGACTTTCTTGATACGATCCGGGATTGTTTTTTAAAACAGTTTGTGACAGACCCAAACTAGGGGAAATAACCTCCTTGACTTGTTTTTTGCCAGTAGGAAACACTAATTTAAAAATCTTGAGGGTTAAGATGACTTGGGAAAGTGATCACAAATCACTCAGTTTTAATATAACATGGAATTCCCCTAATAAAGGCAATCAAGTCTCCGTCCCTGACTTTCGCTTGGCTGATTCATAGGACTGAAAAATTACTTAGGTGGGCTGAACTGGAATGACCTGACTAAGGGTCAGGTAGGGGTGATGGTTGCCGATATGATGCTTTCCAGGGCATAGTTCTAGCTGCTCAGTCAAATTATGTTCCAAATAGGGAAATCAGATCAAACAAAAATGATCCTAAATGGATGAACAATAGATTAAAATATCTGATTGGTCAAAAGAGAGGCATATATAGGCAAATCAAAAGAGGAGAGGGGCAATTGAGAATCGATATATTCAGTTAAAGAGAGAAATAAAAAAGGGAATTAGAAAAAAACAAAAAGAGATTATGAGGTTTTAAAATTGCAAGAGAATCGAAGACTAACCCAAAAGGATTCTTTCAGGGATACAGAAGTAAGACCAGGGGCAAGAAAAGGCCCACTCAAAAGTTCCTCGGGTCCCGCTCACTGACAGTGATAAGGAAATGTGTAGAATTTTTAACACATACTTCCTCTCAGTTTTTACACAGGAGGATACCAGCGATATTCCAGTAATGATAAATTATGTAGAACAGGACGATAATAAACTGTGTACTATTAGGGTCACAATGACATGGTCCTTAAAGGGAAATAGATAAATTAAAACCTAACAAATCCCCAGGCCCTGATGAACTGTATGCAAGGGTTCTAAAGGAATGTAAAGAGGAGCTTAGCACACCTTTGGCTAATCTTTTCAACATATCCTACAAACTGGCATGGTGCCAGATAAGTGGAAAATGGCAATGTGATACCTATTTCAAAACAGGTGACAGGGCCTTAGCTTCGAACTATAGACCAATAAGCCTAACCTCCATAGTGCGAAAATTATGGAATCAATAATTGCCGAGGCAGTTCGTAGCCACCTTGAAAAGCATAAATTAATCAACGAATCTCAGCATGGTTTTTACAAAGGGGTTCCTGCCTACGAATTTATTAACTTTTTCAAATAAGGTATTTGAGGAGGTAGATCATGGTAATGAATATGATATTGTTTTATATGGACTTCAGTAAGGCTTTTGACAGGGTCCCACATCAGAGACTATTGAGAAAATTAAAGCACATGGAATAGGAGGAGAAATTTTTTCCTGGATAGAGGCATGGGTTTACAAAAGGCAGCAGAGAGTTGCATAAATGGGGAGAAATCAGAGGGGGGAAGTGTCACGAGCGGTGTTCCACAGGGGTCAGTGTTGGGCCCCTGCTGTTCACAATCTACATAAACGACATAGATGAGGGGATAAAGAGCGACATCGGCAAGTTTGCCGATGACACCAAAATAGCCGTCGAATTCATTCTGACGAGGACATTCGAGCACTCCAGGAAATTTGAATAGACTGATGCAGTGGTCGGAGAAGTGGCAGATGCAGTTTAATATAGACAAATGCAAAGTTCTAAATGTAGGACAGGACAATAACCATGGCCACATATAAACTAAATAATGTAGATCTTAATATTACGGAATTGCGAAAAAGATTTAGGAGTCTGGTTAGGCCGTAAACTGTGAAACCAAGACAACAGTGCATAAGTGTTCGCAATAAAGCTAATTAGAATCCTAGGCTTCATCTCAAGAAGCATAAATAATAGGAGTCCTAGGTTGTTCTTCAACTCTATACATATCCTAGATAGGCCCTCATTTATATTATCTTGCACATTTGGGATCCATCTTATTCAGAATGGATATAAATCCACTGAAACATGTAACAAAAGGAGGATGACAAAAGTGATCCATGTATCAGAAACCTCCTATGAGGAATAGACTAAGGGCCTGAAACTGCACTCTCTAGAAAGACGTATGAATTAGGGGGGATATGATTTGAGGTGTATTAAAATGGAAGACAGGAATAAAAATAGGGGATGTAAATAGTGTGCTGAAAAATATCTAGCCTAGACAGACTCGCAGCAATGGTTTTAAGTTGGAAAATTCGATTCAAGAAGGATATAGGAAAAGTACTGGTTTGGTAATAGAGTTGTGGAAGAGTGGAACAAACAACCCAAGTACCGTTATAGAGGCCAGAACGTTGTGTAGCTTAAAAATAGCTGGATAAATACAGAGTGTATGTGGTGGGTGTGAGTTAGACCTGATAGCTTGTGCTAACCAGGTCGGTTTGCCGTTTTCCTCACCTTAAGTCCAATGTGACCTGACATGACAAGGTGGGTGCAATGGCTTAAGCCGTAGGAGACTTGGACTGCCTCGCATGGGCCAGTAGGCCTTCTGCAGTGTTTCCTGTCGTTTCTTATGTTTCTTTCGTTCTTATATGTACTCACTGGAGCGAAGGAGAGAGAGATACATGATAATATATACGTGGAAAGTACTTGACGGTCTTGTCCCAAACCTGCACACTGTCACCACAACATACTGGAGTAAGAGATAGGGTTGGAAGTGTAAAATTTACCCAGTGAAAAGCAGGGTTCCGTGAGCATTATAAATCAACATTGTATCAACCTTTGTGGTATATATCAAAGGTATGTGGTGGTGTGGTAGGTCATGTGGTGGTGTGGTAGGTCATGTAGTGGTGTGGTAGGTCATGTAGTGGTGTGGTAGGTCATGTGGTGGTGTGGTAGGTCATGTGGTGTGGAAGTGCTAGGTCATGATAGTGGGTATGGTAGTGATGTGGTGGTGTGGGAGGTCATGTGGTGTGTGTGGAAAATGTCATGTAGTGGTGTGGTATGGAAGTGGTGGTGAGGTAAGGTCATGTGGTGGTGTGGTAAGGTCATGTAGTGGAGTGGTAGTTGATGTGGTGGTGTGGTAAGGTCCATGTGGTGGTGTGGGTAGGTCATGTGGTGTGTGGTAGGTCATGTAGTGGTGGTGGTATGTCATGGGAGGTGATGAAGGTCATGTGGTGGTGTGGTAGGTCATGTACGGTGTGGTAGGTCATGGTGGTGGGTTTGTAGGTCATTGGTGGTGTGTAGGTCATGTGGTGGTGTGGTAGTCATGCTGGTGGTGTTGTTAGTTCATGTGGTGGTGTGGTAGGTCATGTGGTGGTGTGGTAGGTCATGTGGTGGTGTGGTAGGTCATGTGGTGGTGTGGTAGGTCATGTGGTGGTGTGGTAGGTCATGTGGTGGTGTGGTAGGTCATGTGGGTGGTGTGGTAGGTCATGTGGTGTGTGGAAGTCATGTGGGTGCAGTGGAGGTCATGTGGTATTGGTGGTAGGTCAAGTTGTGGAGTGGGTAGGTCATGTCCCGAGGTGTGGTAGGTCATGAGTAGTGTGGTAGGTCCTGTGGTGGTGTGTAAGGTCATGTGGTAGATGAGGTAGGTCATGTGGTAGTGTGGTAGTCATGTGTAGTGTGGAAGGTCATGTGTGGGTGGTAGGTCATGTGGTGGTGAGGTAGGTCATGTGTTGTAGTGTTGTAGGTCATGTGGTGTGTGGTAGTCATGGGTTGGTGTGGTAGGTCATGTGGTAGTGAGTTAGGTCTGTGGTGGTGTGGTAGATCAAGTCGTGGTGTGGTAGTCATGTTATGGTGTGGGGTAGGCCATATGACGGTGTGGTAGGTCCTGTGTGGTGTGGTAGGTCATGTGGTGGTGTGGTAGGTCATGTGGTGGTGTGGTAAGGTCAGGTTGAGGGGTGGTAGGTCATGTTGTGGTTGTGGTAGGTCATGTGGTGGTGTGGTAGGCCATATGGTGGTGTGGTAGGTCATGTTGGTATGTGTGGTAGGTCATGTGTGTGGTGTGGTAGGTCATGTGTGGTGTGGCAGGGTGATGCGTGGTGGTGTGGCAGGTCCTTTTGGTGGTGTGGAAATCATGTGGTGAGTGGCAGATCATGTGTGAGTGTGGCAGTCATGTGGTGGCGGTGTGGTAAGGTCATGCGGAGGTTGAGGCAGGTCATTGGTTAGAAGTCATGTGGAGTAGCAGTCATGTGGTGGTAAGGGAGGTACATGTGGTGGTGGTGTGCAGGTCATGTGGTGATTCTGGCAGGCCATGTGGTGGTGTGGCAGGTCACGTTGGAGTGGATGTACAGGTCATTGGAGTGGTAGGGACATGTGGTGGTGGTACGGTCAGGTCATGTGGTAAGGGGGAGTGGTAGGTGAGGTGGTGTGGTAAGGTCATGTGGTAGTGTGGTATGTCATTGTGGTGCGGTGTGAGGCAGGTCAGGTGGTGAGGTAGGTCATTTGGTGGTGTGGAAGGACATGTGGTGGTGTGCAGGTCAGGTGGTGTAGTAGGTTATTTGGTGGTGTGATAAGGTCATGGTTGGATGGGTGCGGCAGTCAGGCGTGTGGCAGTCTTGTGGCGGTGTGGGCAGGTCATGTGGTAGTGGTGTAGCAGATCATGTGGTGTGGTAGGGCCATGTGATGGTTGAGGCAGGTCATGTGTGGCAGGTCATGTGGGTGGTGTTTGCAGGTCAAGTGGTGGTGGTTGGTAGGTTATGTGGTGGTGGTGTGGCAGTCATGAGAGTGGTGATTTGCAGATCATGTGTGGTGGTGTGTGATAAGTCAGGTGGTGGTGTAGACATGTGTATGTGGTAGGTCATGCTTGTGGGTGGCAGGTCATGTGGTTGTGGATGTGGCAGGTCAGGTGGTGTGTAGGTCATGTGGTGTGGTGTGGTATTTCATGTGGGGTGTTGTGAGCAGGTCAGGTCTGGTGTGGAAGGTCGTGTGGTGTGTTGAAGTCCATGGGGCTGTGTGTGGCAGGTCAGGTGGAGCGGGTACGGTTCATATGGTTGTGTGGTAGGTCATTGGTGGTGTGGTATGTCATGTGGTGGTGGTGTGGCACGGTTCAGGTGGTGTGGTAGGTCGTGTGGTGTGTGGTAGGTCATGTGGCGGTGGTGTGGCAGGTCGAGGTGGTTTTGGTAGGTCAATTTGGTGGAGTGGTAGTCATGTGGTGGTGGTGTGGCAGGTCAGGTGGGCGTGGTAGGTCATGTGGTGGTGTGGTAGTCATGTGGAGGTGAGGTAGGTCATGTGGTGGTGGAGTGGGCAGGTCTGTGGGTGTGGTAGGTCATGTGGTGGTGTGGAAGGTCATGTGGGTAGGTGTGGTAGGTCATTTGAGGTGGTGTGGCAGGTCAGGTGGTGTGGTAGACATGAGGTGGTGGTGTGGCAGTGATGTTGTGGGTAGGTACAGTGGTGGGTGGTTTTTCGGGGGGGAAGAAAAGGGGGGGTGGGGGGTTTGGGTGGGGGTTCATGTGGTGGTGGTGTGGCAGTCAGTGGTGTTGTAGTCATGTTTTGTGGTGGTGGCAGGTCAGGTGGTGTGAGGTCATGTGTGTTGGTGTGTGGCAGGTCAGTGTGTGTGGCAGGTCAGGTGTGTGGTATGTCATGTGGTGGAGGTGTGGCAGGTCAGGGTGGAGTGAAGGTCAGGTGTGGTGTGTGCAGGTCAGGTGGTGTGGTAGGGTCATGTGGTGGAGGTGTGGCAGTCATGTGTGGTGGTGTGGCAGGTCATGCGTTGCTTCACCTATGTAATACTCTGATACTCTGATATTACCACAACCTCTTCTAAACTCGAGTCATTCAGGGAATGAATACTCCCTAATGGAGCATGTCGTTTAGATGGTGACAACCCTTTCTGATGGCTGCCAGTCTCATGCTCTGTCTCTCACTCTCTGTTTGTCTGTCTGTCTCTCTCTCTCTGGGGAGCACATTTCCAAGGATTTTGGTAGTGTTCTGTAGCTTGTGTAGAAGGAATGGTCCCGAATCTGCACACAGAAATCACTCCCTACAAAAGTAAAAGACATGCATAGCGATGCCAAAATACCCACCAATGAAAGGTAGGGCGCCATTTGGTACACAAAGGAGAAAACAAACCATAAGTGTCCCCGGGGCCCAAACTGAACACTAGCATCCCACCATGTATAAGGGGAATTACTAATAGGCCCCTGGCTGCCTTCAAGAGGGAGCTGGACAGATACTTAAAGTAGGTGCCGGATCAACTGGGCTGTAGCTCGTACGTTGGATTACGTGTGGCCAACAATAACACCTTGGTTGATCAGGCCCTGATCCACTGGGAGGCCTGGTCGTGGATCGGGCCACGGGGGCGTTAATCCCCGGAATACCCTCCAGGTAGACTCCAGGTAGACATGTAAGCAGGGAAAGTTGTGTGGAGGTTCTGCACAACAAGGCCTAAAAACTAGGCCTCAAAAGGGGGTAACAAGAGTACATCTGCATTTATATCTGTAATTATCTTGTCTGAAGCAAGTGAATTTAGGATATTCGCTTAATATGTCTGGTATCTCATTTTCATCAATAAGATACCTTGACGTATCACATAGGTTGTGATACTGTCTATCTTTATATTCATCAGCTACTGTCGTTGTGACGGTATGATCACGTCTCAGGACGAGGGGCACTGCCTGATAAACTCGCCTCCTCCTCGGTGTAAAAAAATCCAATATGTAGTCATCACGTTGTAAACTTTGCATCTTCATGTAAAAATATGTTTAGAAACCCGAGAAGTTGAAGAATGGGACGCTTGTGCGGTATTTGGGAATCTTTATTGAGGAAACGTTTCGCCAGTCAGTGACCTCATCGATAAAATATAGAGAGGAACGGTGGAAGACGAGGAGGAGTGTGAGGTAATCAGTCCCTCAGCCTGTAGTCGATGTGTTCAGTCCATCATTAATCTTGAGAAAAGTAATTTCCTCAAGACTGATGGAATGAACACGACTCCGGGCTGAAGGACTGATTACCTCACACTCCTCCACATCTTCCACCGTTCTTCTCTGAATTGGACTTATGAAGCCACTGGCTGGCGAAACGTTTCACAATAAAGTATTCGCAAACGATTTTGTACAGCGTCTTTTCACATTCTTAAACGGAGTATCCTGTTTTTCCTGCCTCACTGCAAAACTTGACTGATGTTGGCCTGGCTGTGTCTCGATGGATGACACTCATACAGGTCATAGAACAGATTGTAAATGATTAGTGTCTCATACTATAATATACACTGGTGTATATTATACCACCTACTTCGCGAGTGCTTAAAGTAGGTGGTGGGAGTACAAACAACAGGTGGCACTATCCTAGTGCTGGTGCGTGGGGCTGGTGGGTGCCTGGGTGGGAAGGAAGGACAGTGCCACAGTCTCACCTCCTAAGAATACGCTGAGATAATGTATTAGTGCCAAGGATAGGTCAAGGTGTGAGTGCCAGACAACACAGTCTGGAAGAGGTCGAAGTGGGCAGTCAAGAAAGGGATTATGTGTGCCAGTAAAGGGAGCATGGGTGCCAACAAAGAGATTAAGGGTGCCAGTAAAGGGAGTAAGGGTGCCAATAGAGAGTAAGGAGGCCAATGAAAGGAGTAAGGGTGCCGAGGAAGTAAGAGTGCCAGTGGAGGATTAGATTTAGATTTTACGAAGTATCTGTAACCAAGAGTGACACTCAAGAGTGTCACCAAATAGAACGAAAGGAGCACGTGAAAGGCTTGGGAATAATTATGTCAGCTGACCGTTCTTTCGAAGAACACAATAAGACAAAGGTCACGACAGCCAGGAGGATGACGGGGTGGATATTGAGAACTTTCTAAACAAGGGGAAAAATGCCGATAGTGACACTCTTCAAATCGCTAGTGCTCTCTCACTTAGAATATTGCTCAGTGCTGACGGCCCCGTTCAAAGCAGGTGAAATATCAGAGCTGGAACAAATACAGAGATCGTTTACGGCTCACACTGAACCGGGAAAGCACCTAAATTACTGGGAACGCCTGCAAGTCTTGAACCTGTACTCATTGGAGCGGAGGAGAGAGTGATACATGATAATATATACCTGGAAAGTACTCTAGGGCCTGGTCCTAAATCTGCACACTGCCATAATAACATACTGGAGTGAGAGATATGGGAGGACGAGTAAAATAAACCCAGTGAGAAGCAGGGATGCGGTGGGGACAATAAGGGAACACTGTATCAACATCCGGGGTCCCAGACTATTCAACATCTTACCAGAAGATATCACAAACACTGCTGGGACAAGTGTAGAAGCCTTCAGTAAGAAACTGTTGTTGAATTAGACACATGTGCAACTCTTGGGTATCTTTATTGAGGAAACGTTTCGCCACACAGTGGCTTCATCAGTCCATACAAAGGAGAAACTTGAAGAACAGGAGGAGAATGAGGTAATCAGTCCCTCAGCCTTGAGTCGATGTGGTCAGTCCATCAATCTTGAATAGAATACGGCATATGAGCGGAGAAGCAGCTTATAAACCGTAGACCAGGGAGGGGCAGCAGTCGTAGGTGGTGTCACATTTGTCCAGTGTGGAAGTAGGATGTGGGGAGGAATTGTAGAATAAACCCAGCGAAAAGCAGGTGCGCTGTGACCACAATAAGAGAACACTGTGTCAACATCCGTGGTTCAACACTATTCAACCTGCTACCAAAGATGCCGAGAGGAAATTAGACTTCTACAAGCCCTTTACCAGATCAGTCAGGTTATGATGGCTTGCGGGCCACAACGAGTAGTTTTAATGAAGCAGTCAGTAGATACGTAAATGAGGATCGTCTGGCGTCAGAGTTCTGGAAGGTGGACAGACCAGGCGCCAGATTAACCAGGCTGTGATGGATATGTGGGGCAGCTGGCCTCCACTAGCAATCAGCCTATTGATCAGGCAAAGCACCGGAACCTAGCTTGGCCATGGCCCAGGCTCAGAGAGAAGTAAACTCTCGAAACTCTTCAAAGGTAAAAAGTATGTACCAAAGTAGAAATTCCAACACTTTCCTTAGTGGGAAGTGGAAACCTGTTAGATGTTTTGCACTCTGGCAGGATTGCTGGCCTTTTTTTTTGGTCTCAAGAGCAGGTAAATCTTGTAAGTTTCTCCTTGCAGTCATATCATATACTTGCACTCAGTATAACATACATTCACTATACATTTCTTATGTCTTCATTCGATATACTGTTGTCTACAAGAAATATAGTAACACACGTGGTTTTTTGAGTTTAGCTGTCACAGAAATATAGTACCACGTGGTTCTTTGATTTACTGTCTACATTAAATATAGTACACACGTGGTTCTTTGAGTTACTGTCTACATTAAATATAGTACACACGTGGTTCTTTGAGTTACAATAAGAGAACACTGTGTCAACATCCGTGGTTCAACACTATTCAACCTGCTACCAAAGATGCCGAGAGGAAATTAGACTTCTACCAGCCCTTTACCAGATCAGTCAGGTTATGATGGCTTGCGGGCCACAACGAGTAGTTTTAATGAAGCAGTCAGTAGATACGTAAATGAGGATCGTCTGGCGTCAGAGTTCTGGAAGGTGGACAGACCAGGCGCCAGATTAACCAGGCTGTGATGGATATGTGGGGCAGCTGGCCTCCAGCAGCAACAGCCTAGTTGATCAGGCAAGCACCAGACTAGCTTGGCCCATGGCCAGGCTCAGAGAGTAGGTAAACTCTCGAAACTCTTCAAAGGTAAAGGTATGTACCAAAGGTAGAAATTCCAACACTTTCCTTAGTGGGAAGTGGAAACCTGTTAGATGTTTTGCACTCTGGCAGGATTGCTGGCCTTTTTTTTTGGTCTCAAGAGCAGGTAAATCTTGTAAGTTTCTCCTTGCAGTCAGTATCAGTATACTTGTACTCAGTATACTTACATTCACTATACATTCATTATGTCTTCATTCGATATACTTTGTCTACATGAAATATAGTACACACGTGGTTATTTGAGTTACTGTCTACATGAAATATAGTACACACGTGGTTCTTTGAGTTACTGTCTACATTAAATATAGTACACACGTGGTTACTTTGAGTTACTGTCTACATTAAATATAGTACACACGTGGTTCTTTGAGTTACTGTCTACATTAAATATAGTACACACGTGGTTATTTGACTTACTGTCTACATGAAATATAGTACACACGTGGTTATTTGAGTTACTGTCACCTTCCTGTCAGCTTGAACCAGTCTGATCATTTTCCTCTGACCTCTCTCATTATCAAGACGTTGTCGCCCATAGAGCTGTCGCTCACTGGATGTTTTGTGTTTATCACATCATTCTCTGTAAACTCTAGAGACAGTCGTGTGTGAAAATCCCAGGAGATCATCAGTTTCTGAGATACTCAGACCACCCGTCTGTCTCCCACCAACAATCATCATTCAAAGTCACTTAGATCACATTTCTTCCTCATTCTGATGTTTTGGTCTGACCAACAACTGAATTTCCTGACAATGTCAACATGCTTTGAGGCGGTGAGTGGCTGCCACGTAATTAACTCATCAGATGTTTACATCAACGAGCAAATGTAGAGATGTACCTGATAAAGTGGCCACCTAGTATACATGCAGTATACACACAGTATCAAGACTGGTTATAAATGACCATAATTTTTAAAGGGGTGGACCGGTAAGCCAGCGGAAGGCCTCGGTCAGATGACCAAAAGCTCCAAAGGCGGGTCATCATCTGACTAAGACCAGCGTCAGGAAACATTTGTCCTGTTTCCTGACGAACCTTACCTAACCTAACCTACACACAGTATACTTGTATTCAGTGAACTTATATTCAGCATATGAATATTTAGAATATTTATTCAGTATACTAAATATAGATATACAGTATTAGTTATAGTATATTCAGTATACACTTTACTTCCAGGAATGTGGTTTAATATATCGTTTTGTCGTTGTATTTTGTATTAAATTAAAGAGGTTTGGTGTGAGGCCGGGGCGCGGGCGCCATGACTCATAGAAACAATCAGCAGATAACACAGATGGGTGGGTGGGTGTGATACTGGGTGAGTGGGTGTTGTGATACTGGGTGAGTGGGTGTGATACTGGGTGGGTGGGTGTGATACTGGGTGAGTGGGTGTTGTGATACTGGGTGAGTGGGTGTGATACTGGTGATGTGGGTGTGATACTGGGTGAGTGGGTGTGATACTGGGTGAGTGGGTGTGATACTGGGTGGCTGGGTGTGATACTGGATGAGTGGGTGTTGTGATACTGGGTGAGTGGGTGTGATACTGGGTGGTGGGTGTGATACTGGGTGGGTGGGTGTGATGCTGAGGGGAATGAGTGTGATACTGGGTGGGTGGGTGTGATACTGGGTGGATGGGTATGACACTGGGTGGGTGTTGTGATACTGGGTGGGTAAGTGTGATACTGGGCAGGTGGGTGTGATACTGGGTGGGTGTTGTGATACTGGGTGGGTGGGTGTGATACGGGTGGGTGTGATGCTGAGTGGGAGGGTGTGATACTGAGTGGGTGGGTGCGATACTGGGAGGGTGGGTGTGATACTGGGTGGGTGTTGTGATACTGGGTGGGTAGGTGTGATACTGGGTGGGTGGGTGTGATACTGGATGGATGGGTGTGATACTGGGTGGGTCTTGTGATACTGAGTGGGTGGATGCGATACTGGGAGGGTGGGTGTGATACTGAGTGGATGGGTGTGATACTGGATGTGTGGGTGTGATACTGGGTGGGTGTTGTTGATACTGGGTGGGTAGGTGTGATACTGGGTGGGTCTTGTGATACTGAGTGGGTGGGTGGTGTTATACTGAGTGGGTGGGTGTGATACTGGGGAGTGGGTGTAATACGGGGTGGGTGGGGTGTGATACTGGGTGGTGAATGGGTGTGATACTGGATGGTGGGTGTGTGTGTGATACTGGGTGGTGGGTGGGTGTGAAACTTGGTGGTGGATGGGTGTGGGTGGGTGTAATACTGTTTATGTGTGATAGTGAAGGTTGGCACTGTTCTAGTGTCCGGGTCTGTGTGTTCTGTTCTTATAATCTCCATTACTGTCTTGCCTCACCTCCCTCACCTCCCTCACACGTCCTACTTTTACTCAGGGAAGCCACTACAGTGGATCAAGGGATACTTAACGGGAAGACCACAAGGAGTTACTGTCATAAAGGTGTCGGAATGTGTGAGTGAGCGTTCCGCAAGCATCATTGCTTGCACCAATATTGTTTCTTGTGTGAACAACATGACAAAGGAAATCGAGCCGGTGTCGTCCCTGTCCACAGATGATGTGAAGCCAATAATGAGAAGACAAACAGGAGCAAACCATGAAAAAATCCAAGTGGATCTGTACATGCAGAATAATTTTTTCATTGGTCTGACAACTAGCTATTGCAATTTAACCCTAGCAAAGGCAAAGTTATGAAAATCTGAGAAGGGCAAAGACATCCTGACACATTATACAACAAACTCATACATATACATATAAATAAATAAATATATATATATATTTTTTTTTTATTATCACACTGGCCGATTCCCACCAAGGCAGGGTGGCCCGAAAAAGAAAAACTTTCACCATCATTCACTCCATCACTGTCTTGCCAGAAGGGTGCTTTACACTACAGTTTTTAAACTGCAACATTAACACCCCTCCTTCAGAGTGCAGGCACTGTACTTCCCATCTCCAGGACTCAAGTCCGGCCTGCCGGTTTCCCTGAATCCCTTCATAAATGTTACTTTGCTCACACTCCCAAAAGCACGTCAAGTATTAAAAACCATTTGTCTCCATTCACTCCTATCAAACACGCTCACGCATGCCTGCTGGAAGTCCAAGCCCCTCGCACCACAAACCTCCTTTAAACCCCCCCCCTCCAACCTTTCCCAGGCCGACCCCTACCCCGCCTTCCTTCCACTACAGACTCTTGAATCACCCCTGTTTCGCTCCATTCTCTCTGCATGTCCGAACCACCTCAACAACCCTTCCTCAGACCTCTGGAAACAGTTTTTGTAATCCCGCACCTCCTCCTAACTTCCAAACTACGAATTCCTCTGCATTATATTCACCCACACATTGCCCTCAGACATGACATCTCCACTGCATCCAGCCTTCTCCTCGCGGGAACATTCATCACCCATGCTACACACCCATATAAGAGCGTTGGTAAAAACTATACTCTCATACATTCCCCTCTTTGCCTCCAAAGGGCAAAGTTCTTTGTCTCCACAGACCCTAGTGCAACCACTCCACCCTTTTTCCCCATCAATTCTATGATTCACCTCATCTTTCATAGACCCAAACCGCTGACACTCCACTCCCAAATATCTGAAACATTCACCTCCTTCATACTCTCTCCCTCCAATCTGATATCCAATCTTTCATCACATAATCTTTTTGTTATCCTCATTACCTTGCTCTTTCCTGTATTCACTTTTAATTTTCTTCTTTTGCACACCTTACCAAATTCATCCACCAATCTCTGCAGCTTCTCTTCAGAATCTTCCAAGAGCACAGTGTCATCAGCAAAGAGCAACTGTGACAACTCCCACTTTATGTGTGATTATCTTTTAACTCCACGCCTCTTGCCAAGACCCTCGCATTTACTTCTCTTACAACCCCATCTATAAATATATTAAACAACCACGGTGACATCACACATCCTTGTCTAAGGCCTACTTTTACTGGGAAATAATTTCCCTCTTTCCTACATACTCTAACTTGAGCCTCACTATCCTCGTAAAAACTCTTCACTGCTTTCAGTAACCTACCTCCTACACCATACACCTGCAACATCTGCCACATTGCCCCCTTATCTACCCTGTCATACGCCTTTTCCAAATCCATAAATGCCACAAAGACCTCTTCAGCCTTATCTAAATACTGTTCACTTATATGTTTCACTATAAACACCTGGTCCACACACCCCCTACCTTTCCTAAAGCCTCCTTGTTCATCTGCTATCCTATTCTCCGTCTTACTCTTAATTCTTTCAATAATAACTCTACCATACATACCACGTATACTCAACAGACTTATCCCCCTATAATTTTTGCACTCTCTTTTGTCCCCTTTGCCTTTATACAAAGGAACTATGCATGCTCTCTGACAATCCCTAGGTACCTTACCCTCTTACATACATTTATTAAATAATTGCACCAACCACTCCAAAACTATATCCCCACCTGCTTTTAACATTTCTATCTTTATCCCATCAATCCCGGCTGCCTTACCCCCTTTCATTTTACCTATTGCCTCACGAACTTCCCCCATACTCACAACTGGCTCTTCCTCACTCTTACAAGATGTTATTCCTCCATTTAATAACTCTCCTCTCCCATTTTTACTGACAAATCCATTTGTTCTCTAGGCTTCCTTAACTTGTTAATCTCACTCCAAAACTTTTCTTGTTTTCAACAAAATTTGTTGATAACATCTCACCCACTCTCTCATTTGCTCTCTTTTTACATTGCTTCACCACTCTCTTAACCTCTCTCTTTTTCTCCATATAGTCTTCCCTCCTTGCATCACTTCTACTTTGTAAAAACTTCTCATATGCTAACTTTTTCTCCCTTACTACTCTCTTTACATCATCATTCCACCAATCGCTCCTCTTCCCTCCCGCACCCACTTTCCTGTAACCAAAAACTTCTGCTGAACACCTAACACTACTTTTTTTTAAACCTCCCCATACCCTTCGACCCCATTGCCTAGCTCTCATTACCCAAACTTCCTCCAATAGCTTTTTAAATTTTTACCCTAACTGCCTCCCTTTTTTAGTTTAAAACCCTTTACCTCTCTCTTCCCTGATGTTTTATTCCCTTGTATCCCATCTACCTTTTACTTCAGGTAGCAAACTGAAAGTATCTGAATATCTGGGGCCCCCTAAAAAATTTACATCCTGAAGTCTACTCAACATTTTTTCTCCCAAATACATAATCCACAAATACTGTCATTTCGCCCACTCATATCTTGTAATTTTTTATCCTCTTTTTTTTAAAAATGTATTACCTAAAACAAACCCCTTTCTATACAAAGTTAAATCAAAGGGCACCCAAATTCTTTTACACCTGGCACCCCAAACTTACCTACCACACCCTCTCTAAAAGTTTCTCCCTATTTTAGCAAAAGGCCGTTACCACAATTACTCTCCCCATGGTTCGGGCTCCATACATTCACTTATCTCCCAAAATCTCTCTCTCTCTCCTCTACATTCCTCCTTCTCCAGGTGCATACCACTTATTTTTACCTACTTTTCGCATCCAATCTTTACTTTAATCCACATAACCCTTGAATTTACAATTCATATTCTTTTTTCTTCCCCTTCCTAATGACCCTTCAATATTATGCTCCCCCTTCCTTTGCTCTAACCTTCAGATACTCCAGATTTAATCCCATTTTTTTTCCCCCCACCGAAACTCCCCACCCCCTTCAGCTTTTTTCGTTTTAGGGCCAAAAATCCAACTTTTTTTCATTCATAAAAACAGCAATCATTTTTCTTGTCATCCGCACACACCCGCACATTTAAGCACCCCTTTTTATAAATTTTTCTTTTCTTTTTTTTAGAAAAAATTCTACGGGAGAAGGGGTTACTACCCCTATAAATAAAAATTTTAAAATATATATATAAAAATTATATATATATATATATATATATATTATTATATATATATTATATAATAAACAACACTGCGCTAGCCAAGGGTTGAACCCAGTTGTACTGGCCTCCTCGGTAACGAGAACCACAGCCCACCCAAATTTTGTACAACAGGGGTTCGAATTTTTTGACTAGCGCAGTGTTTTATTGATCAATACCACCTTTCAGGGTTAAAAATATAAATCGTGTGGGCTATTCCCCAAAACAGGGATGAAATGAAATTAGTTTTAAAACTCCCACACCTCCGATGCCCCGATGGCGGCCCAACACTAGCTGTGTGCTGGCTCGCCATTCTTGTGGGGTTGGGGTGGTCCGTGGTTTAATTAAAGCGTCAGTGGTTTCTCGTTTACCATGACAGCCGGGTACAACATGGTTTCGAATCCTTGGCTGCGCAGTGTTGTTATTTGATAAATAACATCGTTCATGGTTACAAATATATAATATAATATATTTATATATAAATTATATAATATATATATATTATATTAAAAATTTATATAATATTATTGTCCCCGGGAAAACAATGTATATGTGTGTATGTTAATCCAATTTTTTATGTATGTATGTATGTAACCCATATGTGAATGGAACTGGGTGTGGAAAATTTCGAAGACCTCACCTTTAAGGACCACAACAATGCACTTCACATTGCAGGAAACTGATAATGGATAAAAAATTCAAGACAAGGATCCAGAAAATGATGATCCTTTTTAAATCACTTGTTCTTCTAGGCGGGAATACTGCTGTACATAACACCCCCATTAAAGGGGCAGGTGAAATTGCAGATCTAGGAATGTATAGAGAACCTTTCTGCATATTAAGTTCCACAAACCCCTTTAACCCTGGGAACGCCGAAAGCATTGGTTTTGTACTCCGGAGCACAGGCGAAAAAGATATACCTCACTACACCTGAAGACCGGGGGACTGGCCCCAAAACTGCCACAGAAATCATCCAAAAAGCAAAGATTTGGCGGGCGTGCAACATAGCCCCGGTGAAAATTGAGGCCCTTAGAACAAGGCCCTCCACCACCCCTAGGGGCATTGCCAAAGACCCCTGGTTTCTCAAGGGGGAGCTGGACAGATACATAAAATCAGTCCCCGGATACCGGCTGGGTCATACTTTAATTAATGCGCCAGCAGTAACCCTCGTTTATCGGGCCCTGATCCCCAGGGGGCCGGGTCATGGCCGGGGCCCGCGGGGCGGTGACCCCCGGAAAAATGCCATTCAGTGACCCCAGGCAGTACGTCACACTACTGTGTGATGAAACTGGGGGGGAACTAGTTTTCATTCACCCCCCTGTGTAACTGTCACATTAAACAGGGCGAAATTTTTAAAGCGAACAAAAAATTCTTTTAATGTTAAAATGGGGTTTCTCCCAAACCCCTCGTTGTTGACCCCTTTTTCTCCCAAACCCCTTTCACAACCCCCGGGTTTTTTTGAAAAGTGGGGTTAAAAATTTCCCGGAATAAATCGGCACGAAAGGGGGGGGAGGTTGACAAAATGGTTAAAATATTTCCCTGCAATCAGGTGTAAAACGGCAATAAAGAAAAGCCGGGGTGCCTTTCCCGAGAATTCACAATTGTTTTTCCCTTTCGGGTTTTTTCCGAACCTTGCAACTTGTGCCAAACCTCAATATCTTTTTTATCGGGGGCAGGGCCCCAGGGGGCGCTTGCCCCCCCCGGTTGGTGGGTCCGCTTTTTCCCCTGGGTTTTGTTTCCTTTCATTAGTTCCCCGGAAATTTAAGGGCAAATTTTCAACCTTACAACACTGGTTTGGAGTCCCCCCGGGGGTGGGGGGCTTGGGGGTGGGGGGGTAACCCCGTTATGTCTTGGGCAACAAAACATTCACACGGAATTCCAACTGAATATGGTGGAATTTTCAAGACCTGTTTTTGGTCCCCCCTAAGGGTAAGTAGGTGTCCCTGCTGTGGTGAACCCCCATTGTCTCTGTGATGGGAAGGAAAAGCCCCTAATTATGAGGTTTTCCCCTCTGAAAAATTTTTGGGAATTGAAGGTTTTTGCTTTTGAAGTTGTGGAGGTTGTGGTTCTGCTGAAGGGTTTGGAAATTTTGCAGGGTTTTGCCCTTGCGGGGAAGGTTGTGTGAGGTGAGGGTTTGTTTCTGCGGGAAAGGTTGTGGGAGGTGAGGGTTGTGGCCCCTGCTGGAAGTTGTGGGAGGGTGCAGGTTTGGTCCCGCGGGGAAAGATTGGGAGTGTGCAGGGTTGTGTCTTGCGGAAGGTTGGGGAGTGTGGGGGTTGGGGGCCGCGGGAAAGGGTTGGGGGAGTGTCAGGGTTTGTGGTTGGGGAGGTTTGGGGAGGTCGGGTTTTTTTCCCTGGGGGGGGGGGGGGGGTTGGGGGGGGGGGGGGGGGGGGGGGGGGGCCGGGGGGGGGGGGTTGTGTTTTTTGGGGGGGGGGGGGGGGGTGGGTTTGGGGGGGGGGGTGGGGGGGGGGGGGGGGGGGGGGGGGGGGGGGGGGGGGGGGGGGGGGGGGGGTTGGGGGGGTTGGCGTTCCTTCCCCGAATTAACCCTAAATCCCTTTCCACATCCCCCCCCCCAGGCGCTTTTAAAAACCTCCGGGTTTAGCGCTTCCCCCCTTTGTTAAAATAATAATAAAAAATGTGGGAGTGTGCAGGACTGTGGTCCGCGGGAAAAGGTTTTGGGAGTTGCGGGATTGTGGTCCTGCGGGAAGGTTGTGGGAGTGTGCAGGATTGTGGCCTCGGGAAGGGCTGTGTAGTGTGCAGATTGTGGTCCGCGGGAATTTGGGAGTGTGCGGGGTTGGGTCCTGCGGAAGGGTTTGGGGAGTGGCAGTTGTGGTCCTGCTGGAAGTTGTGGGGTGCGTAAAATTGTTCCTGCGGGAAAGGGTTTGTGGGAGTGTGCGGACTGTGGTCCTGCTGGAAGGTTGTGGGATGGTTAGGACTGGGGGCCTGTGGAAAGGTTGGGGGGTGTGTAGGATGGGGTCCTGCGGGAAGGTTTGTGGGAGTGGGTGGGGACTGTGGCCGCTGGAAGGTTTGGGAGTGGTGGACTGTGGCCCCGCTGGAAGGTTGTGGGAGTGTGTAGGACGGGCCGCTGGAAGGTTGTGGGAGGTGTGGGACTGTGGTCCTGCGGGAAGGGGTTGTGGGGTGTGTGGAAACTTGGGGCCTGCGGGAAAGGGTTTGGGGAGTGGCGGGACTGTGGTCCTGCGGAAAGGGTTTGGGGGAGTGTGAGGACGTGGCCCTGTGGAAGGTTGGGGGAGTGTGTAGGACTGGGGTTCCTGCGGGAAAGGGTTTGGGAGTGGGGTAAGACTTTTGGCCTGCGGGAAGGTTGGGGGATGGGCAGGCTGGGCCTGCGGAAGGTTGGGGAGTGTGAGGACGTGGTCCGCGGGAAAAGGTTTGGGAGTGTGTAGGACTGTGGCCTGCTGGAAGGTTGGGGGGATGTGTAGGACTGTGGTCCTGCTGGAAGTTGTGGGAGGTGTAGGACTGGGTCCTGCGGGAAAGGGTTTGTGGGATGTGTGGGCTGTGGTCCTGCGGGAAGGTTGTGGGAGTGTGCGGGTTGTGGCCCTCTGGAAGGTTGTGGGAGTGTGCGGGACTGTTCCCGTGGAAGGTTGTGGGTGTGAGGGACTGGGGCCCTGCGGGAAGGTTGTGGGAGGTGTAGGACGGGTCCTCGGAAGTTGGGGGAGTGTGTAGGCTGTGGTCCGCGGAAGTTGGGGGAATTTGTCAGGACTGTGGCCTGCTGGAAAGGTTGTGGCAGTGTGCGGACTGTGGTCCTGCTGGAAGGTTGGGGGTGTAGGACTGGGCCCTGCGGAAGGGTTTTTAATGTGTGGGACGGGCCCTGCTGGAAGGTTGGGGGTAGGATGTGGCCGTGGAAGGTTGTGGGGTGTGTAGGACGGGGTTTTCCTGCTGGAAGGTTGTGGGAGTGTGCAGGTTGTGGCCTCTGGAGGTTTTGGGGAGTGTGCGGGACGTGGTCCTGCTGGAAGGTTGGGGAGTGTGCAGGAGTGGTCCGCGGAAGGGTTGTGGGATGGTAGGCTGGGGGTCCTGCGGAATTTGGGGGGAGGTGCGGGATTGGTCCTGCGGGAAAGGGTTGTGGGAGTGTGCGGGACTGTGGTCCTGCGGGAAAGGGTTTGGGAGTGTGTAGGACGTGGCCCGCGGGAAGGTTGTGGAGTGTGCGGGTTTGTGGTCCTGCTGGGGGTTGGGGGAGTGTCAGGACTGTGGTCCTGCAAAGGGTTGTGGGAGTGTTTTGGACTGTGGCCCTGCTGGAAGGTTGGGGGATGGCAGGTTGTGGTCCTGCGGGAAAGGTTTGGGAGGTGCAGGAGGGGGTCCTGCTGGAATTTTGGGAGTGTGTGGCGTGGCCTGCTGGAAGGTTGGGGAGTTCGGGGTTGTGGCCCTCTGGAATTTTGTGGAGTGTGCAGGACGGGGGTCCTGCGGGAAAGGTTGTGGGAGTGTGCGGACTGGGGCCCGCTGGAAGGTTGTGGGAGTGGTGGGACTGTGGTCCTGCTGGAAAGGTTGTGGGAGTGTCGGGATTGGGGTCCTGCAAAGGGGTTGGGAGTGTGCGGGACTGTGGCCTGCTGGAATTTTGTGGGAGTGTGAGGACGGGGCCCCTGCTGGAAGGTTGTGGGGTGTGCGGATGTGCCGCGGAAGGTTGGGGAGTTTTTAGGACTGTGGTCCTCTAAAGGGTTGTGGAGGTGCGGGACTGTGGTCCTGCGGGAAAGGGTTGTGGGAGTGTGTAGGACTGTGGTCCGCTGGAAGGTTTTGGGAGTGTGCAGGAGTTCCGCGGGAAAGGGTTTTGTGGGAGTGTGCAGGACTGTGGCCCTGCGGGAAGGTTGTGGGAGTGTGCGGGACTGTGTTCCTGCGGAAGGTTGTGGGAGTGGCGGACTGTGGCCTGCGGGAAAGGGGTTGGGGGAGTGTGCAGGATGTGGTCCTCGGGAAGGTTGGGGGAAAGGGGCAGGACGTGGTCTGCTGGAAGGTTGGGGGGAGTGTGCGGGACGTGTCCGCTAAAGGTTGTGGATGTGTAGGACTGTGGTCCTCGGGAAGGTTTTGGGAGTGGTAGGCTTGGGTCCTGCGGGAAAAGGTTTGTGGGAGTGTGTAGGACTGTGGTCCTTGAGGTTGTGGGAGGTGTAGGACTGTGGTCCTGCGGGAAAGGGTTTGTGGGGTGTGTAGGACTGTGGTCCTCGGAAGGTTGTGGATGGTGGGATTTGTGGTCCCGTTTGGAAGGTTGTGGGAGTGGTAGGATTGGGGCCCTGCGGGAATTTGTGGGAGTGTGTAGGACGTGGTCCGCGGGAAGGGTTGTGGGGTGTGCAGGATTGTGGTCCTCTGGAGGGTTGGGTGTAAAGGACTGTGGTCCTGCTGGAAGGTGTGGAGGGCGGGATGGGGGGCCCGCTGGGGGGGTTTGTGGGGTTGTAGGACTGTGGCCTGCGGAAGGTTGGGGGAGGGGCAGGAAGGGGTCCTGCGGAAGGTTGTGGGATGTGCGGACTGTGGGGCCTGCGGGGAAGGTTGTGGGAGGTGCAGGACTGTGGTCCGCTAAAGGTTTGGGGGTGTGGGATTTGGGGCCTGCTGGAAGGTTGTGGGAGGTGTAGGACTGTGGCCCTGCGGAAGGTTTTGGGGGGAGTTGTGGGACGTGGTCCTGCGGAAGGTTTTGGGGATGGTAAGGATGGGGGTCCTGCGGGAAGGTTTGGGAGTGGAGGACTGTGGTCCTGCTGGAAGGTGTGGGATTTTGGGGGACTGGGGGTTGCGGAAGGGTTGGGAGTGTGTAGACGGGGCCCCGCGGGAAAGGTTGTGGGAGTGGTAGGACGTGGTCCTGCTGGAAGGTTGTGGGGTGTGCAGGATTGTGGTCCTGCTGGAGGTTGGGGGAGTGGGTGGACTGGGGTCCGGGAAAGGGTTTGGGGGAGTGTGCAGGACTGGGGCCTTTGGAAGGTTGGGGGGGTTGTGGGCTGGGGCCTGCGGGAAGGGTGTGGGGTGTGCAGGACGGGGTTGGGAAGGTTGGGGGAGGGCGGGACTGGGGTCCGCTGGAAGGTTGTGGGGTGGTAGGACTGGGGTCCTGCGGAAAGGGTTTTGGGAGTGTGCAGGACTTTGGTCCTGCGGGGAAGGTTGGGGGATGTGCGGGGACTGTGGTCCTGCGGGAAGGTTTTGGGAGGGGCAGGACTGTGGTCCTGCGGGAAAAGGTTGTGGGAGTGTGTAGGACTGGGCCCCGCGGGGAAGGTTGTGGGAGTTGTAGGAGTGGTCCTGCGGAATTTGTGGGAGTGTGTAGGCTGGTGGTCCTGCGGGAAAGGTTGGGGGGGAGTTGCAGGACTGGGCCTGCTGGAAGGTTTTGGGGTGTGTAGGATGGGGCCCTGCGGGAAAGGGTTTGGGAGTTTAGGACTGTGGTCCTGCGGGAAGGTTGTGGAGTGTGTGGGACTGTGGCCCCTGCGGGAAGGGTTTGTGGGAGTGTGCGGACTGGGGGCCCTGCGGAAAAGGTTGGGGAAGTGTTGGACTTTTGTCCTGCTGGAAGGTTTGTGGGGTAGGACTGTGGTCCGCTGGAAGGTTGGGGGGATGTGCAGACTGTGGCCTTTGGGGAAAGGGTTTTGTGGGATTGCAGGACTGGGGTCCGCGGAAGGTTGTGGGAGTGGCAGGCTGGGTCCGCGGGGGTTGTGGGAGTGTGTGGGACTGTGGTCCCGGGAAAGGGTTGTGGGATGGGCAGGACTTTTGGCCCTGTGGAAAGGTTGTGGGGAGTGGTAAACTGTGGTCCTCTGGAATTTTTGGGGGAGTGTGTAGGACGTGTCCTGCTGGAAGGTTTTGGGGGAGTGTTTAGGACGGGTCCTGCGGAAGGGTTTTGGGGGAGTGTGCGGACTGTGGTCCGCTGGGGGGTTTGGGATTGTGCGGACTGGGCCCGCTGGAAGGTTGGGGGAGTGTGCAGGCTGTGGTCCTGCTGGAAGGTTTGGGAGTGGCAACTGTGGTCCGCGGAAGGTTGGGAGTGTGTAGGACTGGGGTCCTGCGGGAAGGGTTTGGGAGTGTGCGGCTTTGGTCCTGCTGGAAGGTTGGGGGGTGCGGGACTGGGGTCCGCGGGAAAGGTTGTGGGGTAATGCTTAGCTATAAACCTCAACACTATTTTTTCTATGACCACTTAATTTTTTCCTAAAGAATAAAAACATTGTTGGAAATGTTTAAAATGTGTAAGGAAACATTATTTCAGTGTTTTTAGTGCTTTCGTATACCTTACCTTTGATTACTTTGATGCTTTTAGAGCTTTCTACTCCCGGGGCCCGGCCAGGGCCTCGCCTGGGGCCTGCCTAATCACTAGGGTGTTGTGCGGAGGCCCATTGCCCCGCATATCCCTCACAAATTGGTTGATCTGGACCCGGGAAGATACTTTCCTTTCCTCTTTAGGGTTCACACTTTTCCAGCAGTGTTTCTGATATCTTCGGAAGAGTTGAATAGTCGGGGCCCCGGATGTTGATACAGTGTTCCCTTATTGTCCCCCCCGCCCCCGCTCCTCACGGGTTTTTTTTGCACTTTCCCCCCTTATTTTTTTACCCATTGTTGTTAGGCAGTGTGCGATTTATCAGGGGCCCTCAGTTTTTCCAGGTATATATTTTCATTTCTCCTCTCCTCCCCCCAAAGGTACTGTTCAAGACTTTTAAAAGGGGTTCCCGAATTTAATGCTTTACTGGCTCAGTGTAGCCGTAAACATCTCTTTTTGTTCCAGCCAATATTTCCCTTCCCAAAGTGAACCACAATACTGGCAATATTTCCCAAAAAAGGGGGCACTACGTTTTAAAAATGTCACCATTGGCATTTTTTTCCCTTATTTTGAAATACTCAAACCCCCCCCGTCATCCCCCCGGCTGTCGTGACCTTTGTCTTATTGTGTTCTTTTAAAAAAACGGGCATGACATAATTATTCCCAAGTCTTTCACGTTTCCTTTCATTCGTTTGACGACCTCTTTGAGTTTTTGTATCTGTATTCCTTTTGATTTTTCATTCTTTCCATACTAGCAGTTGGAACTTTCACCCCTGAACTCTTTTTGTTTCTCCCTGTCCACTGGGAAAAAACTGCAATATGTTACTGTAATTTTCAATGTCTCACCTAGGGGTTTATGCTTTTTTTTAGTGTCATTGCAAAGTATGATACCCAAACTAGATGGGTTTTTATTCTATGCTGCTATAGGGTGAGAAAAAGCAGAGGTGCCAGGGCAGTGCCTTGGGGGACTCAGCTTTTAATCTCGCTGATTCTGGATTTTGCCTTTTTTTACAATGTTTTTGTTATGTGTGTTTTCGAACCCAAAAATCCCTGCCACCTTCCCCCTAATGCCCAGACCCTCATTTTCTGTGCAATATCCCTGATCCATTTGCCCAAAAGCCTTTGCAAAATCGGTAAACACATCTGCGTTTTGGTCGTCTTCCGGGGCCTCCTAATTTGTCATAATAGTTCAGCACTGTGACAGAAAAGATTCCTCTCTAGAACCATGTGGTTTGGTTATGTTGGGTTTGCTGGTCCATGAAATTTGTAACCTGCCGTCCATCACTCTTTCGAAGTTTTTTTGATGTGGAAGTTAGACCCCTGGTCTTAATTTTTAGTAGTTTTTTACTACCTCCCTTTTGTAAAGAGTAGTTGCACCTTTAAGGGCCTCCGGGATTTCACCTGGTTAGGCTCTTTCTCCCCGAGGAAAAACTGAGGGCCCTTTTAGTGGTACCTTATACTTTTTTTTAAAAATAGGGCTTCCATGATGGAAAAGAAAGTGTTCAGAAGATTTTTTTAAAGTGTACGCAATAAGTGAAATTGAGGTGTTTTTAGAAAAATTTAAAGAATGGGCGTGAGGAAGTGGGATGAGGGGTGAGTTTTCTTGTTTTTGTTGCTGGTGCACAACCCTGTTTTGTTTCTGGTGCCAACCTGGTTTTTGTTGCTGGTGCAACACAACAGGGGACATTCCAACACTGTCATACTTGAAAAATGATAATGGTACACAATACCGACAAGTTGAAAAATAAGACAGTGCAGCAGTTAGGTTCGTTTTTAAAGGCTATAGACAAACTCTTTTCCCGGGTGAGGGACTGACCTCCCCCAAATTTCATGAACGATCCATATCTTTACCCTCTAATCCTTCTGCTCCTTTTTCTTATTTGACTCAGAAGCCACTGTGTAACAAAAAAGTTTCGAAATAAAGATACCTAACAGTTGCGCATTTGCTACTGACAAAGGCTAGTGTTGTCACCATCCTCGCAACAATTTCAGCGTCAACATGGAAGGGGGTTGGAATTTGCCACAAGTATATGTGTGGATTTGGGTTTATGAACACTGTTATTGGTCTTTTAACCTGCCTATTCACATCGTCAAAGAATACTCGTCGTATTGTCACACTTCTACCAGGTGAGTCCCCTGTCTGAATATAGCAGTAGTTGGTTTTTTACAGGGATCAAATTTAGGGTTCCTTTTTTCATCTCTAAACTCGTAATCCCCCCACCCGGAAGGGTGTTGCCCCCAACTACTGGGCCCTCATGGGTGATGTACCCCCCATTTTGGTTACCATGGTGTCGACTCAACATACTGGTCCACATGGGTTACCGGGACGCCAGAAAAAAACCCTAGCACCCCCCAAGGGTCAGTCAAAACCCCCAGCTTTTTTTGATTGTTTCTGGTTTGCAACCCCCTACGAAGATAAGGTCCATCAGGGGTTTTAAACCCCAAAATTCGGTCCATCATGGGTGTCGTAACCAAAACTGGTCCATCATGGTTTTGTACTAACATGTGGTCCCCTCATGGGGGTCTTTCCCAAAATGGGTCCATCGTGTACCAAAGCTGGTCCTCGGGTTCAACCCAACATTCGGCCCTCGGGCGTCGTACCAACATACTGGTCCACATGGGTTCGTATCAACATCTGACCATCATATGTTGTACCAACATTCTGGCCATCTGGGGGTTTTTTACTCAACATGTGGGCCTCATGGGGGTTGTACTCAAAGTCTGGCCTATGGGTGTTGTACTCAACGGCTGGCCATCATGGTGTCACTCAACATTGGGGCCATCAGGTGGTACTCAAAAATTCTGGGCCACATGGGTGTTTTACCAACTGCTGGTCCACATGGGTGTTGTACTCAACTTCTGGCCATCATGGGTGTTTTACCAATAGCTTCCATCATGGTGTTGTACTCAACATATGGCCTCAGGTGTTTTACTCAACATTCTGGTCCATCATTGGTTTTTAAAATCAAAATGGGCCATCAGGGTGTTGTACTCAACTTTTGGGCCTCATGGTTCTACCAACATACTGGTCCATCATGGGTATTGTATTTAACATGCTGGTCTACATGGGGGTTGTACTCAACATCGGTCCATCATGGGTGTTGTACTCAACTTTTGGTCCCATGGTGTCTACCAACAACTGGGGCCATCATGGGTGGTACCAACATGCTGGTCCCTCTGGGTTGTACCAACATATGGGCCCTCATGGGGGGTCGTCTCAAAAAAGTGGTCCATCAGGGTGCGTACCAACATGCTGTCCTCATGGATGCGTACTCAACTTTCTGGTCCACGGTGTCGTACCAACATGCTGGCCCCTGGGTGTGTACTCAACTTTCTTGGTCCATCATGGGGTCGTACTCAAAAATGCGGGCCATATGGGTGCGTACCAACTTTTTGGTCCTTCATGGGTGTCGTACTCAATTCTGGGCCTCATGGTTTTCGATCACTTTTTGGTCCCTCTGGTGGGGTACACAAAATGCTGGTCCAACATGGGGGTTTTTACTCAAATACGGCCCCCATGGGTGTCGTCTCAACAACTGGTCCACCATGGGTGTCGACTCAACATACGGCCATCATGGGGGGCGTACCACATACTGGCCACCATGGGGTCGTACTCACAAAAGGCCACCAGGGTTCGTACTCAAAAGCTGGGCCATCATGGGTGTCGTCCAACATATGGCCCTCAGGGTGTACCAACTATGGCCTCTGGGTGTACTCAAAAATACTGGCCCCCATGGGTGTCGTACTCAACATACTGGTCCCTATGGGGGTTGTACTCAACATACGGGCCACTGGGTGCTATCAACATACTGGTCTATCGGGTTTTCGTACTCAAAAATGGGCATCAGGTGTCGTACTCAACATACTGGTCCACAAGGGGGTTGTACTCAACAATGGTCCTCATGGGTGTCGTACCAAACATACTGGTCCACATGGGTTGACTCAACATGTTGGCCTCATGGGGTTGTACTCAACAGCGGTCCATTATGGATGTCGTACCAACATACTGGTCCATCATGGTGTCGTACTCAACATACTGGTCCATCATGGATGTCGTACTCAACATACTGGTCCATCATGGGTGTCGTACTCAAAATACTGGTCCATCATGGATGTCGTACTCAACATACTGGTCCATCATGGGTGTCGTACCCAACATACTGGTCCATCATGGGTGTCGTACCAACATACTGGTCCATCATGGGTGTCGTACTCAACATGTTGGTCCATCATGGGTGTCGTACTCAACATACTGGTCCATCATGGGTGTCGTACCAACATACTGGTCCATCATGGGTGTCGTACCCAACATACTGGTCCATCATGGGTGTCGTACCAACATACTGGTCCATCATGGGTGTCGTACCAACATACTGGTCCATCATGGGTGTCGTACCAACATACTGGTCCATCATGGGTGTCGTACCAACATACTGGTCCATCATGGGTGTCGTACCAACATACTGGTCCATCATGGGTGTCGTACCAACATACTGGTCCATCATGGGTGTTGTACCAACATAAGAACACAAAACAGCTTAGTCTCCAGACACAACTTTGCCTCCATCAAGGCTTCCAGTCTGTATACTGCGGGGGACCCCGACCTGTGGCCCGAGGGCCGCATTTGGCCCTTTAAGGAAATGGATGCGGCCCTCACATGAAATTATGAATTCGCTTTTATGTAGGTTCCAGACTGCACAGTGTCAACAGTTACAAAATATTGTTATTATTCATGAACTATACAAAAAATTACAATATGTGGCCCACCTTTAGATTTGGCTTTTCAAATTGACACTTTCATACTAAACGTAGGAGACTACTGCAGTGTATCAGCTTGTCGGGTTGACGACCTCTTCCCATACTGAACGCTGCAGTAGGAGGCCTATCACCCCAGCCTAAATTGGCCCGGCTGGTTTCGCATGATAAATTAGACACATGTGCAACTCTTGGGTATCTTTATTGAGGAAACGTTTCCCCACACAGTGGCTTCATCAGTCCATACAAAGGAGAATCTTGAAGAACAGGAGGAGAATGAGGTAATCAGTCCCTCAACCTTGAGTCGATGTGGTCAGTCCATCAATCTTGAATAGAATACAGCATATGTGCGGAGAAGTAGCTTATATACCGTAGGCAGGAGAGGTGCAGCAGTCGTAGGTGGTGTCACATTTGTTCATTGTGGAATTCTTCGCTTGCCTAACCCTTGGGCACGACCTACTTCCACATTGAACAAATGTGACACCACCTGTGACTGCTGCACCTCTCCTGCCTACGGTTTATAAGCTACTTCTCCGCACATATGCTGTATTCTATTCAAGATTGATGGACTGACCACATCGACTCAAGGTTGAGGGACTGATTACCTCATTCTCCTCCTGTTCTTCAAGATTCTCCTTTGTATGGATTGATGAAGCCACTGTGTGGCGAAACGTTTCCTCAATAAAGATACCCAAGAGTTGCACATGTGTCTAATTTGTCAACGTGTCGGTTCTCTGAACCATTCATCTGGTTTCGCTTGCTTCGCCATCCCAAGAGTCCAGGTCTCGCAGTTTCTTCGCCAGAATTGCGCCCATATCCAAATCCGGGTCCTGGGTTGAGTCCTTGGAACATCGTGACCTTTTCCTTTCGGAAGAAGCCGCGGGCTTCTGTGTGCCTGTCTCGTGAGGATGACTGATGACTTGGATGTGTGTGTTACAGAAGCAGTGGCGGGAGTCAGTTGGCGAACTGCGAGAGGATAGTAGTAGTAGTAGTAGTAATAGTACTAATAGTAGTATAGTGGTAGTAGTAATAGTACTAATAGTCGTATAGTGGTAGCAGTATTGGTAATAGTACTAATAGTAGTATAGTGGTAGTAGTAATAGTAGTAATAGTACTAATAGTAGTATAGTGGTAGTAGTAGTAGTAATAATAATAATAGTAGTAGTAGTAGTAGTAGTAGTAATAGTAGTAGTTGTAGTAGTAGTAGTAGTGGTAGTAGTAGTAGTAATAGTAGTAGTTGTAGTAGTAGTAGTAGTGGTAGTATTAGTAGTAATAGTAGTGGTGGTAGTAGTAGTAGTAGTAACAGTAGTTGGTGACCGGTGGCCTGGTGGCTAAAGCTCCCGCTTCACACACGGAGGGCCCGGGTTCGATTCCCGGCGAGTGGAAATATTTCGACACGTTTCCTTACACCTGTTGTCCTGTTCACTTAGCAGAAAATAGGTACCTGGGTGTTAGTCGACTGGTGTGAGTGGCATCCTGGGGGACAAGATTGAGGACCCCAATGGAAATAAGTTAGACACTCCTCGATGACGCACTGACTTTCTTGGGTTATCCTGGGTGGCTAACCCTCCTGGGTTAAAAATCCGAACGATATCTTATCTTATCTAGTAGTAATAATAGTGGTTGTAGTGGTAATAGTAGTAGTACAACTGTGGTAAGGTCAACGGTGTTCTTGAAGACTGAGAGACTAATTGCCTCATTTTTTGTATACAGTTCTACTGTCTTCAGATCATAACTTTGAATTTGTATTAATAAAGTTTGTGGATGTCTACAATAAAGATACCCAGATGTTGCACATGTGTCTGACTTTCATCTCCTGTGTTGTTATATGTTGTTCAACATGACCAGTGTTGTCCAGTACATTAACACAGGCAACTGTCAATACTGAGACAAAATAGTTTTAATTGGTTAGGTTTGAAGCCTAGCGACTGCATGTCACCTACAAACCACAGGTCAGAAATAATTTAATCACTAAAACAGAAACTTACATAAATTACCATAGTTTATACACTGAGAAACACACCTCACTCGTTGTGTATACACAGATACACCCTCTCGGTGTATATACACATTTAAGTAATACACACCTCGTAGTGTATATACTCTGATGTATTTGTTTCTTCTTAAAATTGCATTCTATCACATATGTTACTTGTTGTCACACATGATTCTTGCTGTTACATTTGTTTTATTTACTGTCACACCTGTTACTTGCTGTTTTTCAATCTCCAGCGTGTGTGTGTGTGTGTGTGTGTGTGTGTGTGTGTGTGTGTGGTGTGTGTGTGTGTGTGTGTGTGTGTGTGTGTTTACTTTAAGTTTAGTGGAAGAAAAACACTTATGCACAGTTCAGGACATTTATTACATTGAACGTTTCGCCACGAGTGGCGAAACGTTTCCTCTAATAGATGTCCTGAACTGTTTATAAGCGTCTTTTTCCTACACGTTTTCAGTATCACCATACTCTTTACCCTGAGTTTTTCTAACGATAAATTTTTGTTGCAGGCGGCGGTTGCTGGGCTGCTGGGGGAGTATGTTGCTAGGCTGAGCGAGGTTGCTGGGTCCCTCATAACATGCGGTCCTGTGCTCAACTGGCTGGAGCTGGACAACCGTGGTCACCGTCTCATAGTGACTGATGATTCTGACATCAACACTCCCGCCGTGGCCGCTGCTTACGTTGTCAAGCGTTACATCGCCCAGGCTTCTGACGAGATCTCTTTTGAGGTGAGTAAGCCTGCCTGCCCTGCCAGTCGTTGTGACCTACCTTCCAGGTGAGTACCTGCCCTGCTAGTCTTTGTGACCTTCCTTCCAGGTGAGTACCTGCCCTGCCAGTCCTTGTGACCTTCCTTCCAGGTGAGTACCTGAAAGACAGAAATTTCCGTCTTGCCTCAGGGAGGGTTTTCCCTCCTTTCTATTGCTAGTCTTTCAACATTGTAACATTTCAAGACTAGCAAGAGAGTGGGAAAGATCTAGAGCTAAGGATTTTCATCCTATGGCTTGATCTACATTGTTAAGATCGCATGTTTGCGATTATATTACTTAAGAGTATATACAAAGTAATGCTGACAAAACTCACTTCCTGATCTATACATTAATACAAAGTGAGACAACAAGGCACTTCCTTTTGTATACATCATGTCTGGCCGATCATCTTAAGCATGATCTCTCTAATCACCAAAATTAATCTCCATAATAATCACCAGTACATCCTATTTAACTCTCCGACAGCGTTGATTATATACTACAGCATAGTTTGAATGAAAATGAATATACAAGAGTGCTACGAACATCAAAAGACTGTTGAATTAACATAGTCCCTCATAACATGATAATTATTCCATTTTCTATGAAGGTATATCTTCTTGACAGCTTAATACCTATTATGGGGATTAAAAATGTTTTTGTCTGGTTGTGAGAAGGCTACATGCAGCCTAGTGTAGTCGATAGGCTTGAAACCCCATTAATTAACCAACCTGCAGCTTCTGTGTTGTATAAACTACCTTTATATAGACATTATTGTTATTTGATAGATAGCTAAGTTTTTACGATTCTGAAAGTGCTACTACTTTTTATTTTTATAATAATCATAACTAAGCGCTAAACCCACAAGGGTCATACATCGCTGCTGCTACTGCTGCTGCGTTTTAACCCAGGTAATATGCAATTTATCTGCTCTTATACTAGGGGTTATTCGGGTGATATTTTAATATTTTGTTTTAAAGGTTCTAGTTATCCAGCCTACACAGTGTCTTCCTGGTGGTTGTGATAATGACGCTGTTGTGATCCTTGAGTGTCATGTTTTCTGACATTATCACTCCTAGGTCTCTCACATTAATCTTCCTCTTTACGGAGTGATTTTTTTCATTTATTCTACACTCCATTCCATTATTTATTGCCTCAATTCTTTTCTATAACGGAGTAACTGAAATCTGTCATCATTACACATCATATTATTTTCTGTGATCCCCTGGATGATTTTGTTTATATCAGCTGGGAATTTGCTGTGTCCTCAATCGCTAACACTTTTATATTCTCTCTGATTCTGACTCTCACTCTCTTCTCTAATCCGTGTTTCTTTTCGTTCTGAATTCAAAAAATCTTCAATCTTTGATACGTTTTGTGATTCTTCGTCTTCGCCTGTAGTAGGAACGCCTCTCTTTAGCCTGCATCTTCTCTTCTTTTTCTCTTGATGGTGTGTATCTGGGGCGCAGTTCTAGTGCCACTGAGCTCATTCTGTCGAAAGACGTTGAAATTCTTGTTACTCATAATATCTTTCCCGCTTATACCAGTGAACTTATGATCTGTGTTTGAGTTAGTCTGTGATGTGAGTTTGGTTTGTGTGTGAGCGACCCACACCAGATGACTTAACACCCAAGTAACTAGTACTTGCTGCTAGGTTAGGAAGCGTAACAGGTGTAAGCAGATTTGTGTATGTATCTTGATTTTTTCCCCCGCGATTAAACCCGAGACCTTCGGTTGTGAGGCCAAGCTCGTGTCTGAGGCTACTCTTTTTTCTCAGAGTTTTATAGCTCCTTTAGATAAATATATAAGTAACTGCTGATATTAAAATATAAAAAACTGAGCAATGACGAGTTATAAGACACATGCGCACACAAGACTGAAACACCGGGGACACAAATGTATAATTCTTGCTGAAATATAAATGTATCTACTGAAGATGGTCTCTGAGGTCGAAATATACAAGTATGTTTTTACGTGTTTTATCTATTTCTGTTAAGTGTTTCTTTTCGTGTAAATAGGTTTAATGTTGAGGACTTTCTCCGGGGTCGTCACCTCAAGTCCGTAGCTGTAAGTCACTCTTGTTAAATATAACGTTAAGACAGAAGCTTTCATTGTTGAGGTATAGTGTGTGTGTGTGTGTGTTGTGTGTGTGTGTGTGTGTGGTGTGTGTGTGTGTGTGTGTGTGTGTGTGTGTGTGTGTGTGTGTGTGTATGTGTGTGTGTGTGTGTGTGCGCGCACACACACACATACACATGGATACACACACATGGATACAATATATTACTTCAATGATGAACTACGTTCCAGAACAAGTTGTAATTGTGACAACATTGTCCTGCAGTTTGTGTTTCCTCTTTATCACTTCCCTCGCCGTCTTTCAGCCTCTGCTGTTTGTCTCCTTGTCCACTTTGTTTCTAGATTCTCTGCTATTCTCTTATTGTCTTTGCTAATACCGAGACTTAGCCAGTATCATAACATCAATGGTATAGAACACCGATAAGTTGAAGTATTAGACATACCTGTAACAACACAGCCGGGCTGTGGTTCCTACGCTGGACTACGTGCGGCCAGCAGTAACAGCCTGGTTGATCAAGCCCTGCTGAATTGTAAATCCTTTCTGTGGTGCCGCAGTGCTTGTGTTTCTTCACTCAGTACCCAAGGTGATATATGTCCTTCCAGGTACACTTGTCCTCGTTGTCTCCGCGAATAATTTCGATCGATTCTTTTATTCTCACGGTTTTCATCGTGAGACTCAAATACGAGATACTAGAGTGAGAGATACGGCAGTGGATGTTTGATATAACGTACTGGAGTGAGAGATACGGGAGTGGAAGCTTGTTATAACGTACTGGAGTGAGAGATACGGGAGTGGAAGCGTGTTATAACGTACAGGAGTGAGAGACACAGGAGTGGAAGCGTGTTATAACGTACTGGAGTGAGAGATACGGGAGTGGAAGCGTGTTATAACGTACAGGAGTGAGAGACACAGGAGTGGAAGCGTGTTATAACGTACAGGAGAGATACGGGAGTGAAAGCGTGTTATAACGTACTGGAGTGAGAGACACAGGAGTGGAAGCGTGTTATAACGTACTGGAGTGAGAGATACGGGAGTGGAAGCGTGTTATAACGTACTGGAGTGAGAGATACGGGAGTGGAAGCATGTTATAACGTACTGGAGTGAGAGATACGGGAGTGAAAGCGTGTTATAACGTACTGGAGTGAGAGATACGGGAGTGGAAGCGTGTTATAACGTACTGGAGTGAGAGATACGGGAGTGGAAGGCTGTTATAACGTACTGGAGTGAGAGATACGGGATTAGAAGACTGTTATAATGTACTGGAGTGAGAGATACAGGAGCGGAAGCGTGTTATAACGTACTGGAGTGAGAGATACAGGAGCGGAAGCATGTTATAACGTACTGGAGTGAGAGATACGGGAGTGGAAGCGTGTTATAACGTACTGGAGTGAGAGATACGGGAGTGGAAGCATGTTATAACGTACTGGAGTGAGAGATACGGGAGTGGAAGCATGTTATAACGTACTGGAGTGAGAGATACGGGAGTGGAAGCATGTTATAACGTACTGGAGTGAGAGATACGGGAGTGGAAGCTTGTTATAACGTACTGGAGTGAGAGATACGGGAGTGGAAGCGTGTTATAACGTACTGGAGTGAGAGATACGGGAGTGGAAGCATGTTATAACGTACTGGAATGAGAGAACGGGAGTGGAAGCATGTTATAACGTACTGGAGTGAGAGATACGGAGTGGAAGCATGTTATAACGTACTGGAGTGAGAGATACGGGAGTGGAAGCTTGTTATAACATACTGGAATGAGAGATACGGGAGTGGAAGCATGTTATAACGTACTGGAGTGAGAGATACGGGAGTGGAAGCGTGTTATAACGTACTGGAGTGAGAGATACGGGAGTGTAAGCTTGTTATAACATACTGGAATGAGAGATACGGGAGTGGAAGCATGTTATAACGTACTGGAGTGAGAGATACGGGAGTGGAAGCGTGTTTATAACGTACTGGAGTGAGAGATACGGGAGTGGAAGCATGTTATAACGTACTGGAGTGAGAGATACGGGAGTGGAAGCGTGTTATAACGTACTGGAGTGAGAGATACGGGAGTGGAAGCGTGTTATAACGTACTGGAGTGAGAGATACGGGAGTGGAAGCGTGTTATAACGTACTGGAGTGAGAGATACGGGATTAGAAGACTGTTATAATGTACTGGAGTGAGAGATACGGGAGTGGAAGCGTGTTATAACGTACTGGAGTGAGAGATACGGGAGTGAAGCGTGTTTAACGTACTGGAGTGAGAGATACGGGATTAGAAGACTGTTATAATGTTACTGGAGTGAGAGATACAGGAGCGGAAGCGTGTTTTATACGTACTGGAGTGAGAGATACGGGAGTGGAAGGGCTGTTATAACGTACTGGAGTGAGAGATACGGGATTAGAAGACTGTTATAATGTACTGGAGTGAGAGATACAGGAGCGGAAGCGTGTTATAACGTACTGGAGTGAGAGATACGGGAGTGGAAGGCTGTTATAACGTACTGGAGTGAGAGATACGGGAGTGGAAGCGTGTTATAACGTACAGGAGAGATACGGGAGTGGAAGCGTGTTATAACGTACTGGAGTGAGAGATACGGGAGTGGAAGGCTGTTATAACGTACTGGAGTGAGAGATAAAGGAGCGGAAGCGTGTTATAACGTACTGGAGTGAGAGATACGGGAGTGGAAGACTGTTATAACGTACTGGAGTGAGAGACACGGGAGTGGAAGCGTGTTATAACGTACTGGAGTGAGAGATACGGGAGTGGAAGGCTGTTATAACGTACTGGAGTGAGAGATACGGGATTAGAAGACTGTTATAATGTACTGGAGTGAGAGATACAGGAGCGGAAGCGTGTTATAACGTACTGGAGTGAGAGATACGGGAGTGGAAGACTGTTATAACGTACTGGAGTGAGAGACACGGGAGTGGAAGCGTGTTATAACGTACTGGAGTGAGAGACACGGGAGTGGAAGCGTGTTATAACGTACTGGAGTGAGACACACGGGCGTGGAAGCGTGTTATAACGTACTGGAGTGAGACACACGGGCGTGGAAGCGTGTTATAACGTACTGGAGTGAGACACACGGGCGTGGAAGCGTGTTATAACGTACTGGAGTGAGACACGGGCGTGGAAGCGTGTTATAACGTACTGGAGTGAGACACACGGGCGTGGAAGCGTGTTATAACGTACTGGAGTGAGACACACGGGCGTGGAAGTGTGTTATAACGTACTGGAGTGAGAGACACGGGAGTGGAAGCGTGTTATAACGTACTGGAGTGAGACACGCGGGCGTGGAAGCGTGTTCTAACGTACTGGAGTGAGAGACACGGCGTGGAAGCATGTTATAAACGTACTGGAGTGAGACACACGGCGTGGAAGCGTGTTTAAAACGTATCTGAGTGAGACACACAAGCGTGGGAAGCGTGTTATAACGTACTGGAGTGAGACACACGGGCGTGAGAAGCGTGTTATAACGTACTGGAGTGAGACACACGGGCGTGGAAGCGTGTATATAACGTACTGGAGTGAGAGACACGGGCGTGGAAGCGTGTTATAACGTACTGGAGTGAGACACACGGGCGTGGAAGCGTGTTATAACGTACTGGAGTGAGACACACGGGCGTGGAAGCGTGTTATAACGTACTGGAGTGAGACACACGGGCGTGGAAGCGTGTTATAACGTACTGGAGTGAGACACACGGCGTGAAGCGTGTTATAACGTACTGGAGTGAGAGACACGGGCGTGGAAGCGTGTTATAACGTACTGGAGTGAGACACACGGGCGTGGAAGCGTGTTATAACGTACTGGAGTGAGAGACACGGGCGTGGAAGCGTGTTATAACGTACTGGAGTGAGACACACGGGCGTGGAAGCGTGTTATAACGTACTGGAGTGAGACACACGGGCGTGGAAGCGTGTTATAACGTACTGGAGTGAGACACACGGGCGTGGAAGCGTGTTATAACGTACTGGAGTGAGACACACGGGCGTGGAAGCGTGTTATAACGTAACTGGAGTGAGACACACGGGCTGGGAAGCGTGTATAACGTACTGAGTGAGAGACACGGCGTGGAAGCGTGTTATAACGTACTGGAGAGAGACACACGGGCGTGGAAGCGTGTTATAACGTACTGAGTGAGACACACAAGCGTGGAAGCGTGTTATAACGTACTGGAGTGAGAGACACGGGCGTGGAAGCGTGTTATAAACGTACTGGAGTGAGACACACGGGCGTGGAAGCGTGTTATAACGTACTGGAGTGAGAGACACGGGCGTGGAAGCGTGTTATAACGTACTGGAGTGAGACACACGGGCGTGGAAGCGTGTTATATAACGTACTGGAGTGAGAGACACGGGCGTGGAAGCGTGTTATAACGTACTGGAGTGAGAGACACGGCGTGGAAGCGTGTTATAACGTACTGAGTGAGAGACACGGGCGTGGAAGCGTGTTATAACGTACTGGAGTGAGACACACGGGCGTGGAAGCGTGTTATAACGTACTGGAGTGAGACACACGGGCGTGGAAGCGTGTTATAACGTACTGGAGTGAGACACACGGGCGTGGAAGCGTGTTATAACGTACTGGAGTGAGAGACACGGGCGTGGAAGCGTGTTATAACGTACTGGAGTGAGACACAGGGCGTGGAAGCGTGTTAATAACGTACTGAGTGAGACACACGGGCGTGGAAAGCGTGTTATAACGTACTGGAGTGAGACACACGGGCGTGGAAGCGTGTTATAACGTACTGGAGTGAGACACACGGGCGTGGAAGCGTGTTATAACGTACTGGAGTGAGACACACGCCAAAGGGTGTGCTGTGTGCACAACAAACCCGATGAAAATCAGGTGTGTCATAAGCATAAGGAGAACACCGTAAGCTTGTAGGGTCCAAGACTCTTCAACTTTCTACAGATAAGTATGATCAGTTTTGTTAATACAACGGCAGAAATTTTCAAGGGTGAACCAGAAAAAGTTTCTACGCATGTCTGACCGAGCAGATTGTGATGGGAAGCCTGGGCTGTTGGAAGCTGGGTTCTGATAGTAGTCCCTCACAGGCTGATAGTTATGGGCGTGGAAACTGTCACTGTTAACTGCAGTTTAACAGTGGCTGGCGGGTACTGTTAGTTGCAGTGTAACAGTGGCTGGCGGGTACTGTTAGTTGCAGTGTAACAGTGGCTGGCGGGTACTGTTAGTTGCAGTGTAACAGTGGCTGGCGGGTACTGTTAGTTGCAGTGTAACAGTGGCTGGCGGGTACTGTTAGTTGCAGTGTAACAGTGGCTGGCGGGTACTGTTAGTTGCAGTGTAACAGTGGCTGGCGGGTACTGATAGTTGCAGTGTAACAGTGGCTGGGGGTACTGTTAGTTGCAGTGTAACAGTGGCTGGCGGTACTGTTAGTTGCAGTGTAACATGACTGACGGGTACTGTTAGTTGCACTGTAACAGTGACTGACGGGTACTGTTAGTTGCAGTGTAACAGTGACTGACGGGTACTGTTAGTTGCAGTGTAACAGTGGCTGGCGGGTACTGTTAGTTGCAGTGTAACAGTGGCTGACGGGTAATGTTAGTTGCAGTGTAACAGTGGCTGGCGGGTACTGTTAGTTGCAGTGTAACAGTGACTGACGGGTACTGTTAGTTGCAGTGTAACAGTGGCTGGCGGGTACTGTTAGTTGCAGTGTAACAGTGGCTGGCGGGTACTGTTAGTTGCAGTATAACAGTGGCTGACGGGTACTGTTAGTTGCAGTGTAACAGTGACTGACGGGTACTTTTAGTTGCAGTGTAACAGTGGCTGACGGGTACTGTTAGTTGCAGTGTAACAGTGGCTGACGGGTACTGTTAGTTGAAGTGTAACAGTGGCTGACGGGTACTGTTAGTTGCAGTGTAACAGTGGCTGACGGGTACTGTTAGTTGCAGTGTAACAGTGGCTGACGGTACTGTTAGTTGCAGTGTAACAGTGGCTGACGGGTACTGTTAGTTGAAGTGTAACAGTGGCTGACGGGTACTGTTAGTTGCAGTGTAACAGTGGCTGACGGGTACTGTTAGTTGCAGTGTAACAGTGGCTGGCGTGTACTGTTAGTTGAAGTGTAACAGTGGCTGGCGGGTACTGTTAGTTGCAGTGTAACAGTGGCTGACGGGTACTGTTAGTTGCAGTGTAACAGTAGCTGACGGGTACTGTTAGTTGCAGTGTAACAGTGGCTGACGGGTAATGTTAGTTGCAGTATAACAGTGGCTGAAGGGTACTGTTAGTTGCAGTGTAACAGTGGCTGGCGGGTACTGTTAGTTGCAGTGTAACAGTGGCTGACGGGTACTGTTAGTTGCAGTGTAACAGTGGCTGATGGGTACTGATAGTTGCAGTGTAACAGTGGCTGGCGTGTACTGTTAGTTGCAGTGTAACAGTGGCTGAAGGGTACTGTTAGTTGCAGTGTAACAGTGGCTGACGGGTAATGTTAGTTGCAATGTAACAGTGGCTGAAGAGTACTGTTAGTTGCAGTGTAACAGTGGCTGACGGGTACTGTTAGTTGCAGTGTAACTGGCTGGCGGGTACTGTTAGTTGCAGTGTAACTGGCTGGCGGGTACTGTTAGTTGCAGTGTAACAGTGGCTGGCGGGTACTGTTAGTTGCAGTGTAACAGTGGCTGGCGGGTACTGACAGTTGCAGTATAACAGTGACTGGCGGGTACTGTTAGTTGCAGTGTAACAGTGGCTGGCGGGTACTGTTAGTTGCAGTGTAACAGTGGCTGGCGGGTACTGTTAGTTGCAGTGTAACAGTGGCTGGCGGGTGTTAGTTGCAGTGTAACAGTGGCTGGCGGGTACTGTTAGTTGCAGTGTAACAGTGACTGGCGAGTACTGTTAGTTGCAGTGTAACAATGGCTGGCGGGTACTGTTAGTTGCAATGTAAGAGTGGCTGGCGGGTACTATTAGTTGCAGTGTAACAGTGGCTGGCGGGTACTGTTAGTTGCAGTGTAACAGTGACTGGCGGGTACTGTTAGTTGCAGTGTAACAGTGGCTGGCGGGTACTGTTAGTTGCAGTGTAACAGTGGCTAGCGGGTACTGTTAGTTGCAGTGTAACAGTGGATGGCGGTTACTGTTAGTTGCAGTGTAACAGTGGCTGACGGGTACTGTTAGTTGCAGTGTAACAGTTGCTGGCGGGTACTGTTAGTTGCAGTGTAACAGTGGCTGGCGGGTACTGTTAGTTGCAGTGTAACAGTGGATGGCGGTTACTGTTAGTTGCAGTGTAACAGTGGCTGACGGGTACTGTTAGTTGCAGTGTAACAGTGGCTGGCGGCTACTGTTATTTGCAGTGTAACTGGCTGGCGGGTACTGTTAGTTGCAGTGTAATAGTGGCTGGCGGGTACTGTTAGTTGCAGTGTAACAGTGGCTGGCGGGTACTGTTAGTTGCAGTGTAACAGTGGCTGGCGGGTACTGACAGTTGCAGTGTAACAGTGACTGGCGGGTACTGTTAGTTGCAGTGTAACAGTGGCTGGCGGGTACTGTTAGTTGCACTGTAACAGTGGCTGGCGGGTACTGTCAGTTGCAGTGTAACAGTGGCTGACGGGTACTGTTAGTTGCAGTGTAACAGTGGCTGACGGGTACTGTTAGTTGCAGTGTAAGAGTGGCTGACGGGTACTGTTAGTTGCAGTGTAACATTGGCTGGCGGGTACTGTTAGTTGCAGTGTAACAGTGGCTGGCGGGGTACTGTTAGTTTGCAGTGTAACAGTGGCTGGCTGGTATGTTAGTTGCAGTGTAACAGTGGCTGGCGGGTACTGTTAGTTGCAGTGTAACAGTGGCTGGCGGGTACTGTTAGTTGCAGTGTAACAGTGACGGACGGGTACTGTTAGTTGCAGTGTAACAGTGGCTGGCGGGTACTGTTAGTTGAAGTGTAACAGTGGCTGACGGGTACTGTTAGTTGCAGTTGTAACAGTGGCTGACGGGTACTGTTAGTTGCAGTGTAACAGTGGCTGACGGGTACTGTTAGTTGCAGTGTAACAGTGGCTGACGGGTACTGTTAGTTGAAGTGTAACAGTGGCTGACGGGTACTGTTAGTTGCAGTGTAACAGTGGCTGACGGGTACTGTTAGTTGCAGTGTAACAGTGGCTGGCGGGTACTGTTAGTTGAAGTGTAACAGTGGCTGGCGGGTACTGTTAGTTGCAGTGTAACAGTGGCTGACGGGTACTGTTAGTTGCAGTGTAACAGTGGCTGACGGGTACTGTTAGTTGCAGTGTAACAGTGGCTGACGGGTAATGTTAGTTGCAGTATAACAGTGGCTGAAGGGTACTGTTAGTTGCAGTGTAACAGTGGCTGGCGGGTACTGTTAGTTGCAGTGTAACAGTGGCTGACGGGTACTGTTAGTTGCAGTGTAACAGTGGCTGACGGGTACTGATAGTTGCAGTGTAACAGTGGCTGGCGGGTACTGTTAGTTGCAGTGTAACAGTGGCTGAAGGGTACTGTTAGTTGCAGTGTAACAGTGGCTGACGGGTAATGTTAGTTGCAATGTAACAGTGGCTGAAGAGTACTGTTAGTTGCAGTGTAACAGTGGCTGACGGGTACTGTTAGTTGCAGTGTAACTGGCTGGCGGGTACTGTTAGTTGCAGTGTAACTGGCTGGGGGGTACTGTTAGTTGCAGTGTAACAGTGGCTGGCGGGTACTGTTAGTTGCAGTGTAACAGTGGCTGGCGGGTACTGTTAGTTGCAGTGTAACAGTGGCTGGCGGGTACTGACAGTTGCAGTGTAACAGTGACTGGCGGGTACTGTTAGTTGCAGTGTAACAGTGACTGGCGGGTACTGTTAGTTGCAGTGTAACAGTGGCTGGCGGGTACTGTTAGTTGCAGTGTAACAGTGGCTGGCGGGTGTTAGTTGCAGTGTAACAGTGGCTGGCGGTACTGTTAGTTGCAGTGTAACAGTGACTGGCGAGTACTGTTAGTTGCAGTGTAACAATGGCTGGCGGGTACTGTTAGTTGCAATGTAACAGTGGCTGGCGGGTACTATTAGTTGCAGTGTAACAGTGGCTGGCGGGTACTGTTAGTTGCAGTGTAACAGTGACTGGCGGGTACTGTTAGTTGCAGTGTAACAGTGGCTGGCGGGTACTGTTAGTTGCAGTGTACAGTGGCTGACGGGTACTGTTAGTTGCAGTGTAACAGTGGCTGGCGGGTACTGTTAGTTGCAGTGTAACAGTGGCTGGCGGGTACTGTTAGTTGCAGTGTAACAGTGGATGGCGGTTACTGTTAGTTGCAGTGTAACAGTGGCTGGACGGGTACTGTTAGTTTGCAGTGTAACAGTGGCTGACGGGTACTGTTAGTTGCAGTGTAACAGTGGCTGGCGGCTACTGTTAGTTGCAGTGTAACTGGCTGGCGGGTACTGTTAGTTGCAGTGTAATAGTGGCTGGCGGGTACTGTTAGTCGCAGTGTAACAGTGGCTGGCGGGTACTGTTAGTTGCAGTGTAACAGTGGCTGCGGGGTACTGACAGTTGCAGTGTAACAGTGACTGGCGGGTACTGTTAGTTGCAGTGTAAACAGTGCTGGCGGGTACTGTTAGTTGCACTGTAACAGTGGCTGGCGGGTACTGTCAGTTGCAGTGTAACAGTGGCTGACGGGTACTGTTAGTTGCAGTGTAACAGTGGCTGACGGGTACTGTTAGTTGCAGTGTTAAGAGTGGCTGACGGGTACTGTTAGTTGCAGTGTAACAGTGGCTGGCGGGTACTGTTAGTTGCAGTGTAACAGTGGCTGGCGGGTACTGTTAGTTGCAGTGTAACAGTGGCTGGCGGGTACTGTTAGTTGCAGTGTAACAGTGGCTGGCGGGTACTGTTAGTTGCAGTGTAACAGTGGCTGACGGGTACTGTTAGTTGCAGTGTAACAGTGGCTGGCGGGTACTGTTAGTTGCAGTGTAACAGTGACGGACGGGTACTGTTAGTTGCAGTGTAACAGTGGCTGGCGGGTACTGTTAGTTGAAGTGTAACAGTGGCTGGCGGGTACTGTTAGTTGCAGTGTAACAGTGGCTGGCGGGTACTGTTAGTTGCATGTGTAACAGTGGCTGGCGGGTACTGTTAGTTGCAGTGTAACAGTGGCTGACGGGTACTGTTAGTTGCAGTGTAACAGTGGCTGGCGGGTACTGTTAGTTGCAGTGTAACAGTGGCTGGCGGGTACTGACAGTTGCAGTGTAACAGTGACTGGCGGGTACTGTTAGTTGCAGTGTAACAGTGGCTGGCGGGTACTGTTAGTTGCACTGTAACAGTGGCTGGCGGGTACTGTCAGTTGCAGTGTAACAGTGGCTGACGGGTACTGTTAGTTGCAGTGTAACAGTGGCTGACGGGTACTGTTAGTTGCAGTGTAAGAGTGGCTGACGGGTACTGTTAGTTGCAGTGTAACAGTGGCTGGCGGGTACTGTTAGTTGCAGTGTAACAGTGGCTGGCGGGTACTGTATAGTTGCAGTGTAACAGTGGCTGGCGGGTACTGTTAGTTGCAGTGTAACAGTGGCTGGCGGGTACTGTTAGTTGCAGTGTAACAGTGGCTGACGGGTACTGTTAGTTGCAGTGTAACAGTGGCTGGCGGGTACTGTTAGTTGCAGTGTAACAGTGACGGACGGGTACTGTTAGTTGCAGTGTAACAGTGGCTGGCGGGTACTGTTAGTTGAAGTGTAACAGTGGCTGGCGGGTACTGTTAGTTGCAGTGTAAGAGTGGCTGGCGGGTACTGTTAGTTGCAGTGTAACAGTGGCTGGCGGGTACTGTTAGTTGCAGTGTAACAGTGGCTGACGGGTACTGTTAGTTGCAGTGTAACAGTGGCTGGCGGGTACTGTTAGTTGCAGTGTAACAGTGGCTGGCGGGTACTGTTAGTTGCAGTGTATCACTGGCTGGCGGATATTGTTAGTTTCAGTGTAACAGTGGCTGACGGGTACTGTTAGTTGCAGTGTAACAGTGGCTGGCGGGTACTGTTAGTTGCAGTGTAACAGTGGCTGGCGGGTACTGTTAGTTGCAGTGTAACAGTGACTGGCGGGTACTGTTAGTTGCAGTGTAACAGTGACTGGCGGGTACTGTTAGTTGCAGTGTAACAGTGACTGGGGGGGTACTGTTAGTTGCAGTGTAACAGTGACTGGCGGGTACTGTTAGTTGCAGTGTAACAGTGACTGGCGGGTACTGTTAGTTGCAGTGTAACAGTGACTGGCGGGTACTGTTAGTTGCAGTGTAACAGTGACTGGGGTACTGTTGTTGCAGTGTACAGTCTGGGGGGTACTTTTAGTGCATGTAACAGTCTCGGACTTAGTTCGTGTACGAGTACTTGGTTGTTATTGGGCAGTGTACTGCTGGCGGTACTGTTAGTGCAGTGTAACAGTGACTGGCGGGTACTGTAGTTGCAGTGTAACAGTGACTGGCGGTACTGTTAGTTGCAGTGTAACAGTGACTGGGGTACTGTAGTTGCAGTGTAACAGTGACTGGCGGGTACTGTTAGTTGCAGTGTAACAGTGACTGGCGGGTACTGTTAGTTGCAGTGTAACAGTGACTGGCGGGTAGGCAACATATGCTCTCAACATGTCACCCGGGGATACGGGCGCATCCGGTGCTCTTCTAAACTCTCACAGTTCGTTATCGACTCACTTGTTTTTCCTGGCAGTGCTCCTGGCAGTACTGCTGGCAGTGCTCCTGGCAGTACTGCTGGCAGTGCTCCTGGCAGTACTGCTGGCAGTGCTCGGCAGTACTCTGACAGTACTCCTGGCAGTACTGCTGGCAGTACTCCTGGCAGTACTCCTGGCAGTGCTCCTGGCAGTACTCCTGGCAGTGCTCCTGGCAGTACTCCTGGCAGTGCTCCTGGCAGTACTGCTGGCAGTGCTCCTGGCAGTACTGGCAGGCAGTCTCCTAGCAGTACTGCTGGCAGTGCTCCTGGCAGTACTGCTGGCAGTGCTCCTGGCAGTACTCCTGGCAGTGCTCCTGGCAGTACTGCTGGCAGTGCTCCTGGCAGCACTCCTGGCAGTACTCCTGGCAGTACTCCAGGCAGTACTCCTGACAGTACTCCTGGCAGCACTCCTGGCAGTACTCCTGGCAGTACTCCTGGCAATACTCCTGGCAGTACTCCTGGCAGCACTCTTGGCAGCACTCCTGGCAGTACTCCTGGCAGTACTCCTAGCAGTACTCCTGGCAGCACTCTGGCAGTACTCCTGGCAGTTTCTCCTGGCAGTACTCCTGGCAGTACTCCTGGCAGCCCGCGGTACCCCTGGAGGACTCTGGCGGTACTCCGGCGACTCCTGGCGGTACTCTTGGCGGCACTCCTGGCAGTACTCCTGGCGGTACTCCTGGCAGTACTCCTGGAAGTACTGCCTGGCGTGCTCCTGGCCGCTCCTGGCAGTTACTCCTGGCAGTACTCCTGGCAGCATCCTGGGCAGTACTCTGGCAGTATCCTGGCAGTACTCCTGGCGGTACTCTGGGATCCTGTGCTGCAGTACTCCTGGCGGTACTCCTGGCAGTACTCCTGGCGGTACTCCTGGCAGTGCTCCTGGCAGTACTGCCTGACAGTCTCCTGGCAGTACTGCTGGCAGTGCTCCTGGCAGTACTCCTGGCAGTGCTCCTGGCAGTACTGCTGGCAGTGCTCCTGGCATTTACTGCTGGCAGTGCTCCTAGCAGTACTGCTGGCCAGTGCTCCTGGCAGTACTGCTGGCAGTGCTCCTGGCAGTACTCCGACAGGTACTCCTGGCAGTACTGCTGGCAGTGCTCCTGGCAGTACTGCTGGCAGTGCTCCTGGCAGTACTGCTGGCAGTGCTCCTGGCAGTACTGCTGGCAGTGCTCCTGGCAGTACTGCTGGCAGTGCTCCTGGCAGTACTCCTGACAGTACTCCTGGCAGTACTGCTGGCAGTGCTCCTGGCAGTACTGCTGGCAGTGCTCCTGGCAGTACTGCTGGCAGTGCTCCTGGCAGTATCCTGGCAGTGCTCCTGGCAGTACTGCCTGGCAGTGCTCCTGGCAGTACTGCTGGCAGTGCTCCTAGCAGTACTGCTGGCAGTGCTCCTGGCAGTACTGCTGGCAGTGCTCCTGGCAGTACTCCTGGCAGTGCTCCTGGCAGTACTGCTGGCAGTCTCCTGGCAGCATCCTGGCAGCACTCCTGGCAGTACTCCAGGCAGTACTCTGCAGTACTCCTGGCAGCACTCCTGGCAGTTACTCCTGGCAGTACTCCTGGCAATATCCTGGCAGTACTCCTTTGGCAGCACCCCTTGGCAGCACTCCTGGCGTACTCCTGGCAGTACTCCTAGCAGTACTCCTGGCAGCACTCCTGGCAGTACTCCTGGCAGTTCTCCTGGCAGTACTCCTGGCAGTACTCCTGGCAGCACTCCTGGCGGTACTCCTGGAGGTACTCCTGGCGGTACTCCGAGCGACTCCTGGCGGTACTCTTGGCGGCACTCCTGGCAGTACTCCTGGCGGTACTCCTGGCAGTACTCCTGGCAGTACTCCTGGCGGTACTCCTGGCGGTACTCTGGCAGTACTCCTGGCAGTACTCTGGCAGTTCCTGGCATACTGCTGGCAGTACTCCTTGGCAGTACTCTGGCGGTACTCTGAGCGACTCCTGGCGGTAACCTTGGCGGTACTCTGGCAGTCTCCTGGCAGTACTCCTGGGCAGTGCTCCTGGCAGTACTGCTGACAGTACTCCTGGCAGTATGCTGGCAGTGCTCCCTCGCATGTACGCTGGCAGTGCTCCTGGCCAGTACTGCTGGCATGCCTCTGGCAGTACTGCTGGCAGTGCTCCGGGCAGTACTGCTGGCAGTGCTCCTGGCAGTATCCTGGCAGTGCTCCTGGCAGTACGGGCTGGCAGTGCTCCTGGCAGTACTGCTGGCAGTGCTCCTGGCAGTACTGCTGGCAGTGCTCCTGGCAGTACTGCTGGCAGTGCTCCTGGCAGTACTGCTGGCAGTACTCCTGGCAGTACTGCTGGCAGTGCTCCTGGCAGTACTGCTGGCAGTGCTCTGGCAGTACTGCTGGCAGTGCTCCTGGCAGTACTGCTGGCAGTGCCCTGGCAGTACTCCTGGCAGTGCTCCTGGCAGTACTGCTGGCAGTGCTCCTGGCAGTACTCCTGACAGTACTCCTGGCAGTACTCCTGGCAGTACTCCTCTCAGCACTCCTGGCAGTACTCCTGGCAGTGCTCCTGGAAGTACTCCTGACAGTACTCCTGGCAGCACTCCTGGCGGTACTCCTGGCAGTACTCCTGGCAGTACTCCTGGCAGTAGTCCTGGCAGTACTCCTGGCAGTACTCCTGGCATTACTCCTGGCAGTACTCCTGGCAGTACTCCGGGCAGCACTCCTGGCAGTACTCCTGGTAGTACTCCTGGCAGCACTCCTGGCAGCACTCCTGGCAGCACTCCTGGCAGTACTCCAGGCAGTACTCCTGACAGTACTCCTGGCAGCACTCCTGCCAGTACTCCTGGCAGTACTCCTGGCAATACTCCTGGCAGTACTCCTGGCAGCACTCTTGGCAGCACTCCTGGCAGTACTCCTGGCAGTACTCCTAGCAGTACTCCTGGCAGCACTCCTGGCAGTACTCCTGGCAGTTCTCCTGGCAGTACTCCTGGCAGTACTCCTGGCAGCACTCCTGGCGGTACTCCTGGAGGTACTCCTGGCGGTACTCCGAGCGACTCCTGGCGGTACTCTTGGCGGCACTCCTGGCAGTACTCCTGGCGGTACTCCTGGCAGTACTCCTGGCAGTACTCCTGGCGGTACTCCTGGCGGTACTCCTGGCAGTACTCCTGGCAGTACTCCTGGCAGCATTCCTGGCACTACTCCTGGCAGTACTCCTGGCAGTACTCCTGGCGGTACTCCGAGCGACTCCTGGCGGTACTCCTGGCGGTACTCCTGGCAGTACTCCTGGCGGTACTCCTGGCAGTGCTCCTGGCAGTACTCCTGACAGTACTCCTGGCGGTACTCCTGGCAGTACTCCTGGCAGTACTCCTGGCAGCACTCCTGGCACTACTCCTGGCAGTACTCCTGGCAGTACTCCTGACGGTACTCCTGTCAGTACTCCTGGCAGTACTCCTGACAGTGCTCCTGGCGGTACTCCTGGCAGTACTCCTGGCAGTACTCCTTGCGGTACTCCTGGCAGTATTCCTGGCAGTACTCCTGGCGGTACTCCTGGCTGTACTCCTGGCAGTACTTCTGGCAGTACTCCTGGCAGTACTCCTGGCAGTACTCCTGGCGGTACTCTTGGCGACTCCTGGCGGTACTACTGGAGACTCCTGGCGGTACTCCTGGCGGTACTCCTGGCGACTCCTTGCAGTACTCCTGGAGACTCCTGGCGGTACTCCTGGCAGTACTCCTGGCAGCACTCCTGGCACTACTCCTGGCAGTACTCCTGGCAGTACTCCTGGCGGTACTCCTGGCAGTACTCCTGGCAGTACTCCTGGCGGTACTCCTGGCGGTACTCCTGGCAGTACTCCTGGCAGTACTCCTGGCAGTACTCCTGGCAGTACTCCTGGCGGTACTCCTGGCGACTCCTGGCGGTACTCCTGGCGACTCCTGGCGGTACTCCTGGCGGTACTCCTGGCGACTCCTGGCAGTACTCCTGGAGACTCCTAGCGGTACTCCTGGCGGTACTCCTGGCAGTACTCCTGGCGGTACTCCTGGCGGTACTCCTGGCGGTACTCCTGACGGTACTCCTGGAAGTACTCCTGGCAGTACTCCTGGCGGTACTCCTGGTGGTACTCCTGGCGACTCCTGGCGGTACTTCTGGAGACTCCTGGCAGTACTCCTGGCGGTACTCCTGGCGACTCTTGGCGGTACTCCTGGCGGTACTCCTGGCAGTACTCCTGGCAGTACTCCTGGCGGTGCTCCTGGCGGTACTCCTGGCGACTCCTGGCAGTACTCCTGGCGGTACTCCTGGCGACTCCTGGCAGTACTCCTGGCGGTACTCCTGACGGTACTCCTGGCGACTCCTGGCGGTACTCCTGGCGGTACTCCTGGCGGTACTCCTAGCGATACTCCTGGCAGTACTCCTGGCGGTACTCTTAGCGGTACTCCTGGCGGTACTCCTGGCAGTACTGGCGGTACTCCTGGTGGTACTCCTGGTGGTACTCCTGGTGGTACTCCTGGTGGTACTCCTGGTGGTACTCCTGGCAGTACTGGCGGTACTCCTGTCAGTACTGGCGGTACTCCTGGCGGTACTCCTGGCAGTACTCCTGGCGGTACTCCTGGTGGTACTCCTGGTGGTACTCCTGGTGGTACTCCTGGCGGTACTCCTGGCGGTACTCCTGGCGGTACTCCTGGAGACTCCTGGCGGTACTCCTGGTGGTACTCCTGGTGGTACTCCTGGCGACTCCTGGTGGTACTCTTGGTGGTACTCCTGGCGGTACTCCTGGCGGTACTCCTGGCGATACTCCTGGCGACTCCTCGTGGTACCCCTGGTGGTACTCCTGGCGGTACTTCTGGCGATACTCCTGGCGACTCCTGGTGGTACTCCTGGTGGTACTCCTGGCGGTAATCCTGGCGATACTCCTGGCGACTCCTGGTGGTACCCCTGGTGGTACTCCTGGCTGTACTCCTGGCGATACTCCTGGCGACTCCTGGTGGTACTCCTGGTGGTACTCCTGGCGGTACTCCTGGCGATACTCCTGGCGACTCCTGGTGGTACTCTTGGTGGTACTCCTGGTGGTACTCCTGGCGGTACTCCTGGCGATACTCCTGGCGGCTCCTGGTGGTACTCCTGGCGATACTCCTGGCGACTCCTGGTGGTACCCCTGGTGGTACTCCTGGCGGTACTCCTGGCGATACTTCTGGAGACTCCTGGTGGTACTCCTGGTGGTACTCCTTCCTGGCAACATGTTGACCAGTAATAGTTCAGTTTAGTTGTGTCGCCTGAGAGGCTAGTTTATTATGCACCTCTGCAGTTCATTCTTCGTTATACTATTGACGAGTTTCAAAAGCTCTTCTACCCCGGGAGACAGGCATGGGCCAGGCTTGTCTGGTGGTTGACTGGTCAACCAGGCAGTTGTTGCTGGCGGCCCGCTGGCCCACACATCCACCACTGCGCAAAGAAAAAATATTACAGAGGACACAAGGGGTCTTTATCAGTCCTCACTGGGCATAGCTAACGTACACACTACAACGCAACACACTTGTCCCTCCTCCTCCTGGCACCATGCTGTGCTTCAGGAGCATGATATCCTAGCTCACACTGTGCCTGGCCTTCCTTCACCACTGGCACTGCTCCAGTTACCACCTCCTACAAATCAATAACTCCCCCTCCCTATTCACATTTGCCTCTCTAAGTTTTATCACACTCACAGTGGAACTACCAGCCTCCCTCCCGGCATTCTCTCTCTCTCTCCCACGATACTGACACGCGCTACAGGCTTCTGAAGACAGAAAATTACTAAGTGTTTGAGTTGCAACTGAGGATAGGACTGGACGGCACATGTGTGTTATTGTAGACGAGGCGAAGCCCATCACCGCAATTTGCCTCAGTGTGAACCCAGCCACCGAGGAGGGAGGTTGGCGCGCTCCTCTCATCTCGCATCCTAGTGCATATTCCTTAATTAGTGCAATTCCATTATTTTTTTTTACTCTGAAAAGTACATAGCTAAAATTGCTATTTAATGCAGCGTTCACGCCGTTGAGTCGATTTAGTGCAGAGCCAAACGGTATGTGTTGTGAATGTAATGGAAAGGTGTGTGTTGGGGAGAGTGAGGGAGTTTGGAAATAAAGTCACATTGGCTTTATTGGGTTATGTGTACGTAATGTGCTATTTGTGTGCCCGTAACATATGCCTGCCCTCGGAACAACCGTGGAAAATTTTTTTGTGAATCTTCAGCGATGTGCAGTGAAGCACTCAGGGAAGTGCAGTGAAACACTCAGGGAAGTGCAGTGAGGGGGCTCAGAGAAGTGCAGTGAAGCACTCAGGGAAGTGCAGTGAAACACTCAGGGAAGTGCAGTGAGGGGGCTCAGAGAAGTGCAGTGAAACACTCAGGGAAGTGCAGTGAAACACTCAGGGAAGTGCAGTGAGGGGGCTCAGAGAAGTGCAGTGAAGCACTCAGGGAAGTGCAGTGAGGGGGCTCAGGGAAGTGCAGTGAAGCACTCAGGGAAGTGCAGTTAGACACTCAGGAAGGTGCAGTTAGGCACTCAGGAAGGTGCAGTTAGGCACTCAGGAAGGTGCAGTTAGGCACTCAGGAAGGTGCAGTTAAAAACTCAAGAAAGTGCAATGAAGCACTCAGCGTGTGAGGAGTGAAGCACTCAGTGTTCAACATAGCGTGTGAGTGAAGCACTCAGTGTTCACAGCGTGTGAGTGAAGCACTCAGTGTTCACAGCGTGTGAGGAGTGAAGCACTCAGTGTTCAACACAGCGTGTGAAGAGGCCTGTGTTAATGTGATGACAGACCTGTGTATGCTGCAGCGTGGTGCTGATGTCAGGAACTGAGCCTGTGGGTGGGGGAAACAGCAGCTGCACAGAGGAAAGAAATCGCAGCACCTGCACAGGAGGAAAGCTATCGTGACACTCCACAAGTTGAGGCGAAGAGAACTAATGAGTGTGAGGAATGTGTGGGTAAGACAGCGTGGAGGCTACACGTGCGCAACACTGCGCTACTTTCCCAACACTAGCAGCAGGCCGCTACTTTCCCGCAGTCAGCAGGAAGCAGTTACTCTCCTACTGGTAGCAGGAGGCCGTTATCTTGCCACCAGCATCAGCGGCAGGAGGTCGCTGCTATCTCACCAATAGGAGAGGCTATTACTTTTCCAAGACCAGCAGTAGCACCAGCCACAGCAGGAGGCCGCTGCTCTTTCCTACCATCAAGAGGAGGCCACTACTTTTCCAAGACCACCACCAGCACTAGCAGCGGTAGCAGTATCAGCAGGAGGCTGCGACCTCCTGCTGAGGGAGGAAAGCTACCACTGGACTCCCTGCCAGCTGCCTCGCACGACTCTACAAGGCACCCGCCGTCTACACAATGGTAATAATTTACTATTGTTATTATTAGCATAGTCGTGAGGAAACGCCAAACCTGTCAGGGATCACAGCTCATGGGGAATGAGAGGTAATCAGGTTTGATCCAAAGGGACGGGTAGCTCCAGTTACTCTAATTAAGATCCCTTTACCAGCCTCACGGCACCTTGAAACCAGGTTCATGCCAGCAAAAATTTTGTTGTAACGTAAGTTAGATTTTATATAATTGTGATGAGCGGTTGATGGCAGTAAAGCGATCACTAAACACTAGACTGATAGCACTTACGTACCATATTATCAATTATGAGCTGTGAAGGCGTTTCGTCCACAGTTGCAAAACCCAAGGCAACGCTGGTTTAGAGCAGGGCGCTCCAGCCTCTAGCACTCTTAGACCATTATAACATTTTCTTGGATGCAGTGGAAGACAAACAAAATGTAAATATAGTGTACACAGACTTGACAAAAGCCGCCGCTTCCGCCTCCTCTTCTTTATTCTCTTTCTTCTCCTTCCCCTCTTCCTCCTCCTCTTCCTCCCCCTCCTCTTCCTCTTCCTTCTACATCTCCTCCTCCTCCCCCTTCATCATGGTACGTCCAGTTTCTCTAGAGATTTCTCCTCATGATGACTGCACGAGTAGTAATGTGGAGTGATTAGTTATGTTGGTTCAGGGATGTCTGTTGTCACTGCAGTTGCTTGTGGGAATCAGCGTCTTGGTGCTCTTGCCTCTGCCAGGTGGAAGTACTCATTGCCCATTTAGTTGGTAGTGAGGAGGAACTGGGTCAACGCTTTAGTTACATTCTGTTTTATAAGTAATGGGAAGATTCCACCTACAATGTTTTCAGTGTTCACGTAAAGAGGACGATCATGGTGGTAAGATAATGTTTGTAAAAGCCTTCAACGAGTGCGATCGTGGTGTAATATAACACAAAATATGTACAAAAGAAATATTGATAAAAATTGGCAGACGGGTATTTAACTTTCAGACACATAGAAACTAACATGTAATAACGAGTAAAGCAAAATCAGAGACTACCACGGTGGAAAACTCTCAAGGAACCGTACTTATATATTACACAATGTAACAAACCACGGAACGGGTGTGGCTTGAACCCATGGCGAATGAGTGGTAAAACTCCAGGCCATTGCGTAAGCCACTGGGTCAGCTGGCTACAATAAGATTAATCCAACTAGGTATATTTCTATACACCATAGGAAGTTAGCATGGGCCACCACTGTGACCACAAGTTTTAATTTTTTTTACAGATGAATCTCCCTGTGGCGAACTCTAGTTCAAGACCTCTCAGTATAACATCATAAGAATGGAGGAATACTGCGATAGGCCTATTGGACCATGCTAGACAAGTCCAGCTCACACCCACTCGTGTACTCGTAAAACCCATATTTAAAGCTCCCCACAGTTCTTTCCTCAGTGATGTAGCCTGGGAGTTTGTTCCACTAATTTATTGCTTTATTACCAAACAATCTCAGATAATATTTTATTACGTTAGGTTTCCATAATGTGGAAAGTTTTAGTGGACTTCTTGACATTCACAGCTGCTACACTGTTATGGTCTGACATCCAGACGAGTGTGTATTCAGCACCACCTGTCCCTATACCACCTGCCCGCATTCCACTTGCCCACATATTATCTGCCCCCATACCCTATCTCATACCACCTGTGAACCCCTGCTCCACCTCGTACCACCTGTCACCCCCCTTTTCAACCTCGTACCACCCGTCACCCCTGCTCACCTGGTACCACCTCTCCTTGCGCCACCTGGTACCACCTGTTACCCCCTGCTCCACCTGGTACGACCTGTCACCCCCTGCTCTACCTGGTACCACCTGTTACCCCCTGCTCCACCTGGTACGACCTGTCACCCCCTGCTCTACCTGGTACCACCTGTTACCCCCTGCTCCACTTGGTACCACCTATCATCCCCAGCTGTACCTCACGTAAGTGACTCAACTATTATAAGCGTCACCTCATAAAATAAAGGTTAGAGTAAGATGCTGGTGGTGGGTGTGGCAGGAGAGGAACTAGTGGGGGGAGAGGGAGGGAAACAGGTAGTGAAGCACTGTACAACGAGCCTCAACACGTCGTGTGACTCCATACAGCTGTACACACAGCCAGACGTTGACCCTAATACAAGCTTGTTCTGCAACGTGCCAATTCTTCTAACATAAGAGTCTTATAAGTGACTGGTGAAAGTTCCTTAAACTGAAAATCTCGCATACAAGGACCCCAGTGGAAATAAGTCCCGGATTTTTTGGGGGTTATCCTAGGTAATCAACACATATGCTGATATGTATGATCATTCATGTAACTGTATTTATGTGTATCTGTACTTAAATAAACTTACTTATAATTATGTTTTCTATTGCGCTCAGTGGCTGTCAGTTTCCCGCTCGCGCGGGGCAGAGCTTATGGCATCTATTCTGCATGTCATTTATTTACGTTGTGGTATATTTTAATTGGTTACTCTTTTTTGTGATTCGAAGAATGCCTTAACCTAATCTCAGTAACGAAAATAAAAAAATTGGCTGTCAACCGTACCAGGAGTCTACCTGGATGGCATTCCGGGGATCAACGCCCCCGCGGCCCGGTCCATGACTAGGCCTCCTGGTGGATCAGGGCCTGATCAACGAGGCTGTTACTGCTGGCCGCACGTAGTCCAACGTACGAATTACAGCCCGGTTGATCCGGCACTGACTTGAGGTATTTGTCCAGCTCCCTCTTGAAGAAAACCAGGGGTCTATTGGCTGGTGGGAGGCTGCTGAACAGTCTTGGGCCCCGGACACCTATTGTGTTTTCTCTTAGTGTACCAGTGGCGCCCCTACTTTTCACTGGGGGTATGTTACATCACCTGCCAAGTCTTTTGCTTTCTTAGGGAGTGAGTCTCTGTGCAGATTAGGAGCCAGTCCCTCCAGAATCTTCCAGATGTAGATTATGATATATCTCTCTCGCCTGCGCTCCAGTGACTACAAGTCAAGTGCTTCCAGGCGTTCGCAGTAGTTAAGGTGCTTGATGGAACTTATACGTGCAGTAAAGGTTCACTGAACATTCTCTAGATCTGCAATTTCACCTGCCTTGAATGAGGAGGTTTATGAACAGCAGTATTCCAGCCTAGAGAGAACAAATTATTTAAAAAGGATCATCATTAGCCTGGCGTCTCTTGTCTTGAATGTTCTCATTATCCATCCTATCAGTTTCCTCGCAGATGTGATAGTGGCATTGTTGTGGTCCTTGAAGGTGAGGTCTTCGGACATTACCACACCCAGGTCCTTCACATTACTTTCCCACTATTGTGTGATTGGAGTTTGTAGTATACTCAGTTCTAGTTATTATTTCCTCCAGTTTTCCATAACGGAGTAGTTGGAATTTGTCTTCATTGAACATCATATTGTTCTCTGTTGCCCATTGGAAAACTTGATTTATATCCTCTTGGAGATTTGCCGTGTCCTCAATGGATGACACTCTCATGCAGATAGATCCTAGTAGGTAGTAGGTAGTATTCTGGGTCCCTTATTATTCTTATGTTATGTCAATGATATGCCTATCAGTGTCAAGTGCAAACTCCTACTGTATGCAGATGACAGTGCTCTGTTAGTGTCAGGTAAAGACCCACAAGATATTGCTAATGTTTTAACACTGGAACTGGAGTCCTGCAGCAAATGGTTAGTAGACAACAAACTATCATTACACCTAGGGAAAACTGAAGCCGTTCTCTTTGGCACGAAACATAAACTGAGAAGGGTAAATGAATTTTAATGTTCAATGTAATGGGGAGCCCATCACTTTGGTTGTCATCAGTAAAATATTTAGGAATCCCTTTGACCCATGCATGTCAGGAGAATTGATAGGGAACAGTGTAGTAAAGAAAGCGAATGCCAGACTGAAGTTCCTGTATAGACAAGCACAGTGTCTACCTACTGAGGCTCGCAGGACCCTATGTCTAGCCCTTATACAATGCCATATGGATTACGCTTGCTCTTCTTGGTACTCTGCCTTGACAAAAAAACTGAAAGATAGACTGCAAATCACCCAGAACAAAATCGTAAGATTCATCCTGGGGCTGGGACCAAGAGAACATGTAGGCCAGGATGAATTACAGCAGTTGGATATGCTGAATGTTGAAGACAGAGTAAAACAACTGAAGCTAAATCATGTTTATAAAATTGCTCACAAACAATGTCCAGAATATCTTGCTGTCAATTTTGTCAAGGTTGGGAACCAGAGCAATCATAGTACTAGGGGGAGAGAGCACAACTTTGTAGTACCCACAGTCAGTGGCCAGGCTTCAAACACCTTTTATTGTACAGCAATAAAGGAATGGAACAGACTACCCGCACATGTCAAAGCCAGTCATAGCATGAACCAGTTCAAGAAGAGTGCCAAAAGGTGTCCGATGAATGTAGCTACAGAAAGGGAGGGGAATGATTTTCTATTTTTTAACTAACATACGTGTAAATTTTACCTTATTCCTAGTAATGACCCTCGTATTGTAGATAGTCTTAATGACCTTGGTGTAGTAGATAGTCTTTTTAGTATGATAATAAGATGTTTTCATGGTAGAATAATAAGAAAATATTATAACCTTTATATTATAATAATAAGGTAAAAGGACCCCAATGGAAATAAGTCACTCTGTCTGACTTTTTTGGGTTATCCCAGGTTCTCTACACATATGCTACTATGTATGATAATTCTATGTAACTGTATTTGTGTATACCTGAATAAACTTACTTACTTACTTACTTATCGTCTGCAAAGGATGATACGGTGCTATGATTTACATCTATGTCTGATATGAGAATGAGGAACAGGATAGGGGCGAGTACTGTGCCTTGTGGAACAGAGCTCTTCACTATGGCAGAGTCCGATTTAACTCTGTTTACCACTACTCTTTGTGTTCGATTGGTTAGAAAGTTGAAGATCCATCTGCCTACCTTGGCAGTTATCCCTTTAGCACGCATTTTGTGTGCTATGACACCATGATCGCACTTTTCAAGGACTTTTGCAAAATCTGTGTGTACTACATCTACATTCTGTTTGTCCGTATGTGAGAAATCCTCAAAGAATTTGCGAGGATTGATTGATCCTGTTGTCGGCAGTGTGGCACTGGGATCAGAGAGAGCACTGATTACGAAGTGAGGGAGCACAAATCCTACGTGGGATTACAACCTGTACCCCCTCACGCTTGTGTAACTTAGGTGCCAGACTCTAGTAATCCCTTGTTGATGGCAGTGAAGGGAGGATCTGCCCTCGTAGATGGCAGTTGAAGGTCTACCCTCGTAGATGACAGCGAAGGATCTACCCTCAAAGATGGTAATGAAGGATCTACTCTCAAAGATGGCAGTCAAGGAAGTATCTGCCCTGTAGAATATCAGTGAAGGAAGGATCTGCCCTTATAGATGGCAATGAAGGAAGAATCTGCCCTGGTAGATGGCAGTGAAGGATCTGCCCTCGTAGATGGCAGTGAAGGAAGGATCTGCCCTGAAAGATGGTACTACCTGGAGGTTATTCCGGGGATCAACGCCCCCGCGGCCCTGTCCACGACCAGGCCTCTCGATGGATCAGGGCCTGATCAACCAGGCTGTTACTGCTGGCCGCACGCAGTCCAACGTACGAGCCACAGCCCGGCTGATCCGGCACTGACTTTAGGTATCTGTCCAGCTCTCTCTTGAAGGCAGCCAGGGGTTTATTGATAATTCCCCTTATGCTTGGTGGGAGGCTGTTGAACAGTCTTGGGCCCCGGACACTTATGGTGTTTTCTCTCAGTGTACCAATGGCGCCCCTATTAATTGGGGGTATATTACATCGCCTACCCAGTCTTTTACTTTCGTAGGGAGTGATTTCTGTGTGCAGATTCGGGACTATTCCTTCCAGGATTTTCCAAGTGTAGATTATGATATGTCTCCCTCTCCTCCGTTCCAACGAGTACAAGTCAAGTGCTTCCAGGCGTTTCCAGTAGTTAAGGTGTTTGATAGAACTTATACGTGCAGTAAAGGTTCTCTGTACACTCTCTAGATCTGCAATTTCACCTGCTTTGAACGGAGATGTTAATGTACAGCAGTATTCCAGCCTAGAGAGAACAAGTGATTTGAAAAGGATCATCATTGGCTTGGCATCTCTCGTTTTGAACGTTCTCATTATTCATCCTATCATTTTCCTTGCACTTGTGATCGTGGCACTGTTGTTATCCTTGAAAGTGAGATCCTCAGACATTTCTACTCCCAGGTCCCTTACATTATTTTTCCGCTCTATTGTATGGCCAGAGTTTGTAGTATACTGTTCTAGTTATTATCGCCTCCAGTTTTCCATAACGGAGTAGTTGGAATTTGTCCTCATTGAACATCATATTGTTTTCCGTTGCCCACTGGAAAACTTTGTTTATATCTTCTTGGAGGTTAACCGTATCCTCAATAGATGACAGCCTCCTGCAGATCCAAGTGTCGACTGCAAAGGATAATAAAGTGCTGTGGGTCACATCTCTGTCTGTGTCTGATATGAGGATGAGGAACAGGATGGGGGCGAGTACTGTGCCTTGTGGAACAGAGCTCTTCACTATGGCAGCCTCCGATTTAACTCTGTTGACCACTACTCTGTGTTCGATTGGTTAGGAAGTTGAAGATCCATCTCCCCACTTTGCCATTTATTCCTTTAGCACGTATTTTGTGCGCTATTACGCCATGATCGCACATGTCACACGCTTTTGCAAAGTCTGTGTATATTACATCTGCATTCTGATTTTCTTCCAGTGCATCCAAGGCCATATCACAGTGATCCAGTAGTTGTGAGAGGCAGGAGCGACCTGCCCTGAACCCATGTTGTCCTGGATTGTGCAGTTTTTGGGAATCCAGTGGTTTGCAATCCTGCTTCTTAGCACTCTCTCAAAGATTTTTATGATGTGGGACGTTAGAGCTATTGGTCTATAGTTATTAGCTAATGCTTTGCTGCCACCTTTGTGGAGTGGGGCTATATCCGTTGTTTTAAGGGTCTGGAATTTCACCCATATCTAAGCTCCTCCATAGTGTACTTAGGGCACGTGAAAGGGGTTTGTTGCAGTTCTTAATGAACACAGAGTTCCACCAATCTGGGCCCGGGGCTGAGTACATGGGCATGTGGTCAATGGCTTTTTCAAAGTCTATCGGAGTTAGAGGAAATCTGGCATACATTTATGGAGTTTTGAGGCTCATTCCTGAAGAAATCATTTGGATCGTCGATCCTCAAACTGATTAATGGCTCACTAAACACAGAGTCCTACTGGGATTTCAGTATTTCACTCACTGAAGGATCTGCCCTCGTAAATGACAATGAAGGAAGGAACTATCCTCGTAAATGACAATGAAGGAAGGAACTGCCCTCGTAAATGGCAGTGAAGGAAGGATCTACCCTCGTAAATAGCAATGATGGAAGGATCTACCCTCAAAGATGGCACTGAAGGATCTGCCCTCGTAGATAACAGTGAGACGGATTCTGCCCTCGTAGACAACAGTGAGGCAAGGTTCTGCCCTCGTAGACGACAGTGAGGCAAGGTTCTGCCCTCGTAGACGACAATGAGGCAAGGTTCTACCCTCGTAGACGACAGTGAGGCAAGGTTCTGCCCTCGTAGACGACAGTGAAGCAAGGTTCTGCCCTCGTAGACGACAGTGAAGCAAGGTTCTGCCCTCGTAGACGACAGTGAAGCAAGGTTCTGCCCTCGTAGACGACAGTGAGGCAAGGTTCTACCCTCGTAGACGACAGTGAGGCGAGGTTCTACCCTCGTAGACGACAGTGAGGCGAGGTTCTACCCTCGTGAGGGAAGACGAAGTCAGATTTAAGCGTGCGTGTGTAGCTTCTCGGCCGGTGACTCATTATTATTATTATTATAATCAAGGGGGAAGCGCTAAACCCGGAGGATTATACAGCGCCTGGGGGGGGATGTGGAAGGCATTCAGGCTTAATTCGGGGAACTGGAGCACAGATCCAATTCCCTAAATCAAGAGCCCCTCACCAACATCAAGGAACCTTCCTTGAGGGGGGCCGGTGACTCAGATTTGAGAAATCGTAGAGCACCTTAACGAGTTAATTATGATGAAGAGTGCTTTGTGATTCTCTCTCTCTCTCTCTCTCTCTCTCTCTCTCTCTCCTCTCTCCTCTCTCTCCTCTCTCTCTCCCTCTCTCTCCTCTCTCTCTCTCTCTCTTTTACACAGGGTTTGACAAGGTTTAAGGATCCTTAGCTTTATTGACAAGCTATTTACAGGTTAAGGATTCCTAACTTTATTGGCAAGCTAAGAGCTGTTACCTACATCAGCTAATTTGAAAGCATTTTTATTGTTATGAGACATACAAGTACGGAACAGGATGAAGTTGGAGCCATCTGTGCGCCAGCATTTTCATTTGATCAACTGACTTTATCTCGTTGACATCATTATGCTCTCTCTCTCTCTCTCTCCTCTCTCTCTCTCACTCTCTCTCTCTCTCTCTCCTCCTCTCTCTCCTCTCTCTCCTCTCCCTCTCTCTCACTCTCTCTCCTCTCTCTCTCTCTCCTCTCTCTCTCTCTCTCTCTCTCTCTCTCTCTCTCTCTCTCTCTCTGGTCAGCACATGGTTACGATTGAGATGATTGTATATACAGATGAGTGCCAGGCCCTGGAACACTGGCACTCTCGCCCACTCAGAGGCACCACCAGCCTCAGTGCCTGGGGAGGCATCAGTGCCAACACGTCCTCCCACCACGTGTGATAAACCTTCCGAGTGGAACTTTGGCTGTTGTTGTTGTTTTTGTTTTACCTCGTTGCCAGACGTATCGAAGGCTTTCAGATTTAGTTTACTTATTTTAGTTAAACATATAAACAGGTTTATGTATCGTGAAAAATAGAGATTTATGTAACGTATGCTATGATACGGAATATTGGATTTTGATAATACTGGTGTTAGGATATTTATTAAGGAAACGTTTCACTCTTCGTGGTGCGAGAATGGGTTGAGAGGAATGGGTTCCTCGAGGTTCGAGAATGGGTTGAGAGGAATGGGTTCCTCGAGGTGCGAGAATGGGTTGAGAGGAATGGGTTCCTCGAGGTGCGAGAATGGGTTAGGAGGAATGGGTTCCTCGAGGTGCGAGAATGGGTTGAGAGGAATGGGTTCCTCGAGGGGCGAGAATGGGTTGGGAGGAATGGGTTCCTCGTGGTGCTAGAATGGGTTGAGAGGAATGGGTTCCTCGAGGTGCGAGAATGGGTTGAGAGGAATGGGTTCCTCGAGGTGCGAGAATGGTTTGGGAGGAATGGGTTCCTCGAGGTGCGAGAATGGGTTGGGAGGAATGGGTTCCTCATGGTGCGAGAATGGGTTGGGAGGAATGGGTTCCTCGAGGTGCGAGAATGTGTTGGGAGGAATGGGTTCCTCGAAGTGCGAGAATGGGTTAGGAGGAATGGGTTCCTCGAGGTGCGAGAATGGGTTGGGAGGAATGGGTTCCTCGAGGTGCGAGAATGGGTTGGGAGGAATGGGTTCCTCGAAGTGCGAGAATGGGTTAGGAGGAATGGGTTCCTCGTGGTGCGAGAATGGGTTGGGAGGAATGGGTTCCTCGTGGTGCGAGAATGGGCTGGGGGAATGGGTTCCTCGTGGTGCAGAAAGGTTGGGAGGATGCGTTTTCCCCGTGGTGCGAGAATGGGTTGGGAGGAATGGGTTCCTCGTGGTGCGAGAATGGGCTGGGGGAATGGGTTCCTCGTTGTGCGAGAATGGGTTGGGAGGAATGGGTTCCTCGTGGTGCGAGAATGGGTTGGGAGGAATGGGTTCCTCGTGGTGCGAGAATGGGTTAGGAGGAATGGGTTTCTCGTGGTGCGAGAATGGGTTAGGAGGAATGGGTTCCTCGAGGTGCGAGAATGGGTTGGGAGGGATGGATTCCTCGAGGTGCGAGAATGGATTGGTCTCACAACCCCCCCCCCCATGCTTCTCTCCCATCCGTATTTTCTCTTGCACTCTCCTTATTGTATTTCTCTCTCTCTGTCTCTCTTTCTCTCTCCACCTCTTTCACCTCTCTTTTCCTCCTCCTCTCTCCCTCTTTTCCAATCTCATCTTCCCAGTCATAACCCCGTTTCTAATCACTCCCCTCCCAATCAGTCTTCCTCCCAATCGTTCGCTCTTCCCCCCCTTTTCCCTATCCCCCCTCTACCTTCCAGTCACCCCCCGTATCAATCCCCCCTACCCATCTCCCCTTCCAAATCACTTCCCCTTTTCCGTGTCCTCTCCCTCCCTCCCTTCCCCCTCCCCACCATCCCCCTCCCTGACATTACACGTCTCTCGTTACTAAGGGGTCATCTTGTAGTCATGCAACATTGAGGGGGGGAGGGGGAGGCGGAGGGTGTGTGTATGTGTGTGTGTGTGTGTGTGTATGTGTGTGTGTGTGTGTGTGTGTATGTGTGTGTGTGGTGTGTGGTGTGTGTGGTGTTTTGTTGTGTGTGTGTGTGTGTGTTTTACCATTTTGTCCTGGCACTTTCATTAAACCGGCCGTTTTAATGCGGCGGTGTGTGTATTTCTCACCAAGCCGCTGGGCACCTCCTTTCCATTTCACATTCGTTTCTGGCTCTTCAGCTAATCTCCTTATTTTTCTGGGTCCTTTGTCTTCTATAATTTACCATTCTAGATGTAGCGCACTTAGTTTTGGTTTCTCTGCACCTCTGAGTGAACTAATGGCTCTTTCTGGTCTTCCCATTGTTTCTGTTGCCTTGGTGTACGAACCTCTCCTCTGCCTCCTTACATTCTGTGGTCACATATTCCATCATTTCATTTACTGTTTTCCTATCAGTTTACTGTTTTTCCTATCAGTTTACTGTTTTTCCTATCAGTTCTCTTTCCCACTGTACCTCATGCAGGAAATTGCTCATACCGGTGTAGTCCCCTCTTTTATGGTTTGGCTTCTCTCATCCTACTCGTGCTGCTTCCCTCTCCACTTTTAGCTCTACAATGTCTTCGAAGCTCAGGACAAAGTGATCACTAACTCCAAGGGACCTTTCATATGTGATGTCTTTAATGTCTGAATTGTTCAAGGTCCAGCCTTGCTGGTTCATCCTCTCCTTTCTCTCTCTCTAGTAGTGTCCCAAACATGTTGATGCATGAGGTGTGTGTGTGTGTATGTGTGTGTGTGTGTGTGCGTGTTGTGTGTGTATGTGTGTGTACTCACCTAGTTGAGGTTGCGGGGGTCGAGTCCGAGCTCCTGGCCCCGCCTCTTCACTGATCGCTACTAGGTCACTCTCCCTGAGCCGTGAGCTTTATCATACCTCTGCTTAAAGCTATGTATGGATCCTGCCTCCACTACATCGCTTCCCAAACTATTCCACTTACTGACTACTCTGTGGCTGAAGAAATACTTCCTAACATTCCTGTGATTCATCTGTGTCTTCAGCTTCCAACTGTGTCCCCTTGTTACTGTGTCCAATCTCTGGAACATCCTGTCTTTGTCCACCTTGTCAATTCCTCTCAGTATTTTGTATGTCGTTATCATGTCCCCCCTATCTCTCCTGTCCTCCAGTGTCGTCAGGTTGATTTCCCTTAACCTCTCCTCGTAGGACATACCTCTTAGCTCTGGGACTAGTCTTGTTGCAAACCTTTGCACTTTCTCTAGTTTCTTCACGTGCTTGGCTAGGTGTGGGTTCCAAACTGGTGCCGCATACTCCAATATGGGCCTAACATACACGGTGTACAGGGTCCTGAATGATTCCTTATTAAGATGTCGGAATGCTGTTCTGAGGTTTGCTAGGCGCCCATATGCTGCAGCAGTTATTTGGTTGATGTGCGCTTCAGGAGATGTGCCTGGTGTTATACTCACCCCAAGATCTTTTTCCTTGAGTGAGGTTTGTAGTCCTCTGACCCCCTAGACTGTACTCCGTCTGCGGCCTTCTTTGCCCTTCCCCAATCTTCATGACTTTGCACTTGGTGGGATTGAACTCCAGGAGCCAATTGCTGGACCAGGTCTGCAGCCTGTCCAGATCCCTTTGTAGTTCTGCCTGGTCTTCGATCGAGTGAATTCTTCTCATTAGTTTCATATCGTCTGCAAACAGGAACACCTCCGAATCTATCCCTTCCGTCATGTTATTCACATATACCAGAAACAGCACCGGTCATTGGACTGACCCTTGTGGAACCCCGCTCGTCGCAAGCGCCCACCCTGACACTTCGTCATCGTACCATGACTCGTTGTTGCCTCCCTGTTGGGTATTCTCTGATCCATTGCAGTGCCTTTCCTGTTATTCTAGATCTTGCACTAATCTTTTGTGCGAAACTGTGTCGAAAGCCTTCTTACAGTCCAAGAAAATGCAGTTTACCCACCTTTCTCTTTCTCTGTCTCTGTCTTACTTCTGTCACTTTGTCGTAAAACAACAGTAGGTTTTGACATAGGATTTTCCCTCCATGAAACTGTGCTGGTTATCTTCTATAAGCGTCTCCATGACTTTGCAAACTATACACGTCAGTGACACTGATCTGTAGTTTAATGCTGCCTGTCTCTTTTTTTTAAATTTAGGACTTCATTTGTTTTCTTTCACACCTCAGGTAGTTGCCCCGTTTCAATATATGTTTGGAAGATTGTTGTTAGTGACACACACACCCCTCTGGCTCCCTCTCAGGACTCATGGAGAGATGTTATCCTTTGAGGTATCTAGTCACTTAGCAGCCTTTTCACTTCATCCTCGGTTGTGTATAGTGTGCCCAACACTTGTTGGTGTACCCTACCATTCCGGTTTGCTGGAATCCTTTCTGTCTCCAATGAAAATACTTCCCTAAATCTCGTGTTAAGCTCCTCATACTTCTCGGTCGTTTCATGTGATCTCCCCTTCTTCCTTCCTCAGCCTGATTACCTGGTCCTTGACTGATGTTTTCCTCCTAATGTGGCTGTACAACAGCTTTGGGTCATATTTGGCTTTCAATGCTGTCATTTTCGTATTGCCGCTGGGCATCCCTCCTTATCCATGCACATTCGTTTCTGGCTCTTCAGCTAATCTCCTTATTTTTCTGGGTCCTTTGTCTTCTATAATTTACCATTCTAGATGTAGCGCACTTAGTTTTGGTTTCTCTGCACCTCTGAGTGAACTAATGGCTCTTTCTGGTCTTCCCATTGTTTCTGTTGCCTTGGTGTACGAACCTCTCCTCTGCCTCCTTACATTCTGTGGTCACATATTCCATCATTTCATTTACTGTTTTCCTATCAGTTTACTGTTTTTCCTATCAGTTTACTGTTTTTCCTATCAGTTCTCTTTCCCACTGTACTTCATGCAGGAAATTGCTCATACCGGTGTAGTCCCCTCTTTTATAGTTTGGCTTCTCTCATCCTACTCGTGCTGTTTCCCCCCTCTCCACTTTTAGCTCTACAATGTCTTCGAAGCTCAGGAACAAAGTGATCACTAACCCCAAAGGGGAAACCTTTCATATGTGATGTCTTTAATGTCTGAATTGTTCAAGGTCCAGCCTTGCTGGTTCATCCTCTCCTTTTCTCTCTCTCTAGTAGTGTCCCAAACATGTTGATGCATGAGGTGGTGTGTGTGTATGTGTGTGTGTGTGCGTGTGTGTGTGTGTGTGTATGTGTGGTTGGTGTGTGTGTGTGTTGTGTGTGTGTGTGTGTTGTGTTGTGTGTGTGTGTGTGTGTGTGTGTGTATGTGTGTGTGTGTGTGTGTGTGTGTGTGTGTGTGTGTGTGTGTGGTGTGTGTGTGTGTGTGTGGCGCGTGCATGGCGCCAGCCTCACACCCAGACAGTCAGGTTAATGATAGCAGTAATGACACAGGTGTACCAGGGTGCCACCTAATAGCTGACACCTCTTGCACTCAGGTGGGGAGACTAGCACTTTTTTGGCGGACTGACACTTGCCTGGGAGGTTGTCATTTTCCCGGGAGGCTGTCACTTTCTTGGGATGCTGACACTTTCCTGTGGTGATGCCACTTTCTGGAAGGCTGCCACTTTCCTTGGAGACTGACACTTTCCTTGGAGGTTCACACTTTCCTGGGAGGCTGACACTTTCCTGTGAGGCTGACACTTTCCTGTGAGGCTGACATTTTCGTAGGATGCTAACACTACGGAAACGAACATGGGTTGGTCCTTGAAAGGGTGAGTGAGGCTGACACTGGTGGAAATGTGGAAATGACCAGTGGGTGGGAGTGACATTACTGGGGGTGGAAATGCTGAGGGTATAGTAATGGGTGGCGATGGGGGTGATGGGTGTTTGGGTGATAAGTGATGCTGGTGCTTGAGTGATGGGGTGGGTGGTGCATATTCTGATGTAATGGGTGCTTGAGGTGATGGGAGATGATGGGGGGATGGAGGGAGGGGGGAGAGTAAGTGATGGAGGATGAGTCTGGGATGCAGTGCTTGCCTCATTGATTGTGGTGCACTGCAGGCTGACTCTGTCTCCCTTCCTCCCTCCTTCCGTCCCTCCTCATTCTCCTCATTCACTCTTCCTTTATTCTCTCTCAATCCTAGTTCCTCCCTCCTGTCTCTCCTTTCTCCCTCCCTGTACACCTCTTGTCTAGTGCAGGTTGTGTTGGTGTGTGGATGAGTGAGGTGGGTGTGTGGATGAGTGAGGTGGGTGTGTGTGGATGAGTGAGGTGGGTGTGTGGGTGAATGAGGTGGGTGTGTGGATGAATGAGGTAGGTGTGTGGATGAGTGAGGTGGGTGTGTGTGGATGAGTGAGGTGGGTGCGTGTGGATGAGTGAAGTGGGTGTGTAGAATGAGGTGTGTGGGCGATAGGGGGGTCTCATGAATGGTGATGCTGCAGGTGGGGGTTGTGGATCCAGGTAGTGGTTTTTGACCTTGGTGTTGATGACTCCAGTGTGTGTACCGAGTTCCAGGTGGGTTGTGTGAGATTAGTGAGGGGGTATGTGTAAGTAATAGGCATTGGGAGTTGGTTGTTGGAAGAACTTTGGGAAAATGCCGTAGGTGTTGCGTATGAGGTTGGTCGTGTGTGGATGTAGCTGGTACGTGTGATGAGGAAGGAGATAGTGTTGCCCACACGTAGTCACTCTCAACCTTGATCAGGTGTCTCCCAAGGGATACGCTATGCATCCAAACCCTTTCTTGGACCCCCTTCTCCTAAGTTCCCCTCTTCTTCAAAACAGCCCAAGGGTTTTCCCCGAACATGTGGAAATTTCCCCTTAAAATGGCCCCCAAGGGTGTTTGAAAAAGGTTTTGTTTTTTTTTTTTTTTTTAAAAAGTGTTTTTTTTTTTACGCTTATTTAGCTCTCTCTTAATGTAGTCATTGCGCCTCTACTTTTCACATGGGGTATTTTGCACCGTCTGCCAAACCTCTTGTCTCTCGTTGGGAGTAACGTTTTTGTTTGCAACCAGTCACTCCAGAATTATGATGGATCTTTCACGCCTAGGCTCCAAGGTTCTTGACTGAATTTATGCGTGCAGTGAAGGTTCTCGATATATTCTCCAGATCTACAATTTCGCCTGCCTAAGAAGGGACTGTCACTGTACAGTAATATCCAATCTAGAGAGAAGGGATTTAGGCTGTCAACATTGGCTTGGTGTCTCTAATTTTGAAGGTTCTAGTTATCCAGTTGTGACAGTAATACTTGTGATCCTGGAGAGTAAGATTTGCTGACATTATCACTCGTAAGTCCCTGGCATTAATCTCCCAGTCTGTTGAATGGTTTCAGGATAGCTTGTTTGGTTAACCAGGTAATGTATAATGGGGTAGCTGTTGTACCTATGGTAGGAATGGTAGTAGCAGCAGCTGCTGCTACTCACACGGCACTGGAGACAAGCTTGCTTGACACGTCAGGGAGAGAAAGTTGAACAGTCGTGCACATAAGATGTTGCAAGGCAGCCTCACACCACACGTGATGCACGTGTAGAATTGAACATTGCTTGGGCTGGCCCAAACACCAGGCTACCAGATGTGCCCCGCCCCGTTTTCAGTGTGCTTATTTATGACTGAATATGCTTATAAAGGTTTACGTAAAATCACCTAATCAAGAGATTAGATTTTAGATTTTGCCGCCTAAGCGTCTAATTTACGGTGCACCCTATATCCATCCTGTGGAGAGTAGCGCAAGAACACATGGATACAAAAAAAGCCTAGGAACTAGGCCACGGAAGGGTTAATAGGAGCACATTTAGAACTATATTTACAAGTGTCTTGATTTATGTTGTAAGCAAATACAGGATATTTGCTTAAAGTGCCTGGTGTTTAAATTCAATATAATATCATTGGGTTATTATACTGTCTCTATATTCCTCAGTAAGTGGACAATCAAGCACAGTATTCAAGAAAATTACTTTACAAATGGCTACATACTTGGTATTCCCCGGTAGTTTAATCATTTGTTTTCTCCCAAAATGCAGAGGTACTTGTAAGAAGCCTAACCCGGGCTCATCAGTAATTTGGTCACTTTGAATTTGCTCCTGAGACGGGGTTTATTAAAGTGTAGATCTACCAACTTAAAATGCATTCCAGTGACATTCACTCAAGAGAGACAGGTTAATTTCCTGTGCCTGATCCCCGGGGCTGTGTGCCTACGTTGGACTGAGTACAACAAAACCAAACGTCGGGTTTGATCAGGTGCATTGTCAAGCATTGAGACGTCTTCCATTTTCTTGTGTCCCAGAGAATGCAAATTCACTGGTTTGGGCCCGGGGCCACGGGGTCTGTCCTTAGACCGTTCTCAGGTAATCTTCGGGTATTTTACTACGTCAGTTTTCTTACGCTTCTCAGCGTTATTTTTCACGTTTTTGAAAAACGACAATAAAAAAAAATTTATTTTGATTTAGGTTAGATTATGCTAACAATTTCTGAAAAAAAAACGTTTTTTAAACCAAAGTGGTCTAGTGACCATAGTAATGGGAAAACGTTGAGATGTGCACGCCCGTGGTGCGGAATATGTAGTTTCCCCTTCCCCACGTGTGAAACCATCCCCCCCCCCTAGTGACCACTAGCTACCCCCCCCCCCCCCCCCTCACTATCCCCTCCTCGTCTCCCCCTACTTTTCAGTTGTCTGTGAGCGGGTATTTTAACTCTGATTAGTGCATCTACCAAAAAATTCGCCCCTGGGGGAAAATTAAAAAAAAAAATTCTTTGACCACCCAACAGTTAATTTTTTGGGATGCCTTTCCGCAGGCCAGTGAAAATTTTAAAATGTACCCCGAGTGGAGAGTGTATTAGCCTATCTTCTGGAGTGAACACCCCACCAAAAGATCATAAGAACCCCAGTAGTTGACACGCCATTGATATCAAACTTTATGGGACTTTGTTTTGTTCCAAAAAAACAATTAGTTAAGGTTTCCGCAGTGCTTCTGGGGGGACGGTTTTTTTTCCGACACTGTGTTCCCTATTTTGACTCCAAAATCGAAAATAACACGATATTTTTAACATGGTGCAAACAAATCACGGAATGTTAAAAACCCCCACTTGTTCCATGGTTTTTCCACTCAGTTTTCCCACTAAAAGAAACATCACATGATTCCCTGATTGGGGACTGATCGCCCCGTATCACACCCCAAAAGGTTCGTTCTAAAATTTTGTAACAGCCCTGGTCGAAAAATTCGAATTTCCCTTGACTCGTGTACCATGACGGGGGACACACCGTGTCGCTGGACGCCGATGTCACGCGGCTCGTTTTAAGATTTTATCTATTCCCCCAAAAGGTTTTAAACAGGAAAGTCGTTTCATGTTCGTCGTTTCAGGTCTTTTAAAAAACGCTGTCTTGGTATAAATGTTCGACAGTTCATCGGTAATACATTACTGTCAAGTACATCTTAACTTAGTTCCGTCGTCCAAATTTTCGCCATCACTCGTCACGAAAAATTCCACGTAAAAAATTTTATTGGTAATGTCCCTGGGTTAATAAACTAAAAACGCAAAGGGAAAAAACCCGGGGTCTGCCAAGGCCCCCTTTATCTAGCTTAACCTTGCCCCCTTGATTACTAGCTTAACCAGTTCCCTCCTTTAAAAAACCCTTTCCCTTTCCCTTAATTACTAGTTAACCAGTTCCTTCCCTTTAATTTCTAGCTTAAAAGTTCCCTTCCCTTTAATTATACTTAACCAATTCCTTAATTTTTGCTTAAAACCCGTTCCTTTCCCAATTCTAGTTAACCCGTTCCTTAATTACTAGCTTAACCCGTTTTTCCCTTAAATTTCTAGCTTAAACCCCTTCCTTCCTTAATTACTAGCTTTAAACCCGTTCCTTAATTATAGTTTAACCTTCCTTCTTAAAAACAGCTTAAACCCGTTTTCCCTTAATTTCTATTAACCCGTTCCTTCCCTTTAATTTACTTAACCATTCCTTAATTTTTTGCTTAACCGTTTTTCCTAATTTTCTACTTTAAACCCGTTCCTTTTAATTACGGGTTAACCAGTTCCTTTCCCTTTTTATAGTTAACCCGTTCTTTAATTTCAGCTTAACCAGTTTTCCTTAATTACTGCTTAACCCGTTTCCCTTTCCCTTTTTTTTTTTTTAATTACTAGCTTAACCAGTTCCTTCCTTAATTTCTAGCTTAACCCTTCCCCTTTCCCTTTAAATTATAGCTTAAACCCGTTCCTTCCCTTTAAATTTCTAGCTTAACCCGTTCCTTTTTTAATTACTAGCTTAACCGTTTCCCCCTTTAATTTCTAGCTTAAACCCGTTCCCTTTAAATTTCTAGTTAACCTTCCCTTCCCTTTTTACTAGTTAAAACCCTTTTCCTTTAAATTTCTAGCTTAACCTTTCCCTTTCCCTTTAAATTTTAGCTTTAACCGTTCCTTCCTTAATTGCTACTTAACCCGTTCCTTCCCTTAAAATTACTACTTAACCCGTTTTCCCTTTAATTACTAGCTTAACCAGTTTCCCTTTCCTTTTTTACTATCTTAACCAGTTCCTTCCTTAATTAACTTAACATTTCTTCCTTAATTATAGCTAAAACCCGTTCCTTCCTTTAAATTTCTAGCCCTTAACCAGTTCCTTCCTTAATTACTAGCTTAACCGTTCCCTTAATTACTAGTTAACCCGTTCCTTACTTAATTTTCTAGCTTAACCAGTTCCTTCCTTAATTGCTACTTAACCAATTCCTTCCTTAATTACTAGCTTAACCATTCCTTCCCTTAAATTTCAGCTTTAAACCATTCCTTCCTTAATTTTATTTCAGTTCCCCCTTAATTACTAGCTTAACCCCTTTTTTCCTTAAATTTGCTTAAAAACCCTTCCTTTTTACTACTTAACCAGTTCCTTCCCTTAATTACTAGCTTAAAAAAGTTCCTTTCCCTTAATTATTGCTAAACCGTTCCTTCCTTTAAATTTCTAGCTTAACCAGTTCCTTCCTTAATTTCTGCTTAACCAGTTCCTTCCCTTAAATTTTCAACTTAACCAGTTCCCTTTAAATTTCTCTTAACCTTCCCCTTATTCTAGCTTTAACCAGTTCTTAATTGCTAGCTAAAACCCTTCCTTCCTTAATTACTAGCTTAATTCCTTAAATTTTGCTTAACCAGTTCCTTTCCTTAATTCTAGCAACCGTTCCTTCCTTAATTACTAGCTTAACCATTTCCTTCCTTAATTACTAGCTTAACCCTTCCTTCCTTAATTTTTTAGTTTAAACCCGTTCCTTCCTTAATTACTACTTAATCAGTTACTTCCTAATTACTACTTAACAGTTCTTTAATTACTAGCTTAACCTTCCTTCCTTAATTATACTTAACCATTCCTTCCTTAATTTTTAGCTTAACCAGTTCCTTTTAATTTTCTAGCTTAAAAAGTTTCCCTTTAAATTTCTAGCTTAACCAGTTCCTTCCCTTTAAATTTCTGCTTTAACCCTTTCCTTCCCAATTACTAGCTTACCCGTTCCTTCCTTAATTACAAACTTAACGTTCCTTTAAATTCTAGTTTTCCTGTTCCTCCTTTTACTGTTAACCATTCCTTTCCCTTAAATTACTATTTAAACCCGTTCCCTTTTTAATTACAGCTTTAAAGTGGTTAGTTCCTACCACGAAAGTTTGAATTTGTTGTCTGTGGTTAAATAAGACCACAGATGGGTTAAACCGACGGATATTTTCGTTAAGGCTATTTCCACGCAAATTAACGTTCCAACTTTGAGTGACCTCCCCTCGATGCTGTCCTGTCTTTGACTGCTCTTGCCATTGTGGGCACTCTGGCACCCAGGGAGGTTTTAGTTTAATATGTTTATTATGCACCCCATACCCATCCTGTGGGCGGTAGTCAAAAGATTACAGAGGTACATAATTGGTCCAGGGACTGGACTCCAAAGTTTTGATAGCTGAGCAAGTTACAGAGGTAATGAGCTCACAATTTACGAAGGTAATGAACTCACAATTTTTCAAAAGGGAATGAATTCCAGGGAGGTCGGCACAATATGACAAGTTACAAGGTATTTACAGATTACAGAGGTACGTAATGGGTCCGGGACTGGGCCCCCAAAGTTTTGATAGCTGAACTAGGTACACAGGTAATGAAACTCACAAGTTACAAAGGTAATGAATCTGTAAGAATGGTTACTTAAGGTTATACATGGCTTCAATCATGAACAAATTATAGAGTAATTCACACTTCACACACCGGTCACAACTGTAATGAGTTATTGGTGCAAATATTGATTGTTGAGTCACCACACACACACACACACCACACACACACAACTCACACACACACACACCCAACACACACACCACACACACACACACACACACACACACACACCACTCACTCACTCACTCACACACTCACTCAACACACACACACCACACACACACACACACACACACACACACACACACACACACACACACACACACACACACACACACACACACACGCACACATGCACACATGTGATAATGCTTTATTTACAGCTAGCAAAGTCAGGGTATTTCTCCAGAATGGTCTGTAATATACCACTGTGGATAAAATACTTTGCCATTTCTTGAACATTTCTGAGTGAGTTATTTCTAAATTCATTAATTTTATCGCACTCCAGTACATAATGACGCAGGGTGTGACTATAGTCCATCTGACAAAGTTTACATTTCGTTTGGTCTACATCTGGTGGTGGTGATTTAACTTGCCAAAGATACTTGTAACCCAGCCGGAGCCGGGCGGTAGTGACATCCAGGAGTCTGCAGGGAGGGAAGTGTGTGTTGACACCAAGACGTATCGAGCATTGGTGCCAAGTTGACTATGTACCCATGTGTGAAACTCAAGTTTGGCCATGATTAGAAGGTGCCCTCTTTCCAATGGCTGTATTGTTAGGCTAAGTACTTGTTAATTGTCTTATATCAAGTATGTCAAATTATTAAATTATTAAATAAATAAATAAATAAATAAATAAATAAATAAATATGTCTTAAAACAGGAGTTTCCTTTGGGCAAACACCTTGCACAGGTTGGTTGTCCGGTACTCAGCTGACGGGGAACCAGAGGCGCGTCCTTATAATTATAAGCTCTGGTATAGCTCATGTTCCCCCTTGGTATATATTGCTCATCTCACCCCCTGGTACATATTGTTCATCTTTCCCCTAAGACCTGTAGAGGAGGGGGGATTACAGCATCCCCTCCCCCTCTATAGGAGTTGATGTGGAGGCTAATTCCTCCACATCAACTCCATCTTCACCATCATTATTATGCAGTTGCAGAAAATTCAGAAGATGGGAAATGCCGTGTATAGCTTTCGTTGTTGATAAATAGTTAAAATTAGGAAATCTTTTACTAGGATAGGTAAGTTCCCGCTGGAACTTACTGATTAACGTTACTCAAGTTACCGTAGATTCGGTGACGTGGGTTTTACGGCTGGATTGTCTTCTGTTACCGAAAGCAACTAATTGTAACATGTGACGCTACGGGTTACCTGGAGGTTATTCCGGGGATCAACGCCCCCGCGGCCCGGTCCATGACCAGGCCTCCCGATGGATCAGGGCCTGATCAACTAGGCTGTTACTGCTGGCCGCACGCAGTCCAACGTACGAGCCACAGCCCGGCTGATCCGGCACTGACTTTAGGTATCTGTCCAGCTCTCTCTTGAAGGCAGCCAGGGGTTTATTGGCAATTCCCCTAATGCTTGATGGGAGGCTGTTGAACAGTTTTGGGCCCCGGACACTTATGATGTTTTCTCTTGGTGTACCAATGGCGCCCCTACTTTTTATTGGGGGCATTTTGCATCGCCTGCCCAGTCTTTTACTTTCGTAGGGAGTGATTTCTGTGTGCAGATTTGGGACCATTTCTTCCAAGATTTTCCAAGTGTAGATTATGATATATCTCTCCTCGTGCGTTCCAACGAGTACAAGTCAAGTGCTTCCAAGCGTTCCCAGTAGTTAAGGTGCTTGACAGAACTTATACGTGCAGAAAAGGGATCTCTGTACACTCTCTAGATCTGCGATTTCACCTGCTTTGAATGGAGATGTTAATGTACAGCAGTATTCCAGCCTAGAGAGAACAAGTGATTTGAAAAGGATCATCATGGGCTTGGCATCTCTCGTTTTGAAAGTTCTCATTATCCATCCTATCATTTTCTTTGCACGTGCGATCGTGGCACTGTTGTGATCCTTGAAAGTGAGATCCTCAGACATTACTACTCCCGGTCCCTTACATTATTTTTCCGCTCTATTGTATGGCCGGAGTCAGTAGAAATACTCTGTTCTAGTTTATTATCTCCCCCAGTTTTCCATAACGGAGTAGTTGGAATTTGTCCTCATTGAACATCATATTGTTTACCGTTGCCCACTGGAAAACTGTTTATATCTTCTTGGAGGTTAACCGCGTCCTCAGCAGATGACAGCCTCATGCAGATCCTAGTATCATCCGCAAAGGATGATACGGTGCTGTGGTGTATATCTCTGTTTATGTCTGATATGAGGATAAGGAATAAGATGGGGGCGAGTACTGTGCCTTGTGGAACAGAGCTCTTCACTATGGCAGCCTCCGATTTAACTCTGTTGACCACTACTCTTTGTGTTCGATTTGTTAGGAAGTTGAAGATCCATCTCCCCACTTTCCCAGTTATTCCTTTAGCACGTATTTTATGGGCTATTACGCCATGATCGCATTTGTCAAATGCTTTTGCAAAGTCTGTGTATATTACATCTGCATTCTGATTTTCTTCCAGTGCATGAGAGGTATGAGAGTTAATTTAATGAAGTCGAGACTATTAGAGGTGGGGGATTGGATAGGAGGGAGCTTGGGGGAGGGGTTGGGATGGTCAGTAGTGGACAGAATTAGGGTTTGTGGAGTATGGTACATGGCGGAAGTGCAGGATAGTAGGAAGCTAAATTCGGAATTAGTTACGAGCAGGGTTTTGGGTAGGCTTGGAGGCTTAAGGGCTAGGGGCGTAACATTACAGCAGAGAGTATTAGTGGTCAACTCTCTGGTTTACAGTAAGGTGTGGGGAGTGGCTGAGGTGTTCCCTTTAAGAGCACAGGATATTGCGGAATCCAGAGGAGGTTCTAAGGTATGTGTGGGGGTTTGGGAGGGCATGGTTGAGCAAGGACGTGGTGATGACGGATGTGAGACGTGGGGGTCTTGGCCTGATGGCATTGGGTCATAGAGTAATGGCTTTATATATTAAACAAAGATATAGCCGGACTGGGGGGAACCGGGGAGTCAGGGTAGGTAGGGTAATGGAGGATGCACGAAGATGGTGGTGTGGAAGGGATTTGAGGTATTGTGAAGACATGTTGAGGGTTTTATTGAATGTAGAACAGGTGTCCAAATTAAAGGTCAAACGGATGGTGGGTGCTGTGTTAGTTAGTTAGTTAAAGATTAGCCGGTATTCTCCCGGCCCGGGCCTTGTCCAAGTGGTGGCCCGGCCTTGGCTCCCCCTTTAGGGAGTGTCTGAGACCTAAGTCTCCCATGGGAGGAGGCACAAGTACCTCCTCATCTTTGGGACCAACTGTCCCCAGGCCTAGCCACAAGCTAGGCCTCTCTGGTCTGCCATCCCCGCCCCAAGGGGGCTAATGGGAATGACAGTCTTATGAGCTAAAGGCTCGGGCTCAGGCACCTACCCTACCCTAGAAGGGTTAGGCATGGTGTCGATGTGGGTGCTGTGGTGGGTACGGGTGTCTTACAAGGGCTTGCTGTATATCCAACATATGACTGGATGAGCATATGGAGGAAGTTTGGCTTGCTTAGAATACCTGCGAGGGTACGGAAGTTAGTATATCGTTTTCTAATGGGAATTTTGGCCTCTAGGGATGTGTTGTGTAAAATGGGTCTTGTAAGAGAGGACTCATGCTTGCACTGTGGGGACACCGAAACGGCTTTTCATGCGGTACTTTTTTGTCCCTCTTTGGAGGGGTGAGGTTATGGATGGTGAGCGTTATCAGACTTTGGGGGGGGGGGGAATGGCCATTCCTAAGGGCTTTAATGTTGGATGTAACTGGGGTGCCGGGTGATGTGGGTAGGGCTTTAATGTATGTCATGACGGATACTACATGTATCTTGGGGGATGAGGGAGGTTCGGGAGAGTTGAGAATAAAAGCGTTAGCAGCAAGATTTTATAGAACGATGTGTAGGAATAGGCAAGTCTATGGGGGGCGGTGGGTAATTAGCTTTTCTGAAGGTTACCGGAATCTCACTGTGGGGGCCCTCCTCCTCATGAACCCAGGGGGCGGGCAAAGGGTTGGTCTCCTACCGGGGGATGCATGAGGGTAGGTTGGTTTAGGCTCCTTGGTTGTGTGGATGGTGGGAGGGTTATGAATGGAGTGGGAAGGAGATGCATGATGAATTTGGAAACCTATGGTTATGTTCACTGCATACAGGATAATCTTTAAACCATGATAACTAAATCTTGGGATCTCGGGTTTAGAGCAGAATGATGTTAATTTTGCACCCAAGTTTAACTTGTAAAAAAATAAAATAAAAAAAAAAATAAAAAATCTGTGTGCTTGTTTTTGTCACATTGTTTATTTGTATAGTGTTTACATTTTCCTGGGTTTTGAATTTATTATTTATTATATAATAATAATCTAGTTAGTGCCTGGTATCTCGTTGACATATTATTTTATGCACCCATATCTATTTTGTACCTGAGTTTTAATATTAAAAAAAAAAATTGATAATGATAATATGTTTAATCACATGAGTGGCTAGGATGTTAACTTGTTAATGTTTAACATTGATAAAGTGTTTAACCACGTGAGATTGGCAATGGTAACTTTTTTAATGTTACATATTATTATCGTGTTGCACCACGTGAGAGTGGCCAGGGTTTCAACTTGTAGAGGGGCGGGTGGGGGTTGTGGAGGTGTTGGAAGTCAGTGTTAGCATTAGTGTATTATGAAGATCTTTGTGATTATGTAACACTGTTTCTAGGTAGATTGTAGGATGTGTTAGGCTATCTAAGGTAACTTTGTATGTATGTTCACTCTGTGGACCGTTGTAGTACTAGTGTTGAATGTTCTGTCATAACATGTACCATTTCATGGTATCTTTATATTGAATCTTGTAATACAGTTTTAAATAAAATATAAAAAAATTGTAACATACTATAGTCAGTAGATGCAGTGATACATAATGGCGAGAAGATTTTTGGAGCGTGAATAGAAAACGGAGATAAACAAGACGCGAAACACCTGGGTATCTTCTGATGTTTCGCCCACCAGTGGCTTTTATCATGTCTGATAGAGCCCATGCTGGGTGAAACGTTCGACAAAACGTTTCCTAAGCCTTACACGTCTTATTTCTACACTTCTTAGTATAATACACATTTTCTGACACCAAACTTTTATTGTTACGCATGGTAGGTATTATGCATGATTTTTATTATGCATGCTATGTATTATACTTGGCAATCATTATGGGTTGTTACAGCCTCTCCATATTTAACCTGTGTTAATGTTTGTCACGTGATTGTCAACGTCAGTGTTTTAACGCTCATTTTAAAGAGATTATTTTTATTATAAATTAAGTTAGGTTAGGCTAGGCTGAGTTAGGTTAGGTGAGGCTGGGTGTGAATTGAACATACCTAGCATGGGCCAGTAAGCCTACTGAAGTGTTTCTTCATTTTTGTGTTTTTTGGTTGGGTTAGGCTGGGCTAGGTTACATTAACTTCCGTAAGTCTATTGAAACGTAGCTGCATTAAAATGCACGTATGTAAATTCAGAAAGCAGCTACATTTCTGGCAAGGCGATGCCTGCACGTCACCAGGAAACGTTCAACTATGCAGTCTCTTGTGGTGCGAGACTGGACTGGAGAATGGTATGCGTTGTGGCACACAGCAGATGAGACTCGGTGTTTACCTGTATAAATGTTTCCTCTCTGATACACTTCTTGCTGTAGAATATCGACAAGTGTAGTACAAACTTTGGTAATAGATACCTACAAGTTGGTTTAGAAAAACACATAAGTAAACACTGTACAACAGGCTTGGTGTCTAATCGACATGTGTCAAGGACAAAATGGTTAATTACTTACTTACTGTCCTAGTGTTTGCTTATTTTTCTGTAAACCATCGACAAGTGTATACGAGACATTTGTACGTTAGGAGATTTTCTTGTGGAAACGCTTTGCCAAACCATGGGCTTTCTGTCAAGTAGAGATAGAAACATACAGTAGCGTGAAGGATAGGTGTAAAGCGGGTGGGGTACACTTGACGCCTGTGTCCTGACGGACTGACATCAATTTGGCCAGAACTCGGTAGATTTTGAAAGTGTACATGTTGCGTACAAGACTACGTACAAGACTACGGTTCTCTTCACCAACTCCAAGGCTGAGGGACTGCTTACCTCGTCTTTTGTTCATAACTCTACATTCTTCACATTATGTCCTTGAATTTGTATTGATAAAGCCACTGGATGGCGAAATGTCTACTGTAAAGATACCCAGATGTTGCACGTTTCTAATTTTCATCAGATTCTCTTCCTTGATGATGAGCTTGGCACCTTACACTTCATCGAGTGGTCATGTCTGTGTTTGGGAATATCGCAGACATTATTAATGCTATTGGTACGGCTGACGTTGGTGGGGAGGATACACACCTTGCATGGGGGTGAGAGTAGTGGTGGGGTGTTTGTAGGGAGGATACACACGTTGAAGGGGGGTGAGAGTAGTGGTGGGACGTTCGTGGGGAGGGGGGAGAGTACACACCTTACATTTAATGGTGAGGTTAGCACACAACTCTGACCCCTTTCCTCCCCTCCGCTATCTGCCCCCGCTTTACGGAGAGAGAGAGAGAGAGAGAGGAGAGAGAGAGAGAGAGAGAGAGAGAAGAGAGAGAGGGTGAGAGAGAGAGAGAGAGAGAGAGAGAGAGAGAGAGAGAGAGAGAGAGAGAGAGAGAGAGAGAGAGAGAGAGAGAGAGAGAGAGAGAGAGAGAAGAGAGAAAAATCACATGCATATGCAGACGACTGTACACTGACATTCACTTATCCAAGAGGAAGAAATGCCAGCTGCTCTAAGCTACATCAATCACCAGCTGAGAGCTATATCAGCTTGGGGAAATAGATGGCAAGTAACATTTGCACCTGAGAAAACGCAAATGATGATCGTCTCTAGGCACCATGATGGTAATGCTGGTGCAGTAGTAAGGATGAATGGGACGATGTTGGCACCTGGAGAAGAAGTTGATATCCTTGGGGTGAAATTTGACTCCAAACTAACCATGAAGAACCATGTTGTAAATCTTGCAAACAAGGCAGCCAGGAAGCTTACAGCACTTCGCCGTATCTCGCATCTGCTTGACAGTAGGGGTTGCAAGATCCTGTACGAGGCACAAGTACGCTCACACCTTGAGTATGCTCCACTTTCTTGGTTTGCTTGCCCCCCCTCTCATCTGCGACTGCTTGACAGAGTAGAGAACAGAGCAAGACGTCTCATCTCTCGCCTGGACCCATCTTGGATAGATCTGTCATTTCAGCAGAGCCTTCAACATAGGAGGGATGTGGGTGGCCTTACTGTTATGTACAAGGCCAATATTGTCAAAATACCACACTTGGATCCACTTCGAGGACAGCGTGAAACAAGCTTTTATGCCACAAGACGGGCAGAAAGCAGCAACTTCACTCTGGCTGTACCCTTCTCCAGAACATCACTCCATCTGAGATCTTACATACCCAGGATGACTCGAGTATGGAACACATTCGTACAGCATAATGATGTCAACGAGATAACGTCAGTTGATCAAATGAAAATGCTGGCCCACAGATGGCTCCAACTTCATCCTGTTCCCTACTTGTATGTCTCATAACAATAAAAATGCTTTCAAATGAGCTGATGTAGGTAACAGCTCTTAGCTTGTCAATAAAGTTAGGAATCCTTAACCTGTAAATAGCTGTCAATAAAGCTAGGGATCCTTAACCTTGTCAAACCCTGTGTAAAAAAAAAAAAAAAAAAAAAAAAAAAAAAAAAAAAAAAAAAAAAAAAAAAAAAGAGAGAGAGAGAGAGTGAGTGAGTGAGTGAGTGAGTCCAAAGCAACTGTCACTGCAGCTCTGCTGGAAAGGAACATCACAATTTACACAATATCACTCCTTACGAAAGCAAGTGCCTCGGCGGATGGAGTATAACATCCCTGATGAAAAACAAGAATGCATTGAGTACACTAAGAGATAACACAAAAAATGTAGGGGGCCCAAGACACTCATTACTCTACTGAAGTCTCCCAGATGATGTTTCATCCCTTGATGTAAGAAACTATCTTGTGTGATGGAATATGACATAAAAGACATCATCCCGTGTGATGGGTTTGTTACATCAGTGTCAGCCTGGGGCTGTGAGACTCAGTAGGACAACAAAGATATGTGACGGAAACAATAACTAACTCTTATTGACACATAACAGCTGTGAATGTATAATAGGGTAGCTGCACAATATTCATATTTCATGTTTGTTGAATAACAGAAAAAGACTTCTTGCTTCTTGCGTGCTTTCTGGGGGGGGGTCAACGCCCCCGCGGCCCGGTCCTAGGCCAGGCCTCCTGATACAGCAAAACCTGATCTTTCCTTTGACCTTTGATGAGTTTCGAGAATCTTACTACTCTCGGAGCCCGGCCATGGGCCAGACTCGTCTGGTGCTAGCCTGGTCAATCAGGCTGTTACCACTTGCCACACGCAGTCCAACGTACGAACCACAACCTGGCTGATCAGGAACTGACTTAAGGAACTTACAAAGTTCTCTCTTGAAGACAGCCAGTCTGTTGGTAACCTTCCTTATGTAGGGTGGGAGGTTGTTAAAGAGTCTTGGGCCCTCTACATTTTTTGTGTTATCTCTTAGTGTACTCAATGCATCCTTGTTTTTTCATTAGGTGTGTTGTATTCCGTCCGCCAAGCCTCTTGCTTTCGTAAGCAGTGACTTTTTTGTTAAGATTTGAGACCAGTCCCTCTTGCATTTTCCAGGTGTAAATTATAATGTATCTTTCTCACCTACAGTTGGAGCGATTTCAAAGGTTCCCAGTAATTTAGATGAACTTACACGTACAGTGAAGGTTCTCGGCACATTTGTTAGGTCTGCAGTTTCGTTTCCCTTAAAAGTGGCTGTTGCTATACAGTAATATTCCAATCTCGAGAGAACTAGCGACAGAGGACAGAGTGCACACATGTTGAATAACACAAACGCAGCAGTAAGCAACGGTTCGCTTAACGCAAGCACTATGACTTGATCAAGTTCTTGAGCGAAACCATGTCAAAATAAACACTTTCTTTTTCTTGAGTCGTCGGTACTCTTCCAGCCTGGGTCTTTGCTCTTCTCTCTTTGGCTTATTCACCACTTTCTATTTCTATCATTTTCCTCCGCATCTTCTTTTCCCACTTTCCCTACAGTATAACCCAAGTTATGTATAGAGGCAGGGTTGCAGGTACCGCCACCGGGGGGGAGAGGGGGAGGAAGGAGTGCTTAGAGAGGGGTGTGAAGAGAAGGGGAGCTGAGAGACGGGAGAGGGGAGAGTTAATGTTACTATACATGAAGGAGACACACAGGAACCGGTATTGAGAGTGAGAGGGAGGGATGCAAGATACAAAAAAAGAGTCATACTGGATGGAACAAGAGAAGAGAAAGTAGACAGTACATACTTTCCTGGTTGTAATTGTGCTTGTTTAGTTATGCTTACACTTTATAGTTGTACATGTACTTGGTTGTACATGTACTTAGTGGTTGTGCGCATTCTCCAGTTTTTGCAGGACAGATGTGGAGAATGTACAGAGAACTTCGCTGCTCATATACAGTACATGTAGTCAACCATTTTACTAATTGGAAACGCTTGTAGTTCCTCGAACTGTACTCCCTGGGACGTAGGCTAGAAAGATACATCATAATTTACACTTGGAAAATTCTGGAGCAATTGTTTCTCATCTGCACACCGTAATTACTATGTACATGAGCAAGAGGCTGGACAGTGCAAAATAGCTATAATGAAGAGGTGAGGCGTAATGAGTGCACTAAGAGACAATTCGATAAGTGTACGGAGACCAAGACTCTTCAACATCCTCCCATCGTATATAAATGTAATTATCAACATACCCTTGGTTGTCTTCAAGAGGTAACTTGATAAGTTCATCAGGTCAATCCCTGATCAGCCAGGCTGTGATGCCTACATTGGACTGCATGCGGCTAGCGCCCACAACCTGGTTAACCAGGTAACCAACCAGGATGCCTTCTCTAGGATCGGTCCGCGTGGGGGGTGATAACCCCTGGAATTGACTACAAGTAGACTAGCTAGTAGACTACAGGTCGACTAGCTAGTAGAATACAGGTAGACTAGTACACCGTATCATCCTTTGCGGATGATACTAGGATCTGCGTGAGGCTGTCATCTGCTGAGGACGCGGTTAACCTCCAAGAAGATATAAACAAAGTTTTCCAGTGGGCTACGGTAAACAATATGATGTTCAATGAGGACAAATTCCAACTACTCCGTTATGGAAAACTGGAGGAGATAATAACTAGAACAGAGTATACTACTGACTCCGGCCATACAATAGAGCGGAAAAATAATGTAAGGGACCTGGGAGTAGTAATGTCTGAGGATCTCACTTTCAAGGATCACAACAGTGCCACGATCGCACGTGCAAAGAAAATGATAGGATGGATAATGAGAACTTTCAAAACGAGAGATGCCAAGCCCATGATGATCCTTTTCAAATCACTTGTTCTCTCTAGGCTGGAATACTGCTGTACATTAACATCTCCATTCAAAGCAGGTGAAATCGCAGATCTAGAGAGTGTACAGAGATCCTTTACTGCACGTATAAGTTCTGTCAAGCACCTTAACTACTGGGAACGCTTGGAAGCACTTGACTTGTACTCGTTGGAACGCAGGAGGGAGAGATATATCATAATCTACACTTGGAAAATCTTGGAAGGAATGGTCCCAAATCTGCACACAGAAATCACCCCCTACGAAAGTAAAAGACTGGGCAGGCGATGCAAAATGCCGCCAATAAAAAGTAGGGGCGCCATTGGTACACTAAGAGAAAACACCATAAGTGTCCGGGGCCCAAAACTGTTCAACAGCCTCCCATCAAGCATTAGGGGAATTGCCAATAAACCCCTGGCTGCCTTCAAGAGAGAGCTGGACAGATACCTAAAGTCAGTGCCGGATCAGCCGGGCTGTGGCTCGTACGTCGGACTGCGTGCGGCCAGCAGTAACAGCCTAGTTGATCAGGCCCTGATCCATCGGGAGACCTGGTCATGGACCGGGCCGCGGGGGCGTTGATCCCCGGAATAACCTCCAGGTAACCTCCAGGTAGACTACAGGTAGACTAGCTAGTATAATACAGGTAGACTAGCTAGTAGGCCTCAGGTAGACTATTTGCACTGGCAGAGGATATTAAATTCAGAGTTCCTGGCCTTGCCTCTTGTATCGACAGACTCTACTGCTTCCTGACCTCCACTGGACTGGCCATAGCTACTCTTGAAGCTGTGTAAGGTGTTGGCCTCCACCTCTTCATGTAGTGTGCTCTGTTTACCAACCTAAACCTGAAAAAGTACTAATTGATATCTGTCGTTTTAGCTGCAGTGTATATGCTGCATCATTGTACTTACATTTCAAGCATCCTGTCCCTCTCCTCTCTGTCTAATCCTCTTGAGTATTTTGTATGTCATGGCCATGTCTTCCCAGCTTATTCCGTTTTCTAGTGATCAGGTTCCCTCAGTTTACTAATATAGTGCCTCACCATTATATAATAATAATAACTTGATTTTTTTCTGTTTTCTGTATATGTTTGACCCCTCATGAAAGGTTCCTTGATGTTGATGAGGGGCTCTTGATCTAGGGAATTGGATCAGTGCTCCAGTTTCCTAAATTGAGCCTGAATACCTTCCAACTCCCCTACATGAGCTGTATAATCCTACGGGTTTAGCGCTCCTCTTGATTATAATTAATAATGTATATGTTTGATCATTGAGTGGTTCCATGCTGGGCGCCACATGTACCAGAGAGAGAGAGAGAACACGCAGAATGAGGGGGACAGTAAGGGGGGAGAGAGAGAGAGAGAGAGAGAGAGAGAGAGAGAGAGAGAGAGAGGAGAGAGAGAGGAGAGAGAGAGAGGAGTGTGTGACGAGAACCATCAGTAACGCCTGGCCCACCCTCCAGCATTTGCATATTCTTAACGACCGGCACAGAGTCATGGACAACCATTTGTCTCTGTTGGGGGTTGTTAGAGGGGAAGCCCAGAACATGACTCTGAAACCTCGGGTGTCAATGCTACACGGGATATATACACCGCTGAGGTGTATTTCTCTTAGTGTATATACACTAGGAGCTTAATCTTTATATTAGATATGAAAGTATTCTTGACTGGTGGCGAACAGGTGATATGCAACCTTAATGACACTGAGTATTCAATAGGCTTTAGCCCAATTAGTTAATGTAACATGACTTATTCTTCACCTCACCGCTACTCGCTATTTATTTGCTCTTTCTCTCACTGGAAGACAAAATAAATGCTGATATAGTTTACATTGGTTTTGCAAAAGCCTTCGACATATGCGACCACAATGTAATAACGCACAAAATGCGCGCAAAAGGAAGAACTGGTGAAGTGGGGCAGATGTATATTTAGCTTCTTAGCAAATAAAGCCCCAGAGAGTAGTGGTAAACAGAGTACAGTCAGACGCACAGTGAAAATCTCTGTTCCTCAAGGCACAGTACTCGTCCCACTTACATCTCTTATCTCCGTAACAACCTTTGCTGATGACGTCCCATATCCATCCTGGGGAGAGTAGCGCAAGAACATATGAATTTACAAAACGCCTAGGAACTATGTTTTGAAAGAGTTAACCGGAGTACATCTAGATTTATATGTACAATTGTCTTACCTGTTACAAGCAAATTCAGGATATTTGCTTAATATGTCTGGTATCTTGATTTATTAGTAGGATACCATGACATATTACTGGTATCTTATTTTCATTAGTAGGATACCTTGACATATCACCTAGGTTATATTTAATCTCTGCATTTCACAATAAGTGGACCACATGCTTTGCATTTAGTTTGATCATCTGTGCATCTGCCAAACTACCAAAATTACTTGTAACCAAGCATAAGCCTGGTTACAACATCAGTTAATCTGATCACATTGCAAGTTACTCCAAAGTTACTGCCAATCATATGGACTCACAACAACTGCACAATCCAGGACAGCATGGGTTTGGAGCAGGTTGCTCCAGGGGTGTCAGGAGCACGTAAGTGCCAAGATGATAGTTACTTGGATAATTGGCAGTAGTTGTCTCAGTGTCATTAGAGAGGTAATTGATGGTTCTTGTGTTAGGAAATGGCAGCCAGTTATCACAGCATCATTAGAGAGAGAGAGAGAGAGATAAGGTAAACCGTTCAGATGTGAGGATGCCTGACACGGTGAGCAACCCACAACAGGTCTGTTGAACCACCAGGTTGTGATGGATATGTGGGTCAGTGGACCGCCAGTAACACCAGCCTGGTTGACCAGGCAAGCACTAGACAAGCCTAGCTCAGGCTGGGCTCCTGGAGTAGAAAAACTCTAAAAACTCATAAAAGGTATAAAGGTAAGCCAAAACAGATCTGTTGAACAGCTCCTGGATGCCAAACTAGTGATGCTACTCGTTAAGCCACTTGTTATCTAGACTGGAATACTGCTGTATCAATATTGACATTACATTTTAAGTAATGAGAAATCGCAGATCTGGAGCATGTACAAAGAATGTTCATTTGAAACGTAGGCGAGAAAGATGTAACATAATTTACACCTGGAAAAAGTCTGGAAGAATTGGTCCCGAATCTTCACACTGAAATCTCTCCCTACGAAAGAAAAAGTCTTGCCAGACGATGCAAAATATCCCCAGTGAGAGCAGGGTTGCCATGAGTTAATCAAGAGATAACTCATTAAATGTAAAGGAACCAAGACTTTTTAAGCCCCTCCCTGGCCTTTTTCAATAGGAGACTTGGTGCGTTCTTCATACCAGTTTTAGATCAGCTTGACTGTATATTGCTGACGTTCCAAGGAGTATAGATTGAGGGACTTCAAACATTCCCAGTAATTTAGGTGCTTCACTGAATCTGTGCGGACAGTGAAGGTTCTCTGTACATTCTCCAGGTCTGCAGTTTCACTGTTAGAGTACAACAGTACTGTTTATATTATATTATAGTCAAAAAGAAGCGCTAAGCCACAAGGGCTATACAGCACAACAGTACTGTAGCCTAAGGGAAAACAAATGACTTGAAGAGTATCATCATTGACTTGGTGTCCCTTATTTTGAAGGTTCTACTTATCTAGTCTATCATTTTCCTTGTGGTTGTGACAGTGACACTTGTGATCTTTGAAGGTGACATCTTTTGACATAATCACTCCCAGGTCTTAAGCTTTCTTGAGTAATTAGAGTTTTTGTTGCATACTCGGTTCGAGTCTTAATTTCCTCAGTGTTTCCATAACGGAGTAACTGAAACGTGTCTTCGTTGAACATCATATTGCTGACGCAAGATCTAAAAAAAAAATAATATCATAGTTATCGATAAATAACTGCTTCATTAAAGATAAAAAGACAAAGAAAAAAGATTTATTTCAGCCTGATAATATGTACAGAGGTGGTAACATTTTTTGTGCACGCAGAAAATCCACCAAAAAATTCATATTAGTTTTCTTGTACAGTCTTTTACTGCACACTCAACACAGTGCCATGCAAGATTCTCTTTGTTGTTGTTCGTATGTTGGACTACGTGCGGCCTACAGTAACAGACTGGTTGATCAGGCCCTGGTTCACCGGGAGGCCTGGTCGTGGACTGGGTCGTGGGGGGCGTTGATTCCCGGAATACCCTTCAGATCCATGGAATTCCAGGACTTAACTGCTGACGTGTACTTGACTAACTGCTTCTCAGTCCTACACTATCATACATTCCACTGAGCCAGCTGGTATACTGTTGTTACCACCACCACTGAGCCAGCTGGTATACTGTTGTTACCACCACCACTGAGCCAGCTGTACGTGGGGTATACTGTTGTTACCACCACCACTGAGCCAGCTGGTATACTGTTGTTACCACCACCACTGAGCCAGCTGGTATACTGTTACCACCACCACTGAGCCAGCTGGTATACTGTTACTACCACCACCACTGAGCCAGCTGGTATACTGTTACCACCACCACCACTGAGCCAGCTGGTATACTGTTGTTACCAACCACACTGAGCCAGCTGGTATACTGTTGTTACCACCACCACTGAGCCAGCTGGTATACTGTTGTTACCACCACCACTGAGCCAGCTGGTATACTGTTGTTACCACCACCACTGAGCCAGCTGGTATACTGTTGTTACCACCACCACTGAGCCAGCTGGTATACTGTTACCACCACCACCACTGAGCCAGCTGGTATACTGTTACCACCACCACCACTGAGCCAGCTGGTATACTGTTACCACCACCACCACTGAGCCAGCTGGTATACTGTTACCCACCACCACTGAGCCAGCTGGTATACTGTTGTTACCACCACCACTGAGCCAGCTGGTATACTGTTGTTACCACCACCAGTGAGCCAGCTGGTATACTGTTGTCAACACCACCACTGAGCCAGCTGGTGTACTGTTGTCACCACCATCACTAGGCTGGTGTACTGTTGTCACCACCCCGTGGCCTGGTGGCTAAAGCTCTCGTCTCACACGTGAGTGTCGTGGATTCGTTTCCAGCGGGTATAGAAACCATTGAGAGGATGTGTTCCCTACACCGGTTATCTTTGTTCACCCTCATGAAAATGGTTACCTGGTGTTTATGGACTGGTTGGGTCGCATCCTAGGACATACTAGATTACCACTACATTTGGCGGGAATATGCTGTCACAAACCAAGCCGGCTTTCTATATAGTAGTGTCACTGATGTCCATGCTTGGGCTGTATCACCTTGTGCGTGTACTTGTTAGCGATAAAGATATTGATTATCACACTGAGCACGGTATACTGTGTCACCATCAGAAATGTGACCAGGCTGGTATGACTGCTGTCCATACCTGGCACTGAGCCAGCTGGATACTGCTGTCAACAACGCTTCACTGAGCCAGCTGTATATGCTGTCACTACGTAACTTGAGCAGACTGGAATACTGCTGTCATACAGCACTGAGCCAGCTGGTATACTGCTGTCACTACCAGCACTGAGCCAGCTGGTATACTGCTGTCACTACCAGCACTGAGCCAGCTGGTATACTGCTGTCACTACCAGCACTGAGCCAGCTGGTATACTGCTGTCACACCAGCACTGAGCCAGCTGGTATACTGCTGTCACTACCAGCACTGAGCCAGCTGGTATACTGCTGTCACTACCAGCACTGAGCCAGCTGGTATACTGCTGTCACTACCAGCACTGAGCCAGCTGGTATACTGCTGTCACCACCAGCACTGAGCCAGCTGGTATACTGTTGTCACCACCAGCACGGAGCCAGCTGATATACTGTTGTCACCACCAGCACTGAGCCAGCTTGTATATTGTCACCACCAGCACTGAGCCAGCTGGTATACTGTTGTTATTACCACTACTGAACCAGCTGGTATACTGTTGTCACCACCACAACTGAGCCAGGTGGTATAGTTGTCACCATCACCACTGAGTCAGGTGGTATACTGTTGTCACCCCCACCACTGAGCCAGTCACCACACTGAGGCAGTGATGGTGTGTCAGTCACCACACTGAGGCAGCGATAGTGTGTGTCAGTCACCACACTGAGGCAGTGATGGTGAGTCAGTCACCACACTGAGGCAGTGATAGTGTGTGTCAGTCACCACACTGAGGCAGTGATAGTGTGTGTCAGTCACCACACTGAGGCAGTGATAATGTGTGTCAGTCACCACAATGAGACAGTGATGGTGAGTCAGTCACCACACTGAGGCAGTGATGGTGTATGTCAGTCACCACACTGAAGCAGTGATAGTGTGTGTTAGTCACCACACTGAGGCAGTGATTGTGTGTGCCAGTCACCACACTGAGGCAGTGATAGTGTGTCAGTCACCACAATGAGGCAGTGATGGTGTGTCAGTCACCACACTGAGGCAGTGATAGTATGTGTCAGACATGCACTATCACTGAGACAGTGATAGTGTATGTCAGTCACCACAGTGAGGCAGTGATGGTGTGAGTCAGTCACCACACTGAGGCAGTGATGGTGTGTGTCAGTCATCACTCAGAGGCAGTGATGGTGTCAGTCACCACACTGAGGCAGTGATGGTGTCTTTCATCACTGAGGCAGTGATGGTGTGTGTCAGTCATCGCACTGAGGCAGTGATGGTGTCAGTCACCACACTGAGGCAGTGATGGTGTGTGTCAGTCATCGCACTGAGGCAGTGATGGTGTCAGTCACCACACTGAGGCAGTGATGGTGTGTGTCAGTCATCACTCAGAGGCAGTGATGGTGTGTGTCAGTCACCACACTGAGGCAGTGATGGTGTCTTTCATCACTGAGGCAGTGATGGTGTGTGCCAATCACCACACTGAGGCAGTGATGGTGTGTGTCAGTCACCACACTGAGGCAGTGATGGTGTGTGTCAATCACCACACTGAGGCAGTGATGGTGTGTGTCAGTCACACACTGAGGCAGTGATGGGTGTGTCAATCACCACACTGAGCAGTGATGGTGTGTGTCAGTCACCACACTGAGGCAGTGATGGTGTGTGTCAGTCACCACACTGAGGCAGTGATGGTGTGTGTCAGTCACCACACTGAGGCAGTGATGGTGTGTGTCAGTCACCACAATGAGGCAGTGATGGTGTGTCAGTCACCACACTGAGGCAGTGATGTGTGTGTCAGTCACCACACATGAGGCAGTGATAATGTGTGTCAGTCACCACAATGAGGCAGTGATGGTGTGTCAGTCACCACACTGAGGCAGTGATAGTATGTGTCAGACATGCACTATCACTGAGACAGTGATAGTGTATGTCAGTCACCACAGTGAGGCAGTGATGGTGTGAGTCAGTCACCACACTGAGGCAGTGATGGTGTGTGTCAGTCATCACTCAGAGGCAGTGATGGTGTCAGTCACCACACTGAGGCAGTGATGGTGTCTTTCATCACTGAGGCAGTGATGGTGTGTGTCAGTCATCGCACTGAAGCAGTGATGGTGTCAGTCACCACACTGAGGCAGTGATGGTGTGTGTCAGTCATGATCTGAGCAGTGAGTCATCACCACTGAGCAGTGATGGTGTGTGTCAATCACCACACTGAGGCAGTGATGGTGTGTGTCAGTCACCACACTGAGGCAGTGATGATGTCCCCTCCCATTACGGGACACTGTGTTATCTCTCCTGTTATTTACATTCCCCATACCATCCCCAGGGAGGCAGAAGCAACTCCTCTCCTTCCTCTCTTTGTTCTATACTTGTGTGTTGTGTATGTGTGCCGTGAGTCAGCAACAAAACAGTAGTACATCAGGGACCCCAGTCGATGTAAGTCACCCTATAGACTTTATTGACTTATTCTGTTTTAAATCTACACAGACTGCTTTTCATATCGCCCAGACTTTACTTGGAGTCACTTCCGGAGGTCACCGCCCCCTCGACCCGGTCCCAGACCAGGTCCTCCTGGTTGCTGACATGATCGATCATGCTGTTTGTGCCCTTCGCCCGCGTGTGCACCTCAACCCGGCTGTCAGTGGTACTGTGTATGTGTATTATACCTAGTTAAACCATTACAAACCGTTACGTGACACTGCTATTGGTGATCCCCTTAAGCATGAAGGGAGGATGTTGAAAAGTCGTGGTCCCTTTACACTTACTAAGTTCTCTCTCCATCTACTCATCGCTTTCCTACTTTTCATAAGAGGTATCATGCACCGTCTGCCAAGCCTTTAGTGTTCATATGTAGTTATTTTGGTGTGCAGGTTTGGGACCGATCCCTCCAGTATGTTCCAGGTGTAGAGTATGATGCATCTTTCTTACCTACGTTCTTAGGAGTACAGTTCTATGGACTTTATGATTCTCTTTGGTTGCATATATTTTTCCTGGCTCTCCCTGGTTGTATATCATTACCCTCCCTCAGTCCTCACCTCTCAGCTGTCTTCAAGAACTTAACAAGTTTCTTCTTATATTTTTTATCCCCTTCTCCTTCGCATACCTCCATTTCTAACCTTCTTTTCAGTTCCTTACCTGTGATCATACCTGTAGCTTACCTGTAGTTGCGTCCTTTCATTAGTCCTTGATCAGCCAAGCTGTGATACTGCAGGGAGGGTGTGCCCCAGAGTGTGGGTGTGGCTCAGGGTGTGATGGGAGGGAGATGGGGAGAATAGAGGGGTTGGAGCATGAAGAGATGGAGAGAAGAGTGCAGGGGTAGGGAAGGGAAAGAGGGAGAGGTAAGAAGAGTATAAGGAAGATTTTAGATTTTGTCGCTGAAGTTTCTAGTTGATTGTGGACCTAATATCGATCTTGTGTAGGGTAGCACAAGAGCCAATGGGTACAAAAAGGCCAAGGAACTAGGCCCCAAAAGGGTTAACAGGTATGCATCTGGATTTATATCTACAGTTCACTTATCTGTTGCAAGCAAATTTAAGATATTTGCTTAATATGTCTGGTATCTTATTTTCATTAATAAGATATCTTGACATATCACATTGGTTATTATACTGTCTCTATATTTCTCAGTAAGTGGACAGTCAAACATATAGTGTTCAAGAAAGTGACCATAAGGCTAGCCACATACTTTGCATTTACGTAGTCTGATCATCATCTGTGTGTCTGCCAAACTGCCAGAAGTACTTGTAACCAAGCCTAAACTTGGCTACATCACTAAGTCTGGAAATAAATGGTATAAAATACCGACACAATGGAAATATAAACACATATGCAGTATAATGTGATCCTTTATTGACAACGTTTCACCCACACAGTGGGCTTTTTCAAGTCACACACAGATCTACCTGGGGTGGAAGGTACGGGAGTATTTATAGTCATGTTCAGAATGTTGAGGTCAGGTGGAGAATGCTGCATCTGATGATCTACCGGGTGGGGTTATAGAGTCTTGGGTAGCTTGGCAGGGGTATTGGACAAGTTGTGAGTAGACCTTATGCAGTGTTCTATGTTCTTATGTGGGATAGCGATGAAGAAGTTTCTTGGCGAGTGCTTCAGCTATGTTATAGAAGCCGTTGTTCTGGTTGAAATTGTTGGTTATAGAGATAAGCGATGATTCCAGGATTCTTCGGTATTGAGTGTTGTCTTCTGTGGCGATAAGTCTTGAGTTTCTGTAGTTAATTAAATGGTTGTGTGAATTGCGATGTTGTACACAGGCATTCCTTGTATCGTCAGTCCTGCTTGCATATTGGTGTTCTGCAATACGTGTTTGGAGGTCTCTTGACGTTTCGCCCACATATAATTTGTTGCAGTCATTACAAGGGATTATGTATACCCCTGCAGAGGATGGAGGCTTGTCCTGTCTACTACTGGTGATGTCCTTGATGGTCGTGGTTGTGGAGGTAGATACTTGGAATGATGTATTGGAAAAGATGTTGGAAACATGTTTGGCAATGGAGTTGGTGGGGAGGACTATGTATCTCTTCTCGGCAGTCTTCTCTGGGTGTGTTGAAGATGTTTAATGCCCGCCGTCTGCAGTCTCTGATGAAGTGACGAGGATAGTGGAGTTTAGAAAATACTTGTTCAATTATAGTGCATTCTTCCTCAAGGAACTCATTGCTGCAGATTCTCCTCATAACTCCTAAACGCTTTAACGTTCAAGCTCTCCAAGACAAGTTCAACCAGGTCGAGCCTTCAATCCAGTTCACACTTGAAGGAGTCGACAACACTCTTCCTTTCCTTGATGTTCTGCTCTGCAAAGCTGACCACGAACTTCCTTTTAAAGTCTATCGAAAACCCACCAACCAAAACGATCTTCTCCACTTCTTCTCTCACCACGACACCAAAACCAAACGTGGTGTAATTATAGGCTTCTTCCTGCGTGCACTCAGAATCTGCAGCAATGAGTTCCTTGAGGAAGAATGCACTATAATTGAACAAGTATTTTCTAAACTCCACTATCCTCGTCACTTCATCAGAGACTGCAGACGGCGGGCATTAAACATCTTCAAACACCCAGAGAAGACACTGCCGAGAAGAGATACATAGTCCTCCCCACCAACTCCATTGCCAAACATGTTTCCAACATCTTTTCCAATACATCATTCCAAGTATCTACCTCCACAACCACGACCATCAAGGACATCACCAGTAGTAGACAGGACAAGCCTCCATCCTCTGCAGGGGTATACATAATCCCTTGTAATAACTGCAACAAATTATATGTGGGCGAAACATCAAGAGACCTCCAAACACGTATTTCAGAACACCAATATGCAAGCAGGACTGACGATACAAGGAATGCCTGTGTACAACATCGCAATTCACACAACCATTTAATTAACTACAGAAACTCAAGACTTCTTCATCGCTATCCCACATAAGAACATGGAACACTGCATAAGGTCTACTCACAACTTGTCCAATACCCCTGCCAAGCTACCTGGAGGTTACCTGGAGGTTATTCCGGGGATCAACGCCCCCGCGGCCCGGTCCATGACCAGGCCTCCCGATGGATCAGGGCCTGATCAACTAGGCTGTTACTGCTGGCCGCACGCAGTCCAACGTACGAGCCACAGCCCGGCTGATCCGGCACTGACTTTAGGTATCTGTCCAGCTCTCTCTTGAAGGCAGCCAGGGGTTTATTGGCAATTCCCCTAATGCTTGATGGGAGGCTGTTGAACAGTTTTGGGCCCCGGACACTTATGGTGTTTTCTCTTAGTGTACCAATGGCGCCCCTACTTTTTATTGGGGGCATTTTGCATCGCCTGCCCAGTCTTTTACTTTCGTAGGGAGTGATTTCTGTGTGCAGATTTGGGACCATTCCTTCCAAGATTTTCCAAGTGTAGATTATGATATATCTCTCCCTCGTGCGTTCCAACGAGTACAAGTCAAGTGCTTCCAAGCGTTCCCAGTAGTTAAGGTGCTTGACAGAACTTATACGTGCAGTAAAGGATCTCTGTACACTCTCTAGATCTGCGATTTCACCTGCTTTGAATGGAGATGTTAATGTACAGCAGTATTCCAGCCTAGAGAGAACAAGTGATTTGAAAAGGATCATCATGGGCTTGGCATCTCTCGTTTTGAAAGTTCTCATTATCCATCCTATCATTTTCTTTGCACGTGCGATCGTGGCACTGTTGTGATCCTTGAAAGTGAGATCCTCAGACATTACTACTCCCAGGTCCCTTACATTATTTTTCCGCTCTATTGTATGGCCGGAGTCAGTAGTATACTCTGTTCTAGTTATTATCTCCTCCAGTTTTCCATAACGGAGTAGTTGGAATTTGTCCTCATTGAACATCATATTGTTTACCGTTGCCCACTGGAAAACTTTGTTTATATCTTCTTGGAGGTTAACCGCGTCCTCAGCAGATGACAGCCTCATGCAGATCCTAGTATCATCCGCAAAGGATGATACGGTGCTGTGGTGTATATCTCTGTTTATGTCTGATATGAGGATAAGGAATAAGATGGGGGCGAGTACTGTGCCTTGTGGAACAGAGCTCTTCACTATGGCAGCCTCCGATTTAACTCTGTTGACCACTACTCTTTGTGTTCGATTTGTTAGGAAGTTGAAGATCCATCTCCCCACTTTCCCAGTTATTCCTTTAGCTACCCAAGACTCTATAACCCCACCCGGTAGATCATCAGATGCAGCATTCTCCACCTGACCTCAACATTCTGAACATGACTATAAATACTCCCGTACCTTCCACCCCAGGTAGATCTGTGTGTGACTTGAAAAAGCCCACTGTGTGGGTGAAACGTTGTCAATAAAGGATCACATACTGCATATGTGTTTATATTTCCATCACTAAGTCTGTTCACATTGCAAGTTGTTCCATAAACGTACTTATTTACGTTCATGTTACCACAGTGAGTGATAGATCTACTCAGGCTTCTAACTCCTAATATTATTACTAATGCTGGACACAGGTATATCAAAGTTATATTCAACATTTTCCCCTCAGAGTGCCTTCTTTGGTTAATTTTGTCACCCTTATCATGAGGGAGTAATTCACTGTGTGATGGAATCCATAAGAATTGTACGATATTTACCGTTTTTCTTTGAGGAAGGAATAGGGGAGGGAGGAGAACGTGGGGAAGAGAGGGGGAGAAAGGGAGATGGGAGGGGAGAATGAGAGAAGGGAAGGGAGAGTGTGAGGAAAAGGAGTGTGGTAACGGAGGGAGTGGGGGGAAAGGAGGGGAGTGTGGGGAAGGAAGGGGGTTTTGGGGGAGGGGAGAGCGTGGGGAAGTGGGGGGATAAGAAAGTATGGAGGAGGGAGAGGACGATTATGTGGGAGAGAGGGATTGATAGAGCATAGGTAAGGGAGGGAGGTGGGGAAAGTGGGGGAGGGAGGGAAGTGGAGAGAGAGAAAGAGAGAGTGGGAGGAGGGGAGAGGGAGGGTGGTGGGTTGGCAGGTCGTGAATTAGAGAGTAGATAACCTCGGGATTGCTTTTTAGGAAGATTAGGAGGTAGAGGTCAGGAGGTTGAGGTGGAGGTCGCGGGTGAGGTCACAGCTACTGATGGTGATGATACATCATTTCTTCATTCACTATATTGCACGTCTCCCACTCTTCTAACTTCTCTTGTTGTCTCTGGCTTGTAACAAAAAAATATGGAATTTTTTCTTACCTTTTTTTTATACGTTATTATTCCACCAATCATCTCTCTTCGTGCACCGACTTAACCTCATTGTACTAGTTTCTTAGGATGTTTGGCTAAAGAAAAAGGCCTGAAGTCTGAGAGAGTGACAATGGTTGTGGGGTAAACAAGAAAGAAGACAGAGGTAAGCAAGATTAAGTGGCAGGTTGGATTTTAAAAGAATGGTTTTTGTCACATATTGACGAGTATGTTAATTAGTATTGTTACTAAAACCTCTGAGGTACCAACAGCACATAGAAACCTAAAAAAAACACTTGTCTGACACGTGACACGTACGTGCCTGCTGGATGTTCTGCCATCTACCTACCTTTACCTTTCATGAGTTCCGAGAGCTTTTCTAGTCCTGGAACCCGGTCATGGGCCAGGCTCGTCTGGTGCTTGCCTGGTAAACCTGGCTCCTCTCCATGTACATCTTCACATGCTCGAGTGGAAAATATGCATGGGATTGGGTGATAGTTATCACAGTGTCTTGGATCGAAGCATGACTGACGAATCTGGAGCAGTTTTAAAAATGGGGATCAGTCATAGTGACTTTAAGCAAGGATCAGTTTTGGACTCCTTAATGACGTTGACGTGGAAATTAAGAGAACAGGCGTAAATTTACTGACAAATCTATATTATAGATATTGTATTAAAGGTAATCATTTGTGATTACCTAGGCCAGCGGGTACTGAAGTGTTTGCCAGCACCAGGTCAGTCAGGTGGCAGGGGTAAAGGTCACACAGAATTTTACGATTAGACATGTATCTAAAAGGCGGGGCCAGGGGCTATGAAATGACTCCTGCAAACACAACTGGGTCACTACACATGAGTATATAAATATACAGATACAAACGGGGCCAGGAGGTGGAGTTCTAATCCTCCAGGCACTGTTGTTATAAATATACACGACAATGTGTGGGATTTCGAGCCTTGAGGCCAAGGTTGTGGTGAGCGAGAGACAAGATGAAAATCATTAGGCTTGTACAGCACGGTTACAACAGAGTGTGAGTATGTGGAGGTGGCTGCCTGCCATATATCAGTGTATGTAGGAACTATGTTAGGTCAAGGTGTACTATGTGTTGTATATGATGGTAGTGATGAAGGAGGGAGGAGCAAGATGGCTGTTAACAGGTGGATGATGTCTCCTTCCCTCCCTCCCTACTGCTGCTGCTTTTACTGCTCCTGCGCAGGCATCCTCTGCGCTGCCTCCCTCCCACCACCACTATCACCATCACCTCCAACTCCTTTATTTATTTATTTATTTATTTATTAACAATTTGAGCACACATACAGAGGTACAAAAAATACAGATAAGAGCAGCATGCCAAAGCCACTTATACTATGCATAGCATTACGGGCTGGCTTAAAATTAACTTAGAATTAACTAAGCAATGATGAAATCAGTGATAAAACATTAATGTAAACATATTACTATAAAGCACAAGTGAGTATTACAAAGACAGGTCATATGGTTGTATGCATTGTTGTACATTCAGTCGTATGAAGTATTCTGTTAGGTAGTGTATTTAAAAAAATAATAAAGTTAGATTCGGTTTTAGGTTTAACATTTATGTGATATAATTGTGAGAAACATTTAAGATATACAATTTATAAGGTTCAGTTATTCAGTATTTATTTGGTTTTGGGTGAGTAAGTGATCTTTGAGAAGAGACTTGAATTTATGAACAGGTAGTGTTTCTTTTATATTTACAGGTAATGAATTCCAGATTTTAGGGCCTTTTATGTGCATTGAGTTTTTGCATAGTGTGAGATGGACACGAGGAACATCAAAGAGTGATCTGTGCCTTGTGTTATGGTCATGTGTTCTGTTGAGGTTGGCAAGGAGATGTTTGAGGGGAGGGTTAATACCAGAGTTAAGTGTTCTATGTATGTAATAGGTGCAGTAATAAGTATGGATGTTTTGTATGGTGAGTAGGTTTAGTGTATTGAATATTGGTGGAGTGTGCTGCCTGTAGTGAGAATTTGTTATCATTCTAACTGCAGCCTTTTGTTGGGTAATTAGTGGTCTGAGATGGTTAATTGTTGTTGAGCCCCATGCACAAATTCCATAGGTGAGATAGGGGTAAATAAGAGAGTGATATAAGGCCAGGAGGGCTGACTGTGGAACATAGTACCGTATCTTCGATAGTATGCCTACAGTCTTGGAAATTTTCTTAGAAATTTGTTGTATATGTGTATGAAATTTGAGTCTATTATCAAGGTGGATTCCTAAGAATTTTCCCTCTGTTAGCTTTGTGATAGGTGATCCGTTTATCATTATGTTAAGAGGGACATCTGTAGCTCTGTTACCAAACTGAATGAAGTAGGTTTTGTCAATGTTTAGTGTAAGTTTGTTAGTCCTCATCCAGGTAGATATTTTCTGTAATTCGGTATTTACAGTATTGGCTAGCGTGACTGGGCTCGGGTGAGAGAAGACGTATGTAGTGTCATCTGCAAATAGTGTGGGTTTGAGTAATTGCGAAGAGGGCCAAGGACACTTCCCTGTGGGACACCAACTGTAATTGGTTGCGCAGAAGAGTTTGCCCCATTTGCGTACACATATTGGCTTCTGTTGCTGAGGTATGACTTGAGGTAGTTGAGGGAGTGCCCTCTTATACCATAGTGTGACAATTTTATGTGGAGCAAGTCATGGTCAACTATCAAAAGCTTTACGTAAGTCAATGAAGATCCCCAGTGGGACTTCTTTTTTCTCTATTGCAGTGTATATATGTTCTAGCATGTGTATAATAGCATCATTAGTATTTTTATTAGGCCTGAATCCAAATTGGCAGGGGTTTGAGTATGTTTGGGAGATAAGGTAGGAGTAGATTCGTTTATGAATTAATTTTTCGAAGATTTTTGAGAGAGGGTGTAAGTTGGATATTGGCCTATAGTTATTCAACTCTGTTTGGTCTCCTCCTTTGTGGATCGGGGTGACCCTTGCTATTTTGAGTACTGTAGGGAAGGTGGAGGATTCAATGGATTTGTTAAAGAGTGTTGCAATGATTGGTGATAGCACTTGTGACACTTTTTTGTATATAAAGGGTGGTAAGGTATTTAAATCTCCTGCCTTGTTTTTTAGTGCGTTGATAATAAGGGAGACTTCGTATGGGTTAGTCGGAGCTAGGAACAGTGTGTTCGGGTAGTTGCCGGTGAGGTAGTCATTTGGTGGGGTATCTGAGCTTGGGATTTTATTGGCAAGGTTTTGTCCTATAGTGGAGAAGAAATCATTGAGTCTGTTTGCTGTTTCTGTTGGTGGGAGTTGGGGTTCATCTGATTTTGCTAATTTTATTTCGCTATTTCGTGATATCTTTTTTGTTCCCAGAATTTCTGATAGGGTTTTCCAGGTCTTTTTTATATCACCTCGTAAGTTGGATAATCTGTTCTCATAATACAATTTTTTTGCCCTTCTTATCAGGCTGGTTAGGATTGACGAGTAACGTTTTGTTTGGTCTCTGGTTATGTGACCCATTCTGTACTGTTTTTCATATTGGTGTTTTGTATTTATGGATTTGAGAATGCTGGGTGTTAGCCAGGGACTGTTCAGTCTCTTAGCTGTCATCTGTTTAGTTTTTTTAGGGCAGTGCTTGTTATAGAGGTATTGGGTCTTTTTTAGAAAATTATTAATACATTCGTCAATATCTGTATAGATTTCAAGCTCAGTGTGCCAATCAATGTTTGCTACTGCTGTTGTGAAGTTATTAATGGCTGCCTCATTGTGAAGTCTGCAGGTGACTTTAGTAGTGTCTTGGGGTAGTTTACCAAGAGTTGTTATGAGGAAAGTAGGGTAGTGGTCTGTGGTATTATCTGTAATTATGCCTGATTTTAAAGGGGATATGGTGTTGGTCCAGATGTGGTCAAGTAGGGAAACACTAGTCTCTGTAACTCTTGTAGGTTTTGTTACTGTTGGTAGTAACATACAGTTACTCATTGTGTTTGTGAATTCAGTAACGTGTGGGTCCTGGTCTTGCAGGAGATTTATATTGAAGTCACCTGAGAGTAGTAAGTGATCTTTGTTCATGCGTGCATCAGTTATCATACTTCCTAGGTTTTGACTAAATTGGCTGTTTGACTGTGGAACTCTGTAGATGTTTATCAATGTGAGAGGTTTTTGTAGGTATTTGGATTTGAATTTAGCTATTATATATTCCCCATGTTCATCCCTTGTGCAAGTATTAGTGATACATTCTAGTTGGTCTGAGTAGTATATAGCAGTGCCACCCCCTTGTTGGTCTGGCCTACAGTTGTGTATGGCTGTGTAACCAGGAATGGCATAGACATCTGTACTATCAGGCTTTAGCCAGGTTTCAGTTAGTATAATGATGGACATATTGGCATGTAAGGAATTTAGTAATGCTATGAGGTCATCGTAATGCTTGCTTAAAGATCTGATATTGTAGTTAAAGATAGTTATGTTGTTGTTGGCACTGAGAAGTGCCTTTGATTGTTCTGCAGTGTAGTAATTACAGTAACTGTTTGATTCATTTAAGTCATTAAATAAGAGGTTGGTATCAGGATCAATGCTTGTAATCATAAGATTTGTAGTGAATCTATAGTTAGAATTAAGTATAAAACAAAGTAAATAGTCTTAAGCTAAAAAATAGCACCTGAATTATTTAACAAATGTAAAATAATGAGCTAAGGTAGTTTTTTTTTTTAAGCTAAAATAAAGGAGACAATATAAAAGGGACTAATACAAATAAAGTGATGATCAAATAATGGGGCTTGGGAATATGATAGTAGGTAGTACTATAAAGGTAATTATTTAAAGTTAGAATTATAGTATAAAATTATAATATAAAAGGGACTAATATAGGTTGTGGTGAACAATAAAGTGGTAATCAAATAAATGAGCTTTGGAATATAATGGCAAAATTGTGAACTTATTCTACTTTAGCACCTGAGAATAGCACCTTGATTATTTTAACAATTGTGAATATATAAACTAGGGTAGTTATATAAAGCTAAAATAAAGGAGAAAATATATAAGGGACTAAAATTAAGTAATGGTAAACAAAGTTAAATGGACAGATGGTAGGAATTATAATATAAACTTATAATATAAAAATACAATTTGAAATGGTACTTGCAATTGCACTAGAGTCTGGTATAGGTTGTTGACAAGATCAATATTATAACTAGATTTAAATTGACAAAATAAAATTCACAATTAAAGTACCAAAAGAATAATAGTAAAAAATAACAATGGTAATGTCTTGGTTATAATATGATAGTAAGATGGTAGACAGGTACCCAGGTACACAGGTACAAAGGATAATATAAAGGTTGGGGTTGAATATACAAACTTGAAAATTTGGCAACAAAATGTTATGGGAAGTATAAGATAATGTTTAATGTACAAAAGTAAAATTGACTGGTAGTAAATATGGTGTTTAATAAAATTTGAATAAGTAATAATGATTACAAAAAAAGTGAAAAAGTAATTTTTATTTCATTCAATATTGCACTGGTAGTTATACTAGAGGTTATATGGCAGTACAAGGTAATTAAGAGTACTCTAAGATAGTAAATGTGGTATTAAAACAGGTAGAGGTAATTAGACAAGTAATGGTTATTAAATGTCAAAAATGTTAAGAGTAAATTTAAATTTTAGTAAAAATGATAATTATTAATTTTAGTAAGTAATATCAATTGATAGTATTTAAAAATATATGAGGTAGTAATATGGACAGAGAAAGTATCAATTCAGCTAATGTTTAAGCGAACAATAGTAAATAAGAAAATCACATAAGGTGACTTATGCTTACTAGTAAAATCACAAAATGAGGTAGTTGATTATTTAATTACTAAGAGATTGTACAATGAAATTTGAACAATAATGAAGCAAAACATACACTACACTACGTAGGCTTTAAAGTTGGACATTGTATAGTTATTCTCTGTAAGATTAGTATCCCTGAGAAATCGTGATAGATCATTCTCGTTCGTGATTGTGTACAGTTGACCTACATTTGTTTTCCTAACAAGAATTTTCCCATCCCGTGTGAAGCATTGGTGTATTGTGTCATTATTCTCCCGCTTAAGTTTTCTGACTATACAGGAGGTTCTGACGTTTTTTGGTAAGACACTCGTTAATGTATACCTCTTTCTTTACTTTAATAGATGCAATAATTAAGTCTTCCTCCTCATCCTCTTCCTACTCCTCCTCTTGCTCCTCCTCCTCCTCCTCCTCCTCTTCTGATGAAAGCTGGCACTTTTAATTCATACATTCAGGTAATTTGAATTGACTAGACTCTGGAGACGCTAAGCAACGCTGGAAAACGTACAGAGGTTACTGCCTCCCTTTGGGAACGCACCACAGCATTTGGAATGTACTCTCTGGAGCGAAGAAGATGGAGTTGGTTGATTATATATACATGAAAAATAATTAAGGGTCAGGTTTCCAATGTACACACTGCCATAGCAGCTTACTAAACCGAGAAATACGGCAGGAAGTACGTAATAAAGCCATTGACAAGCAAGGACACCATAGGCGCATTCTAATATATTATCAACATCTGTGGCCCAAGACTCTTCACTGTCTGAATAAATTCAGTCAAGCACCTAAATTATTAGGAATGTCACAAGCCCATCGAACGGTACTCCTTGGAACGTAGGCTTGAAAGATACTTCATAATTTACAACTACAAATTTCTTTAGGGATTGGTCTCAAATCTGCAAGCCGAAATTACGCAACAGGAGAACAAGAGGCTTGGCAGACGGTGCAAAATAACCCCCAGTGGAAAGCAGAGATGTAATGATTACATTAAGAGATAACTTAATCAGTGTAAATGGACCAATACTTTTCAACATCTACATTCACATTTAATAGAAATTACCACCAGACCCCTAGCTGTCTTCAAGAGGGAAATTGATAAGCTCCTGATCAGCTGGGTTATGGTGCCTAGGTTAGATTACGTGTGGACAGTACTGGTTGATCGGAATATCAACCAGGAGGCCTGATCTGGGATCAGGAATCGTCTACAGGTAATCTACAGCGTAAATCTGCTAGCAATAATGTAAGTAATATTGCCGGAACAGAGGTAGAAGTTTTTCCGAGGTAACTCTATCATCTCGAAAGTTCCATGTGCGAGACTTGGGAGTGACAATATCACAAGATCTGGTTATGGTAGCTGTGTGAACCTGTTATGATTGCTGTGTGAACCTGTTGACAGCCTGGTTAACCAGGCTGTCAACAGAAAAAAAAACCAAGCTGGGTTGCAGGGGTAGAAGTATGGGTACCTCTCACTGGTACACAACTCTGAGCCACACCAATCGGTATTTTTCAGGTATGCTTATATTTTGTTCACGAAAGCACTGTATTGAGTATAATTTTAGGTGTTTCCAATAGCTGGACTGTTGAAATAGACGTGCACGCCCTGTGTGTGTGCTCCACCTCTGCAATAACGCCAGCCTTAAATTGCGCTCTTTGTGTGCCGCAAATTTCCAGCGTAGCGTGTTCTAAGAACCTTAACAGTGTGTTCATTACCTTCGTATCTCGTGTTCTGAAAAGTTGCTTATGTCTTACTTCTCGTTTATATATTATATATATATATATATATATATTTATATATAATATATATTATATATATATATATATAATATATATATATTATATATATGTATTATATTTATATATTTATATATATATATATATATAATATATATATATATATATATTTATATATAATATATATATATATATATATATTATATATATAAAGTTGCAGTACTAAATTATTATGTAGATAAATGGTTCAGAACCTACAGGATGATGAATTAGACACTTGTGCAACACTTGGGTATCTTGTGAAACGTTTCGCCAACCAGTGGCTTCATTGGTCCAGTACAGAGAAGAATGGCTGATGATCAGAAGGAGTTTGAGGTAATCAGGCTGAGGGACTGATTACCTCCAACTCCTTCTGATCTTCAACCATTCTTCTCTGTATTGGACTGAGGAAGCCACTGGTTGGCGAAACGTTTCCACAATAAAGATATCCAAGTGTTGCACAAGGTCTAATTCATAAACTAGTATGGTCGTCAACATTATTGTTACTCCCAGGTCTTACATTTTCTTTCCGTTCTGTTGTTTGGTTTTGTTCCGTCTTTTAGTATTCTTCAATTATAATTTCTGCTAAAGAATTAGACACATGCGCAACATCTGGGTGTCTCTATTTGTAGACGTTTCGCCAACCAGTGGCTTTACCAGTTCAAGGACATAAAGATGAGGTAATCAGTCCCTCAGCCTTGGAGTTGGTGAAGACCACCGTAGTCAAGGTCACCAACTCCAAGGCTGGGGGGATTGATTGCCTCATCTTTTGTATATAGTTCTACATTCTTCACATTATGTCCTTGTATTGATAAAGCCACTTGTCAGCATATTTGAAATACGACAGCAAGTATTCGAAATATGCTGACACACTGGATTGTGAAACGTCTACAAATAAAGATACCCAGATGTTGCACGTTTGTCTAATTCTTCATCTTGTCGGTAATGTATATACCATTTATATAGACAATTTCTGCTGCTGAAATAGCGTATTATCAATAAGAATGAAACAAAGACACTGGTTGAATAACGAAGTTTTATTGGAACAAACTTGAGTGTGTCCTGGAGAGTGAAGGTTGCTCCCACGCGTATCTTAGCTACCCTCCAGCATTATGATTTATGTGTACTTGTGGTATACAATACTGACAAGATGATGCATTAAACACATGTGTAACATCTGAGTATCAAGACTACGGTGCTTATCACCTGCTTCTAGGCTGAGGGACTGATTACCTCATCTTCCACTGTCTGCTGTATATATTTCTACAGTCTTCATATTATGTCATAGTAATGTATTGATAAAGCCACTGGATGGCCAAACGTCTACGAGTAAAGATACCCAGATGCTGCACATGTGTCTGATTCATCATTATGATTTGTCTTGTACTACGTCTTGAAGTAAACAGAATTTTAAGCTGCAAGTTTCTCATTACTCTTTGTTTACTCTTAATCCGTGAATTCCGTTTCTTAGGAAGATTCCTCTGCTTAGTTTTCTAGTTAAAGAGCAGTGACCGGAAGAAGACTGTGACTGGAACGTCGTCGTAAGCTCCTCTTTCCTGTGTGCGGGTCATTGGTGTATAGTTTTCTAGTTATTTCCATTATTGGTAGTAGGTTGGTAGACAGCAATCACCCAGGGAGGTACTACCGTCCTACTAAATGAGTGTGAAACATAAGCCTGTAATTGTTTTGCATGATGGTAGGATTGCTGGTGTCTTTTTTGTCTCATAAACATGCAAGATTGCAGGTATGTCTTGCTACTTCTACTTGCACTTAGGTCACACTACACATGCATGTACAAGCATATATATACTGACTACCATTGGGTTTCCTTCTATTTTTTCCTAGTTCTTGTTCTTGTTTATTTCTGCTTATCTCCATGGGGAAGTGGAACAGAATTCTTCCTCCGTAAGCCATGCGTGTTGTAGGAGGCGACTAGATGCCGGGAGCGATGGGCTAGTAACCCCTTCTCCTGTATAAATTACTAAAAAGAAGGAAAAGAAGAACTTTATAAAATAAAATTGGGATGTTTGAATGTCCGTGGATGTAGTGCAGATGATAAGAAAGAAGTGATTGCAAAGGTTATGAATGACAAGAAGTTGGATGTCCTGGCCTTAAGCGAAACATAGCTGAAGGAAGTAGGGGAGTTTCAGTGGGGAGAAATAAATGGGATTAAGTCGGGAGTATCTGAGAGAGTTAGAGCTAAGGAAGGGGTAGCAATAATGCTGAAGGATCAGTTATGGAGAGAGACGAGGGAATATAAATGTATAAATTCAAAGAGTATGTCAGTTAAAATAAGGGTTGGATGTGAAAGGTGGGTCATAATGAGTGTGTATGCACCTGGAGAATAGACGAATGTAGAGGAAAGAGAGAGATTTTGGGAGATGTTAAGCGAGTGTGTAGGAACTTTTGAGCCAAGTTTGAGAGTAATTGTGGTAGGGGATAAAAGTGCCAAAGTAGGAGAAGCATTTAGAGAGGGTGTGGTAAGTAAGTTTGGGGTGAGAGGTGTAAATGATAATGGGAGCCCTTTGATTGAACTTTGTATAGAAAGGGGTTTGGTTATAGGTAACACATATTTTAAGAAAAAGAGGAGAAATAGGTATACAAGTTATGATGTAGGGAGAAATGACAATAGTTTGTTGGACTACGTACTGGTAGATAAAAGATTGTTGGGTAGACTTCAAGATGTACATGTTTATAGAGGGGCCACAGATATATCAGATCACTTTTTAGTTGTAGCTATAGTGAGAGTAAAAGGTAGATGGGATACAAGGAAAATGGAAGCAGCAAGTAAGAGAGAAGTGAAGGTTTATAAACTAAAGGAGGAGGCAGTCAGGATAAGATATAAACAGCTGTTGGAGGACAGATGGGCTAGTGAGAATACAGGCAATGGGGTAGAAGATGTATGGGGTAAGTTTAAGAATATAGTGTTAGAGTGTTCAGCAGAAGTTTGTGTTTACAGGAAAGTGGGTGCGTGATGGAAGATGAGTGATTGGTGGAATGATGATGTAAAGAGAGTAGTAAGAGAGAAAAAGTTAGCATATGAGAGGTTTCTACAAAGTAGAAGTGATGCAAGGAGGGAGGAATATATGGAAAGAAAAACAGAGAGTGGTGAGGCAATGTAAAAAGAGAGCAAATGAGAGAGTGGGTAAAATGTTATCAACAAATTTTGTTGAAAATAAGAAAAAGTTTTGGAGTGAGATTAATAAGCTGAGGAAGCCTAGGGAAAGAATGGATTTGTTAGTTAAAAATAAGAGAGGAGAGTTATTAAATGGCGAGTTAGAGGTATTGGGAAGACGGAGGGAATATTTTGAGGAATTGTTAAATGTTGATGAAGATAGGGAAGCTGTGATTTCACGTATAGGACAAGAAGGAATAACATCCTATAGGAGTGAGGAAGAGCCAGTTGCGAGTGTGGGGGAAGTTCGTGCGTGGGGCAGTGAGTAGAGTGAAAGGGGGTAAAGCAGCTGGGATTGATGGGATAAAGATAGAAATGTTAAAAGCAGGTGGGGATATAGTTTTGGACTGGTTATTGTTTTTGTTTAATAAATGTATGGAAGAGGGTAAGGTACCTAGGGATTAGCAGACAGCATGAATAGTTCCTTTGTATAAAAGCAAAGGGGACAAAAGAGAGTGTAAAAATTATAGGGGAATAAATCTGTTGAGTATACGTGGTAAAGTGTATGGTAGAGTTATTATTGATAGAATTATGAGGAAGACGGAGAGCAGGATAGCAGATGAACAAGGAAAGGTAGAGGAGGCTAAGACCAAGAGTTTGCAGTGAAACACAAGTCAACAGTATTTAGATAAGAGTAAAGAGGTTTTTGTGGCATTTATGAATTTGGATAGCGGGGCAATGTGGCAGATGTTGCAAATGTATGGAATAGGTGGTAGGTTATTGAAAGCGGTGAAAAGTTTTTACGAGGATAGTGAGGCTCAGGTTAGAGTATGTAGGCGAGAGGGAGATTATTTCCCAGTAAAAGTAGGCTTTAGACAGGAATGTGTGATGTCACCATGGTTGTTCAATATATTTATAGATGAAGCAAAAAGAGAAGTGAATGCTCAGGTGTTGGCAAGAAGTGTGGGGTTAAAAGTTAAAGAATCTAACAAAGTGGGAGTTGCCACAGTTGTTCTTTGCTGATGACACTGTGCTTTTGGGAGATTCTGAAGAGAAGTTGCAGAGGTTGGTGGATGAATTTGGTAGGATATGTAAAAGAAGGAAGTTAAAAGTGAATATAGGAAAGAGTAAGGTGATGAGGATAAAAAAAAAAGGTAATGGAAGATTGGATATCAGATTGGAGGGAGAGAGTATGGAGGAGGTGAATGTGTTCAGATATTTGGGAGTGGACGTGTCAGCAGATGGGTCTATGAAGGATGAGGTGAATCTTAGAATTGATGAGGGAAAAAGGTGAGTGGTGCACTGAGGAGTCTGTGGAGACAAAGAACTTTATCCATGAAAGCAAAGATGGGAATGTGTGAGAGTATAGTTATACCAACGCTCTTGTATGGGTGTGAGGCATGGGTTGTGAATGTTGCAACAAGGAGAAGGCTGGAGGCAGTGGAGATGTCATGTCTGAGGGCAATGTATGGTGTGAATATAATGCAGAGAATCCGTAGTTTGGAGATTAGGAGATAAGAACATAAGAACATAAGAACGAAGAAACACTGCAGAAGGCCTACTGGCCCATGCGAGGCAGGTCCAAGTCTCCTACCGGCTTAAGCCAATGCACCCAACCTAGTCAGGTCAGGTCACATTGACTTAAGTGAAGAACACGGCAACCGACCTGGTAGCACAAGCTATCAGGTCCAACTCACACCCACCCACATCCACTCATGTATTTATCCAACCTATTTTTAAAGCTACACAACGTTCTGGCCTCTATAACTGTACTTGGGAGTTTGTTCCACTCATCCACAACTCTATTACCAAACCAGTACTTTCCTATATCCTTCCTGAATCTGAATTTTTCCAACTTAAAACCATTGCTGCGAGTCCTGTTAGGCTAGATATTTTCAGCACACTATTTACAATCCCCTTTATTTATTCCTGTCTTCCATTTATACACCTCAATCATATCCCCCCTAATTCTACGTCTTTCTAGAGAGTGCAGTTTCAGGGCCCTTAGTCTATCCTCATAGGGAAGGTTTCTGATACATGGGATCAACTTTGTCATCCTCCTTTGTACATTTTCCAGAGAATTTATATCCATTCTGTAATACGGTGACCAAAACTGTGCAGCATAATCTAAATGAGGCCTAACCAAGGAGGGTATAGAGTTGAAGAAAAAACCTGAGGACTCCTATTATTTATGCTTCTTGATATGAACCCAAGGATTCTATTAGCTTTATTGCGAAACACTTATGCACTGTTGTCTTGGTTTCAGATTACTGCTAACCAGAACCCCTAAATCTTTTTCGCAATCCGTAATTTTAAGATCTACGTTATTAGTTTATATGTGGCATGGTTATTGCCCTGTCCAACTTTTAGAACTTTGCATTTGTCATATTAAACTGCATCTGCCACTTCTACGACCACTGCATCAGTCTATTCAAATCTTCCTGGAGTGCTCGAATGTCCTCGTCAGAATGAATTCGAGGGCCCTTATTTTGGTGTCATCGGCAAACTTGCCGATGTCGCTCTTTATGCCCTCATCTATGTCGTTTAGTAGATTGTGAACAGCGGGGGGCCCCAAACACGACCCCTGGGGAAAACACCGTCGTGACACTTCCCACTCTGATTTCTCCCCATTTATGCAAACTCTCTGCTGCCTATTTGTCAACCATGCCTCTATCCAGGAAAAAAATTTCTCCTCCTTTCCATGTGCTTTAATTTTCCTCAATAGTCTCTGATGTGGGCCCCTGTCAAAAGCCTTACTGAGTCCATATACACAATATCATATTCATTACCATGATCTCCCTCCTAAAATACCTTAGTGAAAAAAGTTAATAAATTCGTAAGGCAGGAAAATCCCCTTTGTAAAACCATGTGAGATTCGTTGATTAATTTATGTTTTTCAAGGTGGCTACGAACTGCCTCGGCAATTTTATTATTAAATTTTCCCCACTATGGAGGTAGGCTTATTGGTCTATAGTTCGAAGCTAAGGACCTGTCACCTGTTTTGAAAATAGGGATCACATTTGCCATTTTCCACTTATCTGGCACCATGCCGTTTGTAGTGATAAAGTTGAAAAGATTAGCCAAAGGGGTGCTAAGCTCCTCTTTACATTCCCTTTTGACCCTTGGGATACAGTTCATCAGGGCCTGGGGTTTGTTAGGTTTTAATTTATCTATTTGCCTAAGGACCATGTCACTTGTGACCCTAATAGTGCACAGTTTATTATCGTCCTGTTCTACATAATTTATCATTACTGGAATATCGCTGGTATCCTCCTGTGTAAAAACTGAGAGGAAGTTTTGTGTTAAAAATTCTACACATTTCCTTATCACTGTCAGTGAGCTGACCGAGGAACTTTTGAGTGGGCCTATCTTGTCCTGATCTTACTTCTGTATACCTGAAAGAATCCTTTTGGGTTAGTCTTCGATTCTCTTGCAACTTTAACCTCATAATCTCTTTTTGCTTTTCTAATTTCCCTTTTTTATTTCTCTCTTTAACTGAATATATCGATTTCTCATTGCCCCTCTTCCTCTTTTGATTTGCCTATATATGCCTCTCTTTTGACCAAACAGATATTTTAATCTATTGTTATCATTTAGGATCATTTTTGTTTGATCTGATTTCCCTATTTGGAACATAATTTGACTGAGCAGCTAGAACTATGCCCTGGAAAGCATCTATCGGAAACCATCACCCCCACCTCCCCTTAGTCGGGTCTTCCGTTCAGCCCACTAAGAATTTTTCAGTCCATGAAATGCCAAAGCGAAAGTCAGGGCGGAGATTTGATTGAAATTATTGGGAATTCCATATATATTAAAACTGATGATTTTGATCACTTTCCCCAACTCATCATTAACCTCAAGATTATTAATTAGTGTTTCCTATGGCAAAACCAAGTCAGGAGGTTATTTCCCTAGTTGGCTCTGTCACAAACTGTTTTAAAAAACAATCCTGGATGACAAAAAAGTCACCTGACTCTAATTTCCTGTCAAATTGCTCAGTCAAGTTATAGTTGAAATCTCCCATTGCCAAAATTTTCGTATGTAGTGTTCCGAATTTGCCCCTAAAATTTATGCACCCCTATCAAGATTTGGGGCCCTGTAAAAACACACCCAAAATTAGTTTTTCTGGCCCCGAGAAACTTAACCAAAAGATTTAGGGCTGACGCTTTTAATTTATATCTTGTCTAAAAACAACAATTTAAATTGTTTTCTGACTACATCGCTACTCCCCCACCCTTTCTGTTGACCCGTCAGTGTGGAATAATTTTGCCTTGTATGTGACATTTAGAGGGACTCTCTATTTTTCAGATTTAGCCGGTCTCTGTTATACAATAATACTATGTTTTTGCCTTGCAAATTTAAACTAGCTCATTTTCTTATTTCTTACATCCTGTATTTGTATAGTAAACCCTTTAAGGGGGCTAGTCCCTTGCTGCCCTCTGCTGTCCCCCTTTGTCTGCTGACCCTGATCTATTGTCTTTTTTTATAATTCTCTGAATGCCTTTTATAATTTACTGTTTCCAACCCAAGTGTTGCAACCTGCTTGTTTCCCACACACACCCATACCTCTATCTTCCATCAGTTTAAAATCATAGGCATTTCACCAATGGCCTTCTCAATCGAGTCTGCAAGTGCTACCACCCCAGCCCCAGAGAGATGTACCCCATCCCTTGCATACATATCATGTTTGCCATAAAAGTTGTTCCAGTTGTCAATGAATGGGATTGCAAGTTCCTTGCAGTATCTGTCCAGCCAGCAATTTACACCAATTGCCCTAGGACAACCATTCATTTCCTACTCCCCTTCTAGAAGATGCTACATATGATTGGGATCCCTCCTTAGACTTAATGAAATCTATAGCTGACCTGTACTTATCTAGCAGCTCTTCTCTCCTACCCTTCCCAATATCATTTCCACCAGCACTGAGACAGATAATGGGCTTGTTCCCATTACCTGACATGATATTATCCAGCCTGTTGACAATGTCCCCAACACCAGCTCCAGGGAAGCACACTCTATCTCTCATCTTCTTATTCCTATTACAAAAAGCACGGTCCATATATCTTACCTGAGAGTCACCAACCACAAGAATGCGCTTACCTCCATTAGCAGGGGCAGTAGTACCCTTACCTTCACTGGCCACTGAAGTACATTCATCCTGAAGAACAGAGAAGCGATTTCCTACCTTCAGATCTTCACTCTTAACTTTCCTTATTCTGATTCTCCTCCCATTACTGTGAACCACTCGCCACTTGTAGCAGGTGCTGGACTGCACCTCACTGCTGGTAGCCGTTGCTACCTCCCCCACTACAGCCTCCTCACAGCGAGAGACAGACTGCACCTCACTTGAAGCCTCATTCCCACGACTCCAGCCACCTCACACTCTCCCCCAGACCCATTGAGGTGGACCTTCACCCTCCTAATCTCCCCCTGGAGAAAAAGACCCCCTCCTTAAACTCCCCAACCTAAATTTTTTAAAAAACACTGAGAAGAAAAGCATGCTTTGAAACCGTCCAACAAATCCCCAAAGCTTTTACCAGAGGGCTGAGGAGGGGTTTTTGGTTTGCTTACATGTGGGGAGGAAACGAAACAAAATGACTTCGGGTATACAAATCTGTAGGGGAGGGAAGGCGGGGTGGGGGTTCACCCTAGGAAAGGGAGGGAGGGGGGAAAAGGGGTTTTGTGTCAGGGGCTTGGACTTCAAGCAAGCGTGCTGAGCGTTTAGCATGAGCGAATTAAAACAAAGGTTTTTAGGTTGACGTGCGTTGGAGTGTAAGCAAGGTAATTTTTGAAGAGATTCGGGAAAACCCCTGCGGCCGGGGACTTAGTCCTGAGGAGGGGAAGTACAGTGTCTGCACTCTGAAGGAGAGGTGAAATGTTGCAGTTTTTAATTTAGTGTAAGCATGCCTCTGGAAAGACGGATGGAGGAAGATGATAAAAGTTTTCTTTTTGGGGCCCCCCTGCCTTTGGTGGGAAACGGCCCAAAAGTGTTAATAAAAAAAAGAAAGGAGCACTGCGTGGCCTACGGGCCCCAGGCTAGGCGGTCCAAGTCCTGGAGAATAAAACCCCTTTTGTGTTTTTTGGTGTTTAAATTAGTCGGGGGTTTTCTCGGGTACAGAATCTCGTAGCTTGCAATTTTTAAGGCCCCAACCTCCGTACGTGTCTACCAGACGGGAGCAAAACCTTCTCCAGGTGAGGAATGACCACCTAAAAAAAATCTTCAAGGGTGATGGATGTTTACATCGTCTTTCATTTACTGCTCTTGCTTCCCAAAAAAAGATACTAACTTTTTGCTTATATGTCTTATCAATTGTCGGTATTGTATCCCCTTTTTAAATTTTCCCCCCCCCAACCTGAAAACTATCTAGGGTGGATTCCGGGGTCCTGCTGCCTTGGCTTGGCCCTTGCCCAGTTCTTGTTTGATGGCCCTGAGCAGTCACGATGCTGGTGCCAGCAAACGAAATTCTATGTTGGCCCCAAAACCCAACTGATCTGATCTGCCTTGGGAATTTATAAAGTTGAGCAGAAGAAAAAAAAAGCCGGCACTGAAGACAAAAAGGACCATTTTTTTCTTAAAACAGTTAAAAGCGGTCTGAACATATTTAAAAAAACTTTTATTATGGAAAAATTTTAGGTACTTTGGTTATAAAAATGGTTTAAAAAACCGAAAGTTGAAGATTGGACACTTATAAAAACATATGGGAATCTTTATACAGGAAACTTCCCCACACGTGGCTTCTCGCCCAAATTTAAAAAGCAGAGGTAAAAGGAGGGGGGTTTGAGGTAACGCCCCTCAGCCGGATCGATTTTTTTTAAGTCCATAAATCTTGTGAAGAAACAGCTGGGCCCGTAGCGGGGCCCTTATAACTGATCAGGTGAGGCGAAGGGAAAAAAAAAAACGCCGCAATGTCTGTCTTTGGGGTTGGCCTTGGAAAAATACAATACAAACAAATTTGAACGAAATGGAGGCCCCTTTCCCTAGACCCCTCACCTGAAAAAGGGTATACAGGAGGCAACTGTCCTACCCCTTTCCCTACCCGACACAAACAAAACACCCCCCCTTAACACCCAAATCCGCCCGGTTTTCCTACCAAAAATTTTTCCCTCGTTTGCGGAATGGGCCACGTGAAACGAATAATTTGTGAGAGTGATGCAGAAGTTTTTCGCGGTTTCGTGCATTTAATTTGCCCCCGGGGGGTGAGGGGGCGCAGGTGGCAATTTTTGGGGGGGGGGCCGGTGCAAAAAGCAGTGCTGCGCTACATTGCTGGGCTGCCCCTGATCTTTCTGTGTGTTATGTTGCTACTGTACTACGCTGCTGTTTTAAGAACAAAAAAAGGAGGAGCACTGAGCGACCTACCCGGGCCATATTTGGCAGGTCTTTTTCAAACCCCAAACCCCCTAAAAAATTCGCCCCAAACCCCTTTTCAGTGTTACCCAAAGGAATAGTTTTTTTTAACCCCCAAATTTAAATCAAGCCTGTCCTACTCAATCAGCCCCTCTATTCTTTTATTTATCTAACCTAATTTGAATACCCCAAGGTTTTAGCTTCAAAACCCTTTTAGGTTGTTAGGGAAGAACATATCAACGTAAAACTTTATTCCCAAAAGTTTCGCCTACACAGTAGGCTTTTTCAGGGCGAATACGAAAAAGGGAGGAAACGTAGATTTTGGGAAAACGATGTAAAACTCCATCCCCTTGAAAATCGGAATTTGAGGTTGTGTCCCTCGGGCCCGGAGAATTCGTTTCCCTAGTCAGGAACTATCTGAAGACAAGCGACAGTGCGGAGATTAAAAAAATGTCGGAGGAGAGGTGCAGAGTGTAGTAGATTTTATGGAAGTCCACTGAGAGGTCATGTCCCCCTCAAAACCAAACACTTTTCACAAAAAAGTTTGTCCAAGGTGTTTTCTGACCAAGTGCCATTGTTGAGTGTCTGAAAGAGAACATCAAAATGGGTTCAATACCGACATTTTTAGGTAAGAACATTGCAAAAGTTAGACAATTATTTTCCCAAAAGTTTTGCCTACACAGTAGGCTTCTTTAGCGAATACAGAAAAAGGCAGGAAAAAGTAAGTGTGAAGCAGTAATAATTTCCTCACCCTTTAGGTAGATTGTTTCCCTTCGTCGATCTTCTGTTTTAAACCCTACTTTCCTGTATCCTTTTAAATGTAAATTTTCCAAATTTTAAACCATAATTTTAGTTGTTTCCTGAAGGGGTATATCAGAAACCCTTCGCTGGATGTGGAAAAAAAACTTTTGTACACTTCGAAAATTTTTTTAAAGGAAACTTTCCCCGATTGCTTCTTCCGTCCCGAAGAAGCCCTTATGGCAAAACGTTATTTTAAAAAATTTCCTGAACCGTAAAAGTGTTTTTTTTTCCCAATCTTGTAAAGTAAAAGGACACAAATGAACTAATGTGACATTTATTTTGGCAAAGTTTCGCTCTCCAGGAGCTTTATCAAGTTATTGATAAAGGGTCCCGGGAAAACGAAACGTTGCCCCAAAAAAAGTCCCCTTAGTTGACTTTTTGGGCCTTTACTTTAATATTTTCGGTAAATTTTACAACTTTATTACATTCCCACTCTTGTCGGATCGCCACACCATCCTCTCTTGCTGTGGGGCTGCGCTTCCCCCATGCTGTCTCCTAGCCCCACCTCTCCCGTATGCCTCCTACAAGCATAGTTTGAGGCCATAATCGTCAAGTACGCAGACAGCGCCCAAAAAGTTGTATGTGGAAGTGTGACATTTGGTTACGAGGGGTTTTTCGACGGTGACTTTATTCAGCCACCCTGGCACTGAAGGCTAACCTTCTGTTTACGTGGACGCCCCCGTTTCAAATTTTGGCAGCGGTCCCCTCAGGGGGGTGCTGTTTTAGGGATTCCCGACCGAGGAACTGGATCATCCTCCCGGGGATCCTTAATTAATGCGGCACTGTATAGGCCCCAGGTATCCTTGTAACGTGAATAAAAAAAAAAGGCATTGTTATAAATTTTTTCTAAAGGGTGCGTGTAAAGTGGCTGTATTGTGTCCCCCTTGCGTTTTATTCTCTACCCGCACTCCCTTCACCCGCTACCTGTTCCTACCTGCTTGTCTTCCCCTTTCCCTTTGCCGCCCACCCCCTGCTACCCGCCTCTCCGCTACCCGCCTGCTCTTACCTGCCAATTTTTCCATTTGAGTCTATATATGTCTGCCTGTTTAATTAATAACTTATCTACCTACCGTTTTATCTGCTCGCCTGGCCATCTACCTGTCTGTCTGCGTGCCTGTAGTTTGATTACTGTGGTCATTGCCTCTGCGGCCCAGTGCCAGACCAGGCTTGTGCGGATACCTTGTACACAATACCTTAATACTTCCAGCAGGTCTAGAGTGCCTTAAATATTCTCTGGAGAGGGAGCCTAGACACGGTCACCACGCAGTCGTTAAAAACAACAGATACAGTCCCGCTCCACAAAGGTGGCAACAGAGCAATAGCAAAGAACTATAGGCAGATAGCACTGACGCTTCCTCATTACAGAAAGCTTTGAGAGAGTTTTATAAGAAAGATTGCGACTCATGTGGATCCACATTCCACAACAGTTGCACAACACTACTACTACTACTACTACTACTGCCACTGCCACTACTGCTGCTCTTCCTCCTCCTCCTCCTCCTCCTGCTCCTGCTCCTGCTGCTCCTCCTCCTCCTCCTCCTCCTCCTCCTCCTGCTGCTGCTGCTGCTGCTGCTGCTGCTGCTGCTGCTGCTGCTGCTGCTGCTGCTGCTGCTGCTGCTGCTGCTGCTGCTGCTGCTGCTGCTGCTGCTGCTGCTGCTGCTGCTGCTGCTGTTGTTGTTGTTGTTGTTGTTGTTGTTGTTGTTGTTGTTGTTCCCACCCGTAGAGGGAAGACGTGTGGGTCAGGACGGATGCTTTGAGATGGTAGTCAGTAGGAAAATGGTGTCGTTGTACTTACCTGATGATGACTTCTAGCCACAGGAGCTTGCTTGTTTCCTCATAGCTTGTAATTATACACTTCTCTCCAATGAATAGTTCAAACTAATACTCCTCCTCCTCCTATTACTACTACTACTGATGCTACTGCTGCTACTACTACTACTGCTGTTACTATTACTATTACCACTGCTTCTTCTACTACTACTGATGCTGCTACTACTACTATTACTACTGCTACTACTACTACTACTGCTGCTGCTATTGCTACTACAGCTAGTACTACTACTACTGATGCTGCCACTACTACTACTACTGCTACTGCTATTACTATTACCACTGCTACTTCTACTACTACTGATGCTGCTACTACTACTATTACTACTGCTACTACTACTACTACTGCTACTACTACTACTACTACTACTACTACTACTACTACTACTACTACTACTACTGCTACTATAGCTACTACTACTACTACTACTACTACTACTATAGCTACTACTACTGCTACTACTGCTGCTACTACTACTACTACTACTACTACTATAGCTACTACTACTACTACTACTATAGCTACTACTACTACTACTGCTACTACTGCTGCTACTACTACTACTACTATAGCTACTACTACTACTACTACTACTACTACTACTACTACTACTACTACTACTACTATAGCTACTACTACTACTACTGCTACTACTGCTGCTACTACTACTACTACTATAGCTACTACAAACTACTACTACTACTACTACTACTACTACTACTACTACTACACTATAGCTACTACTACTACTACTGCTACTACTGCTGCTACTACTACTACTACTATAGCTACTACTACTACTACTACTACTACTACTACTACTACTACTATAGCTACTACTACTACTACTACTACTACTACTACTACTACTACTACTACTATAGCTACTACTACTACTACTACTGCTGCTGCTAATAATAATAATAATAATAATAGTGTCAACGTCTCCTCCTGCTTCTCTTACTATTACCTAAGGGTAAGATTCTTCAGCAGATAACCTCATCATATAGAAGAAGGTGTTATATTATATTATCTTGGTATATCAGTGAGCCGGAGCTGAGGTAAGCTGCTCCTCACATGGTCCTGCTTCCATGCCTTATGTACATCTCCTGGTCCCCGTCTTAACTCTTAGTGACCCAATACACAGAGTTCTGACCTCCAGGACCCAGTCATATTTGCTCGTGTACATGAATGGTATACAGTACCGACAAGATGAAGATTGGACACATGTGCAACATCTGGGTATCTTTATTGTAGACATTTTGCCATCCATAAAGCCACTGAATGGCGAAACGTCTACAATAAAGATACCCAGATGTTGCACATGTCTAATTTTCATATCTGCTGTTGAAGCTGCGTAGTATTTACCTCCACACCTTTTCATCTTATACATCAGCCTATATATACTGGCTCCCTCACACTTGTGTGTTGGTGACTGTAAATATGTTCCAAGTCAGATTGGTGTCATTGGGTACGAGAGTAAATTCATGGGTAGCTTTGGGTAGGGGTGCTTTTGATAAGGACCTGCTTTGTATGGGTCAGTAGGCCTTCTGCAGTGTTCCTCCATTCTTATGTTCTTATGTAAGCTTCTTTCTCCTATGTGCGGGTTATCTGTGTATTGTTCCAGTCACGATATTGTTCCTCTTTGTTCTTTATTTAATAACCTTCCAGTGGCTCGTCTACGTCCTTCTAGACGTCGTATACATCCCCTGGTTCCTTATCCTCGCCTATCAAACAGTTGGTCTCTATCCATTCCACTCTCTCTAATCCTCTGAATATTCTGTATGTCAGGGTTGTGTTCCCCTCTCCCGTTTCTCCTCTCTCCTACTGTTGTTAGTCTGCTCGTAATCCAGTCCCCTCAGTTCCGACACAGTCTTAGTGGAAACCTTTTATGTTTGATGAGGTGCGGGTTCCATGCTGGCTCGGCGTACACTTGGTGTATGATGTCGTGTGTCTTTGTTCAGCTCCTGAAAACGGTTCTTAGGTTAGATAGTTTGCATATGCTGCTGATGTTTCATGATTTTTATAAGCGTTTGGTGATATACTTGGAGGAAAGCTTACTCTTAGACCTTTCTCGCTATATATTATCTGCAGCATCTCTTCTTTCCTTCGTGTCCGGTCTTCTCTCTCATATTTTCATTACAATTATTAGAGAAGGAAGGGAATGGGGTTTGAGTGAGTGCGTGAATGAAGGAAGGAGGAGATGGAGTTTAGTGAGTGGATGAGTGAAGGAGAGAGGGAAGGGGAGGAACCTGAGTAAGTGTGACGAGTGAGTGAGTACGGAGAGCCAGAGTGTGAACCCCCGGAAGTGAGTGTAGGGATGAGTATTGACCGTGAGAGAATGAATCACTCTTGATGACCAGATGTACGCAACAAGACACAATTAAATGGTAAATAGGAGAAACGAGAAGTATTTAAAAAAAACAGGGAGAGAGAGAGAGACAATAAAGGTATAAAAGTGCAACGAAGAGGAACAACAAGGCATACTAGAGGGTGCTAATAATACGAATGGTAGGTTGTATTGATTGTTGTTGTTGTTGACTGTAATGATGAAGGGTTACCTGGAGAGAGTTCCGAGGGTGATGGATAGTAATGCTGCTCCCCCTCTCCCCCTCCCTCCCCCTCTCCCCCTCCCTCCCCCTCTCCTCCTACTTCCCCCTCCTCATCTATCCTCCTCCCTTCCCTTCCCCTGCCCACTTACCTTCCATTACTCCCCCGTGCCCAGCAACATTCAATCTTAATACAGTGAGACAATGCACCTGTACTTGTCGGAGTTGAGACAGACTTCTCCTGCCCCAACCTCAAACTATTTAACTGGCATTACAGATTTCTGGCATCTGCGAGCTTAGCATACCTAGTCTTAAAACTGTGTATTGCATTTGCTGTCACCACTTCCTCATCCAACTTGAAAACAGCAAGTACTTACTAACCTGCCTCCCAGTAGCAGCAGCAGCAGCTGCCAGCGTCCCCGCGTCTTCCCTGCTTCCTCAACCTGCCTCCCAGTAGCAGCAGCAGAAGCAGCAGCTGCCGGCGTCCTCCCGTCTCCCCTGCTTCCTCAACCTGCCTCCCAGTAGCAACAGCAGCAGCCGCCGGCGTCCCCGTGTCTCCCCTGCTTCCTCAACCTGCCTCCCAGTAGCAGCAGCAGCAGCTGCCAGCGTCCCCGCGTCTCCCCTGCTTCCTCAACCTGCCTCCCAGTAGCAACAGCAGCAGCTGCCGGCGTCCCCGCGTCTCCCCTGCTTCCTCAACCTGCCTCCCAGTAGCAGCAGCAGCAGCTGCCAGCGTCCCCGCGTCTCCCCTGCTTCCTCAACCTGCTTCCCAGTAGCAGCAGCAGCAGCAGCTGCCAGCGTCCCCGCGTCTCCCCTGCTTCCTCAACCTACCTCCCAGTAGCAGCAGCAGCAGCAGCTGCTAGCGTCCCCGCATCTCCCCTGCTTCCTCAACCTGCCACCCAGTAGCAGCAGCTGCCAGCGTCCCCGCGTCTTCCCTGCTTTCTCAACCTGCCTCCCAGCAGCAGCAGCAGCAGTTGCTGGCGTCCCCGCGTCTTCCCTGCTTCCTCAACCTGCCTCCCAGTAGCAGCAGCAGCAGCAGTTGCCGGCGTCCCCGCGTCTTCCCTGCTTCCTCAACCTGCCTCCCAGTAGCAACAGCAGCAGCTGCCGGCGTCCCCGCGTCTCCCCTGCTTCCTCAACCTGCCTCCCAGTAGCAGCAACAGCAGCTGCCAGCGTCCCCGCGTCTCCCCTGCTTCCTCAACCTGCCCCCCCAGTAGCAGCAGGAGCAGCTGCCAGCGTCCCCGCGTCTCCCCTGCTTCCTCAACCTACCTCCCAGTAGCAGCAGCAGCTCCCAAGCGTCCCCGCGTCTTCCCTGCTTTCTCAACTGCTTCCCAGCAGAAAGCAGTTTGCCGGCGCCCCCGCGTCTCCCCTGCTTCCTCAACCTGCCTCCCGTAGCAGCAACAGCAGTTGCCGGCGTCCCCGCGCCCTCCCCTGCTTCCTAAAACCTGCCTCCCAGTAGGCAGCACAGCAGCTGCCAGCGTCCCCGGGGTCTCCCTGCTTCCTCAACCTACCTCTCAGTAGCAGCAGCAGCAGCAGCTGCCAGCGTCCCCGCGCCCCTCCCCTGCTTTCCTCAACCTGCCTCCCAGTAGCAGCAGCTGCCAGCGTCCCGCGTCTTCCCTGCTTTCTCAACCTGCCTCCCAGCAGCAGCAGCAGCAATTGCTGGCGTCCCTGCGTCTTCCCTGCTTCCTCAACCTGCCTCCCAGTAGCAGCAGCAGCAGCTGCCAGCGTCCCCGCGTCTCCCTGCTTCCTCAACCTACCTCCCAGTAGCAGCAGCAGCAGCAGCTGCCAGCGTCCCCGCATCTCCCCTGCTTCCTCAACCTGCCTCCCAGTAGCAGCAGCTGCCAGCGTCCCCGCGTCTTCCCTGCTTTCTCAACCTGCCTCCCAGCAGCAGCAGCAGCAGTTGCCGGCGTCCCCGCGTCTTCCCTGCTTCCTCAACCTGCCTCCCAGTAGCAACAGCAGCAGCTGCCGGCGTCCCCGCGTCTCCCCTGCTTCCTCAACCTGCCTCCCAGTAGCAGCAACAGCAGCTGCCAGCGTCCCCGCGTCTCCCCTGCTTCCTCAACCTGCCTCCCAGTAGCAGCAGGAGCAGCTGCCAGCGTCCCCGCGTCTCCCCTGCTTCCTCAACCTACCTCCCAGTAGCAGCAGCAGCAGCAGCTGCCAGCGTCCCCGCATCTCCCCTGCTTCCTCAACCTGCCTCCCAGTAGCAGCAGCTGCCAGCGTCCCCGCGTCTTCCCTGCTTTCTCAACCTGCCTCCCAGCAGCAGCAGCAGCAGTTGCTGGCGTCCCCGCGTCTTCCCTGCTTCCTCAATCTGCCTCCCAGTAGCAGCAGCAGCAGCAGTTGCCGGCGTCCCCGCGTCTTCCCTGCTTTCTCAACCTGCCTCGCAGCAGCAGCAGCAGCAGCAGCAGTTGCTGGCGTCCCCGCGTCTTCCCTGCTTCCTCAACCTGCCTCCGAGTAGCAGCAGCAGCAGCAGTTGCCGGCGTCCCCGCGTCTTCCCTGCTTCCTCAACCTGCCTCCCAGTAGCAACAGCAGCAGCTGCCGGCGTCCCCGCGTCTCCCCTGCTTCCTCAACCTGCCTCCCAGTAGCAGCAACAGCAGCTGCCAGCGTCCCCGCGTCTCCCCTGCTTCCTCAACCTGCCTCCCAGTAGCAGCAGGAGCAGCTGCCAGCGTCCCAGCGTCTCCCCTGCTTCCTCAACCTACCTCCCAGTAGCAGCAGCAGCAGCAGCTGCCAGCGTCCCCGCGTCTTCCCTGCTTTCTCAACCTGCCTCCCAGCAGCAGCAGTTGCCGGCGTCCCCGCGTCTCCCCTGCTTCCTCAACCTGCCTCCCAGTAGCAGCAACAGCAGTTGCCGGCGTCCCCGCGTCTCCCCTGCTTCCTCAACCTGCCTCCCAGTAGCAGCAGCAGCAGCTGCCAGCGTCCCCGCGTCTCCCCTGCTTCCTCAATCTACCTCCCAGTAGCAGCAGCAGCAGCAGCTGCCAGCGTCCCCGCGTCTCCCCTGCTTCCTCAACCTGCCTCCCAGTAGCAGCAGCTGCCAGCGTCCCCGCGTCTTCCCTGCTTTCTCAACCTGCCTCCCAGCAGCAGCAGCAGCAGTTGCTGGCGTCCCCGCGTCTTCCCTGCTTCCTCAACCTGCCTCCTAGTAGCAGCAGCAGCAGCAGTTGCCGGCGTCCCCGCGTCTTCCCTGCTTCCTCAACCTGCCTCCCAGTAGCAACAGCAGCAGCTGCCGGCGTCCCCGCGTCTCCCCTGCTTCCTCAACCTGCCTCCCAGTAGCAGCAACAGCAGCTGCCAGCGTCCCCGCGTCTCCCCTGCTTCCTCAACCTGCCTCCCAGTAGCAGCAGCAGCAGCTGCCAGCGTCCCCGCGTCTCCCCTGCTTCCTCAACCTACCTCCCAGTAGCAGCAGCTGCCAGCGTCCCCGCGTCTTCCCTGCTTTCTCAACCTGCCTCCCAGCAGCAGCAGTTGCCGGCGTCCCCGCGTCTCCCCTGCTTCCTCAACCTGCCTCCCAGTAGCAGCAACAGCAGTTGCCGGCGTCCCCGCGTCTCCCCTGCTTCCTCAACCTGCCTCCCAGTAGCAAGCAGCAGCAGCTGCCAGCGTCCCCGCGTCTCCCCTGCTTCCTCAACCTCCCTCTCAGTAGCAGCAGCTGCCGGCGTCCCCGCGTCTCCCTTGCTTCCTCAACCTGCCTCCCAGTAGCAGCAGCAGCAGCTGCCGGCGTCCCCGCGTCTCCCTTGCTTCCTCAACCTACCTCCCAGTAGCAGCAACAGCAGCTGCCGGCGTCCCCGCGTCTCCCTTGCTTCCTCAACCTGCCCCCCCCCCCGTAGCAGCAGCGCACTGCCGGCGTCCCCCGCGTCTCCCCGCTTCCTCAACCTCCCTCTCAGTAGCAGCAGCAGCAGCTGCCAGCGTCCCTGCGTCTCCCTTGCTTCCTTAACCTCCCTCTCAGAAGCAGCAGCAGCAGCAGCAGTTGCCTGCGTCCCCGCGTCTCCCCTGCTTCCTCAACCTCCCTCTCAGTAGCAGCAGCAGCAGCTGCCAGCGTCCCCGCGTTTCCCCTGCTTCCTTAAACCCTTTCCCTCTCAGTAGCACCCAGCAGCAGTTGCCGGCGCCCCCCGCGTCTCCCCTGCTTCCTCAACCTGCCTCCCAGTAGCAGCTGCAGCAGCTGCCGGCGTCCCCGCGTCTCCCCTGCTTCCTCAACCTCCCTCTCAGTAGCAGCAGCAGCAGCTGCCAGCGTCCCCGCGTCTCCCTTGCTTCCTCAACCTGCCTCCCAGTAGCAGCAGCAGCTGCTGCCGGCGTCCCCGCGTCTCCCTTGCTTCGTCAACCTACCTCCCAGTAGCAGCAACAGCAGCTGCCGGCGTCCCCGCGTCTCCCTTGCTTCCTCAACCTGCCTCCCAGTAGCAGCAGTAGCAGCTGCCGGCGTCCCCGCGTCTCCCTTGCTTCGTCAACCTGCCTCCCAGTAGCAGCAGCAGCAGCTGCCGGCGTCCCCGCGTCTCCCTTGCTTCTCAACCTGCCCTCCCAGTAGCAGCAGCAGCAGCTGCCGGCGTCCCCGCGTCTCCCTTGCTTCCTCAACCTGCCTCCCAGTAGCAGCAGCAGCAGCTGCCGGCGTCCCCGCGTCTCCCTTGCTTCCTCAACCTGCCTCCCAGTAGCACAGCAGCAGCTGCCGGCGTCCCGCGTCTCCCCTGCTTCCTCACCTGCCTCCCAGTAGCAGCAGCAGCAGCTGCCGGCGTCCCCGCGTCTCCCTTGCTTCCTCAACCTGCCTCCCAGTAAGCAGCAGCAGCAGCTGCCGGCGTCCCGCGTCCCCCGTGTTTCCCTCAACCTGCCTCCCAGTAGCAGCAGCAGCAGCTGCCGGCGTCCCCGCGTCTCCCTGCTTCCTAAAACCTGCCCCCCAGTAGCGCATCAGCAGCTGCCGGCGTCCCCGCGTCCCCCTGCTTCCTCAACCTGCCCCCCATAGCAGCAGCAGCAGCTGCCGGCGTCCCCGCGTCTCCCCTGCTTCCTCAACCTGCCTCCAGTAGCAGCAGCAGCAGCTGCTGGCGTCCCGCGGTCTCCCCTGCTTCCTCAACCTGCCTCCCAGTAGCAGCAGCAGCAGCTGCCGGCGTCCCCGCGTCTCCCCTGCTTCCTCAACCTGCCCTCCAGTAGCAGCAGCAGCAGCTCCCCGGCGTCCCCGCGTCTCCCCTGCTTCCTCAACCGCCTTCCAGTAGCAGCAGCAGCAGCTGCCGGCGTCCCCGCGTCTCCCCTGCTTCCTCAACCTGCCTTCCAGTAGCAGCAGCAGCAGCTGCCGGCGTCCCCGCGTCTCCCTTGCTTCCTCAACCTGCCTCCCAGTAGCAGCAGCAGCAGCTCCCGGGCGTCCCCGCGTCTCCCCTGCTTCCTCAACCTGCCTCCAGTAGCAGCACAGCAGCTGCCGGCGTCCCCGCGTCTCCCCTGCTTCCTCAACCTGCCTCCCAGTAGCAGCAGCAGCAGCTGCCGGCGTCCCCGCGTCTCCCCTGCTTCCTCAACCTGCCTCCCAGTAGCAGCAGCAGCAGCAGCTGCCGGCGTCCCCGCGTCTCCCCTGCTTCCTCAACCTGCCTCCCAGTAGCAGCAGCAGCAGCTGCCGGCGTCCCCGCGTCTCCCCTGCTTCCTCAACCTGCCTCCCAGTAGCAGCAGCAGCAGCTGCCGGCGTCCCCGCGTCTCCCCTGCTTCCTCAACCTGCCTCCCAGTAGCAGCAGCAGCAGCTCCGGCGTCCCCGCGTCTCCCTGCTTCCCAACCTGCCTCCCAGTAGCAGCAGCAGCAGCTGCCGGCGTCCCCGCGTCTCCCTGCTTCCTCAACCTGCCTTCCAGTAGCAGCAGCAGCAGCTGCCGGCGCCCCCCGCGTCTCCCCTGCTTCCTCAACCTGCCTCCCAAAAGCCAGCAGCAGCAGCTGCCGGCGTCCCGCGTCTCCCCTGCTTCCTCAACCTGCCTTCCAGTAGCAGCACAGCAGCAGCTGCCGGCGCCCCGCGTCTCCCCTGCTTCCTCAACCTGCCTCCAGTAGCAGCAGCAGCAGCTGCCAGCGGTCCCCGCGTCTCCCCTGCTTCCTCAACCTGCCTCCCAGTAGCAGCAGCTGCCAGCGCCCCCCGCGTCTTCCCTGCTTTCTCAACCTGCCTCCCAGCAGCAGCAGCAGCAGTTGCTGGCGTCCCCGCGTCTTCCCTGCTTCCTCAACCTGCCTCCTAGTAGCAGCAGAGCAGCAGTTGCCGGCCCCCGCGCCTTCCCTGTTTCCAACCTGCCTCCCATTTAGCAAAGCAGCAGCTGCCGGCGCCCCCGCGTCCCCCCTGCTTCCTCAACCTGCTCCCGTAGCAGCAACAGCAGCTGCCAGCGTCCCCGCGTCTCCCCTGCTTCCTCAACCTGCCTCCCAGTAGCAGCAGCAGCAGCTGCCAGCGTCCCCGCGTCTCCCCTGCTTCCTCAACCTCCCCTCCCAGTAGCAGCAGTTTTGCCAGCGTCCCCGCGTCTTCCCTGCTTTCTCAACCTGCCTTTCCCAGCAGCAGCAGTTTCCCGGGCGTCCCCCGTCCCCCCTGCTTCCTCAACCTGCCTCCCATAGCAGCAACAGCAGTTGCCGGCGTCCCCGCGTCTCCCCTGCTTCCTAAAACCTGCCTCCAGTTAGCAGCAGCAGCAGCTGCCAGCGTCCCGCGTCTCCCCTGCTTCCTCAACCTCCCCTCTCAGTAGCAGCAGCTCCCGGCGTCCCCGCGTCTCCCTTGCTTCCTCAACCTGCCTCCCAGTAGCAGCAGCAGCAGCTGCCGGCGTCCCGCGTCCCCCTTGGCTTCCTAAACCTACCTCCCAGTAGCAGCAACAGCAGCTGCCGGCGTCCCGCGTCTCCCTTGCTTCCTCAACCTGCCCCCCCCCATAGCAGCGAAAGCAGCTGCCGGCGTCCCCGCGTTCTCCCTGCTTCCTCAACCTCCCTCTCAGTAGCAGCAGCAGCAGCTGCCAGCGTCCCTGCGTCTCCCTTGCTTCCTTAACCTCCCTCTCAGAAGCAGCAGCAGCAGCAGCAGTTGCCTGCGTCCCCGCGTCTCCCCTGCTTCCTCAACCTCCCTCTCAGTAGCAGCAGCAGCAGCTGCCAGCGTCCCCGCGTTTCCCCTGCTTCCTTAACCTTCCTCTCAGTAGCAGCAGCAGCAGTTGCCGGCGTCCCCGCGTCTCCCCTGCTTCCTCAACCTGCCTCCCAGTAGCAGCTGCAGCAGCTGCCGGCGTCCCCGCGTCTCCCCTGCTTCCTCAACCTCCCTCTCAGTAGCAGCAGCAGCAGCTGCCAGCGTCCCCGCGTCTCCCTTGCTTCCTCAACCTGCCTCCCAGTAGCAGCAGCAGCTGCTGCCGGCGTCCCCGCGTCTCCCTTGCTTCGTCAACCTACCTCCCAGTAGCAGCAACAGCAGCTGCCGGCGTCCCCGCGTCTCCCTTGCTTCCTCAACCTGCCTCCCAGTAGCAGCAGTAGCAGCTGCCGGCGTCCCCGCGTCTCCCTTGCTTCGTCAACCTCCCTCCCAGTAGAAAGCAGCAGCAGCTGCCGGCGTCCCCGCGTCTCCCTTGCTTCCTCAACCTGTCTCCCAGTAGCAGCAGCAGCAGCTGCCGGCGCCCCCGCGTCTCCCTTGCTTCCTCAACCTGCCCCCCAAATAGCAGCAGCAGCAGCTGCCGGCGTCCCCGCGTCTCCTTGCTTCCTCAACCTGCCTCCCAGTGCAGCAGCAGCAGCTGCCGGCGTCCCGCGTCTCCCCTGCTTCCTCAACCTGCCCCCCAGTAGCAGCAGCAGCAGCTCCCCGGCGTCCCCGCGTCTCCTTGCTTCCTAAACCCTGCCTCCAGTAGCAGCAGCAGCAGCTGCCGGCGTCCCCGCGTCTCCCGTGCTTCCTCAACCTGCCTCCCAGTAGCAGCAGCAGCAGCTGCGGCGTCCCCGCGTCTCCCCTGCTTCCTCAACCTCCCTCCCAGTAGCAGCATCAAGCAGCTGCCGGCGTCCCCGCGTCTCCCCTGCTTCCTCAACCCTGCCTCCCAGAGCACAAGCACTGCCGGCGCCCCCCGCGTCTCCCCTGCTTCCTCAACCTGCCTCCAGTAGCAGCCAGCAGCAGCTGCTGGCGTCCCGCGTCTCCCCTGCTTCCTCAACCTGCCTCCCAGTAGCAGCAGCAGCAGCTGCCGGCGTCCCCGCGTCTCCCTGCTTCCTCAACCTGCCTCCCAGTAGCAGCAGCAGCAGCTGCCGGCGTCCCGCGTCTCCCCTGCTTCCTCAACCTCCCTTTCCCAGTAGCAGCAGCAGCAGCTGCCGGCGTCCCCGCGTCTCCCCTGCTTCCTCAACCTGCCTTCCAGTAGCACAGCAGCAGCTGCCGGCGTCCCCGCGTCTCCCTTGCTTCCTCAACCTGCCTCCCATAGAAAGCAGCGCAGCTGCCGGCGTCCCCGCGCCCTCCCTGCTTCCTCAACCTGCCTCCCAGTAGCAGCAGCAGCAGCTGCCGGCGTCCCCGCGTCTCCCCTGCTTCCTCAACCTGCCTCCCAGTAGCAGCAGCCGCAGCTGCCGGCGTCCCCGCGTCTCCCCTGCTTCCTCAACCTGCCCCCCCAGTTACAGCAGCAGCAGCTGCCGGCGTCCCGCGTCTCCCCTGCTTCCTCAACCTGCCTCCCAGTAGCAGCAGCAGCAGCTGCCGGCGTCCCCGCGTCTCCCCTGCTTCCTCAACCTGCTCCCAGTAGCAGCAGCGGGCAGCTGCCGGCGTCCCCGCGTCTCCCCTGCTTCCTCAACCTGCCTCCCAGTAGCAGCAGCAGCAGCTGCCGGCGTCCCCGCGTCTCCCCTGCTTCCTCAACCTGCCTCCCAGTAGCAGCAGCAGCAGCTGCCGGCGTCCCCGCGTCTCCCCTGCTTCCTCAACCTGCCTCCCAGTAGCAGCAGCAGCAGCTGCCGGCGTCCCCGCGTCTCCCCTGCTTCCTCAACCTGCCTCCCAGTAGCAGCAGCAGCAGCAGCTGCCGGCGTCCCCGCGTCTCCCCTGCCCCTCAACCTGCCTTCCAGTAGCAGCAGCAGCAGCTCCCGGGCGTCCCCCGTCCTTCCCCTGCTTCCTAAAACCTGCCTCCAGTAGCAGCAGCAGCAGCTGCCGGCGTCCCCGCGTCTCCCCTGCTTCCTAACCTGCCTTCCAGTAGCAGCAGCAGCAGTCCCGGCGTCCCGCGTCTCCCTTGCTTCCAAACCTGCCTCCAGTAGCAGAAAGCAGCAGCTGCCGGCGTCCCCGGTCTCCCCTGCTTCCTCAACCTGCCTCCCAGTAGCAGCAGCAGCAGCTGCCGGCGTCCCCGCGTCCCCCCTGCTTCCTCAACCTGCCTCCCAGTAGCAGCAGCAGCAGCTGCCGGCGTCCCCGCGTCCCCCCTGCTTCCCAACCTGCCTCCCAGTATAGCAGCAGCAGCAGCTGCCGGCGCCCCCGCGTCTCCCCTGCTTCCTAACCTCCTCCCAGTAGCAGCAGCAGCAGCTGCCGGCGTCCCCGCGTCTCCCCTGCTTCCTCAACCTGCCCCCAGTAGCAGCAGCAGCAGCTCCCGGGCGTCCCCGCGTCTCCCCTGCTTCCTAAACCCTGCCTTCCAATAGCAGCAGCAGCAGCTGCCGGCGTCCCCGCGTCTCCACTGCTTCCTCAACCTGCCTCCCAGCAGCAGCAGCCAGCAGCTGCCGGCGTCCCCGCGTCTCCCCTGCTTCCTCAACCTGCCTTCCAGTAGCAGCAGCAGCAGCTGCCGGCGTCCCCGCGTCCCCCACTGCTTCCTCAACCTGCCTCCCAGCAGCAGCACAGCAGCAGCTGCCGGCGTCCCGCGTCTCCCCTGTTTCCCTCAACCTGCCTTCCAGTAGCAGCAGCAGCAGCTGCCGGCGTCCCCGCGCCCTCCACTGCTTCCTCAACCTGCCTCCCAGTAGCAGCAACAGCAGCTGCCGGCGTCCCCGCGTCTCCCTTGCTTCCTCAACCTGCCTTCCAGTAGCAGCAGCAGCAGCTGCCGGCGTCCCCGCGTCTCCACTGCTTCCTCAACCTGCCTCCCAGCAGCAGCAGCAGCAGCAGCTGCCGGCGTCCCCGCGTCTCCCCTGCTTCCTCAACCTGCCTTCCAGTAGCAGCAGCAGCAGCTGCCGGCGTCCCCGCGTCTCCACTGCTTCCTCAACCTGCCTCCCAGCAGCAGCAGCAGCAGCAGCTGCCGGCCGTCCCCCGTCTCCACTGCTTCCTAAACCTGCCCCCAGCAGCAGCAGCAGCAGCAGCTCCCGGCGTCCCGCGTCTCCCTGCTTCCTCAACCTGCCTTCCAGTACAGCAGCAGCAGCTGCCGGCGTCCCCGCGTCTCCACTGCTTCCTCAACCTGCCTCCCAGCAGTAGCAGCAGCAGCAGCTGCCGGCGTCCCCGCGTCTCCCCTGCTTCCTCAACAGTTTAGAAGCATATATAAAGATACAGTATAAAAAGTGACCTGAAATATTATAATAAACTCCATACAGAATATAATATCAGGGCCCCAATTATATATACACCGACCTATTACACATCCCTCCAAACTGCCAGTATCCTAAACCTCTCCTTAAAGTGCAGGCATTGTACTTCCCATTTCCAGGACTCAAGTCCGACTATATAAAAATGACCGGTTTCCCTGAAATCCTTCACTAAGTATTACCCTGCTCACACTCCAACAGTTCATCAGGTACCAAAAACCAATCATCTCCATCCACTCCTATCTAACACGTTCACGCACGCTTGCTGGAAGTCCAAGCCCCTCGCTCACAAAACCTCCTTTACCCCCTCCCTCCAAAATTTTCGAGGACTACCCCCACCCCGTCTTCCTTCCCCTACAGATTTATGCGCTTTCCATGTCATTCTACTTTGATCCATTCTCACTAAATGACCAAACCACCTCAACAACCCCTCTTCAGCCCTCTGACTAATACTTTTATTAACTCCACACCGTCTCCTAATTTCCACACTTCGAATTCTCTGCATAATATTTACACCACACATTGCCCTTTGACAGGACATCTCCACTGCCTCCAACCGCCTCCTCGCTGCTACATTCACAACCCAAGCTTCACACCCATGTAAGTGTGTTGGTACTACTATACATTCATACATTCCCTTCTTTGCCTCCATTGATAACGTTTTTTGTCTCCACTTATAACCTCAAACGCGCCACTCACCTTTTTCCCTCATTAATTCTATGGTTAACCTCATCCTTCACAAACCCATCCTCTGACACATCAACTCCCAAATCTCTGAAAACATTCACTTCATCCATACTCCTCCTCTCCAATTTGATATCCAATTTTTCTTTATCTAAAACATTTGATACCCTCATCATCTTACTCTTATCTATGTTCACTTTCAACTTTCTTTCACACAATCCCAAATTCATCCACTAACCTTTGCAGTTTTTCTTTAGAATCTCCCACAAGCACAGTATCATCAGCAAAAAGTAACTGTCAACTCCCATTTTGTATTTGATTCCCCATAATTTAATCCCACCCCTCTCCCGAACACCCTAGCATTTACTTCTTTACAACCCCATCTATAAATATGTTAAACAACCATGGTGACATTACACATCCCTGTCTAAGACCTACTTTTACCAGGAAGTAGTCTCCCTCTCTTCTACACACCCTAACCTGAGCCTCACTATCCTCATAAAAACTCTTTACAGCATTTAGTAACTTACTACCTATTCCATACACTTGCAACATCTGCCACATTGCTCCCCTATCCACTCTATCATATGCCTTTTCTAAATCCATAAATGCAGTGAAAACTTCCCTACCTTTATCTAAATACTGTTCACATATATGCTTCAATGTAAACACTTTATCTACACATCCCCTACCCACTGTAAAACCTCCTTGCTCATCTGCAATCCTACTCTCTGTCTTACCTCTAATTCTTTCAGTAATAACCCTACCGTACACTTTTCCTGGTATACTCAGTAAACTTATTCCCCTATAATTTTTACAATCTCTTTTGTCCCCTTCCCTTTATATAAAGGGACTATACATGCTCTCTGCCAATCCATAGGTACCTTCTCCTCTTCCATACATTTATTAAATAAAAATACCAACCACTCCAACACTATATCCCCCCCTGCTTTTAACATTTCTGCCATGATCCCGTCAGTTCCTGCTGCTTTACCCCCTTTCATTCTGTAATGCCTCACGCACCTTCCCCACACTCACATCCTGCTCTTGTTCACTCCTAAAAGATGATATACCTCCCTGGCCAGTGCATGAAATTACTGCTTCTCTTTCTTCGTCGACATTTAAAAGTTCCTCAAAATATTCTCGCCATCTACCCAAAACCTCCATCTCCCCATCTACTAACTCCCCTGCTCTGTTTTTATCTGGCAAATCCATTCGTTCTCTAGGCTTGTTTAATTTGCTTATCTCACTCCAAAAATAATTCTCCTTTTCATTAAAATTTCTTGACAGTGCCTCTCCCACTCTATCATCTGCTCTCCTTTTGCACTCTCTCACCACTCTCTTCACCTTTCTTTTACTTTCCATATACTCTGCTCTTCTTAAAACACCTCTGGTTTGTAAAAACCTCTCATAAGCTACCTTTTTCTCTTTTATCACACCCTTTACTTCATCATTCCATCAATCACTCCTCTTTCCTCCTGCACCCACCCTCCTATAACCAGAAACTTCTGCCCCACATTCTAATACTGCATTTTTAAAACTATTCCAACCCTCTTCAACTACTCCTCCCCCCTACACTACTCATACTTGGACTAGCCCACCTTTCTGCCAATAGTTGTTTATATCTCACCCTAACTTCCTCCTCCCTTAGTTTATACACTTTCACCTCCCTCTTACTTGTTGTTTTCTTTTTCTTTCGTCCCATCTACCTCTTAGTCTAACTGTAGCTACAATTAAATAATGATCCGATATATCAGTTGCCCCTCTATAAACATGTACATCCTGGAGCCTACCCATCAACCTTTTATCCACCAATACATAATCTAACAAACTACTTTCATTACATGCTATATCATGCCTTGTATACTTATCCTCCTTTTCATAAAATATGTATTACTTATTACCAAACCTTTTTCCACACATAGGCCAATTAAAGGCTCCCCATTTTCATTTACCCCTGGCACCCCAAATTTACTGACTAGTCCCTCCACAACATTTTTACCCACTTTAGCATTGAAATCCCCAACCACAAGTACTCTCACACTTGATTCAAAACTCCCCACGCACTCACTCAACATTTCCCAAAATCTCTCTCTCTCGTCTACACTTCTCTCTTCTCCAGGTGCATAAACACTTACCATAACCCACTTTTCACATCCAACCTTTATTTTACTCCACATAATCCTTGAATTAATGCATTTATATTCCCTCTTTTTCTGCCATAACTTATCCTTCAACATTATTGCTGCTCCTTCTTTAGCTCTAACTCTATTTGAAACCCCTGACCTAATCCCATTTATTTCTCTCCATTGAAACTCTCCCACCCCCTTCAGCTTTGTTTCACTTAAAGCCAGGACATCCAGTTCTTCTCATTCATAACATCCACAATCATCTTTTCTTATCATTCGCACAACATCAACGCACATTCAAACATCCCACTTTGATGGTTTTCTTCTTTTTCTTTTTAGTAGGTTATACAGGAAAAGGGGTTACTAGCCCATTGTTCCGGCATTTTAGTTGACTTTTACAACACGCATGGCTTACGGAGGAAAGATTGTTATTCCACTTCCCCATTATTGTAACCACGAAACGAGTGGTATTGATCAATAACAACATTGCACTAGCCAAGGAGTCGAACCCATGCTATTTTGGCCCCCCCCCCATGGTGAGAGAAAACGCATGATGCTTTAGACCACTAGACCACACAGTCCTTAACAATGGTGCATCCAGCCAAGCTAGATATTGTACCCACCATTGAAGGACATTTATATAATATATTGCTTGTTGAGCTAGTACACAAACAGGGAGTAGAATGAAATTAGCTCAGAGGCGTCCACACCACAGTATGTCCTTCGATGGTAGGTACAACATCTAGCTTGGCTGGATGCACCATTGTTAAGGACTGTGGGGTTTAGTGGTTAAAGCGTCATGCGTTTTTCTCACCATGAGGGGGCCAAATGCTGGGTTCGACCCCTTGGTATGCGTTTTAAAATATATATTATTATATTATATATATATATATATATATTGGTCCCGAATAGGCAGAATTGCGATTTTGGCTTAAATAGAAAAGGTCATCTTGCCTATAGGAAAAGTGAAAATTTGTGTAGCAATAATGTCGCCAAAATTTTTCTGAACCTAACAAAAAAAATATTTTTAAACTGGTTTTTTTTGTATTAAATTATTGAAAAAAATCAAAATATTTTTAGTTGGGTTAGGCTAAAATATATTGTTTTTGTTATAAAAAGGTTGGGAAGTTTTGTAAATTCTTCTGGTGAAAAATTTAATTTTTTTTTACATTAACTTTAAATAAAAAAAATATTCTTTAAACGTATAAGAGAAAATTTTAGAAAGGACTTAATTTTAAATGGGTTTGTAATTGACAGTTTTACTATTCGGCCCCCACACACAACCACACACCACACAACACACACCACACACACACAACACAACCACACACAACACACAACACACACACACCACCACACATATTATATTTATATATATATATATTATATAATATTTTTATATTTTTATATATTTTTATATATAAAATTTATATTGCAAAAAAACCACTCTAAAAGAATAGAGAAATTCTAAGCGCTTTGTGACTACTCACATTATCAAGGAATTTGATAATGTGGTAGCACGAAAGCGTTTGGAATTTCTCTATTCTTTCAGAGTGGTTTTTTTGCATATTCTAAAATCCCCTGTTTACGTGATCTTAAATGCATTTTATTATATATATTTATTTTATATATTTTTTTATTATATTTTATAATATATATATATTTTATATTTTTATTATTATATAATAAACTATTTTTCAGTGATTTGTGCTTTTTTGTCTTCTCTCACTTTCTCCTCCTAAAGTCGCATCCCATTAATTTGTGGGGGACTTCACTCGTTATGTTTTTACCCTCTTGTTTCGTCTTTATTCTGACTCTTTGTTACTTCCAGTTTTTCCCTCTGCTCACTACTTACACTTTTAGTTTCTGGCTTAGTTTCGGTTTTACCACTTAGATGCCTTTTAGTACTCCAGGAAAATGCAGTTCACCCTCCCTGCCCTTCCCTTTTTCTGTCTCTCGGACTTTCATAGAAAAATACGTGTTCATTTAAAAAAGGATTTTCCATTTCGAAATCTAGCTGTTTTATCTAAAAGTCATGTATATCCTCGGATAATAAAACCCCTGATCCATTGTGGAGCAAATTTAAAAACATAACTCAGCCACACTACCATGGTTGAACAATCCCTTCTCGCCCCACCATGGTTGGAAACAATACACAACTCAGTCACACCAGGCTGGATTACCTGGGTTACCCGGAGGTTTTTCCGGGGATCAACGCCCCCCCGGCCCGGGCCATGACAGGCCTCCCGAGGATCAGGGCCTGATAAATAGGCTGTTACTGCTGCCGCACGCAGTCCAAAGTACGAGCAAAGGTTGTGCAAGAAAGGTATAAAAAAACCGACAATATGAAAGTTAAGACACATGTGCCAAACATCTGGATATCTTTATTGTAGGACGTTATCGACATCCAGTGGGTTTATCAATACAGATTCTAGGACATAATAGGAAGACAGTAGAACTATATACAAAAGATGAGGTAATCCAGTCCCTCGGCCTTGGAGTTTAGTGTTCACTGACATCGTGGTGGTGGAGGAGGAGTCTGGAGCAAAGGCAAGATGGACTGGACGCTTTTATAGGCGTCAGTGGTAGGGACGGGCAGCAGAACGAGGCAGTAACTGGTAGGCGGTGATTCCCAGTTGGACAGTAGGTCCTTCCCAAAGTGATGGGTTAGTTGAAGCAGCCGTGAGAAGGTCTTGTAGATGTCTCTTGAACCAGATTCAATGATGTTGAGTGTCTGGACATGTTGTGCAAGAAAGGTATAAAATACTTTCATTTCGTACGAGCCACAGCCCGGCTGATCGGCACTGACTTTAGGTATTGTCCAGCTCTCTCTTGAAGGCAGCAGGGGCTATTGGAAATTCCCATAAGCTTTGTTGGGAGGCTGTTTTGAACAGTTTTTGGGCCCAGGACACTTATGGTGTTTGCCCTTTTAGTGTACCAATGGCGCCCTTACTTTTTAATTGGGGGCATTTGTATCGCCTGGCCCAGTCTTTTACTTTCGTAGGTGTGATCTTCTGGTGTGCAGATTTTGGGACATTTCCTTCCAAGATTTTCCAGTGTGTTTACGATATATTCTCTCCCTCCTGCGTTCCAACGATGTAACAAGTCAAGTGCTTCCAAAGCAGTTCCAGTAGTTGTGATGCTTGACCGAAACTTATACGTGCAGTAAAGGTTATCTGTACACTCTCTAGATCTGCGATGATTTCACTGCTTTGATTGGAGATGTAATGTACAGCAGTATTCAGCCTAGAGAGAACTAGTGATTTGAAAAGGGATCATCTTTGTGCTTGTCACCTTCGTTTTGATAAGTTCTCATTATCCATCATATAATTTTCTTTGCACGTGGATCGTGGCCACTGTTGTGATCTTGAAAGTGAGATCCTCAAGACATTACTACTCCCAGGTCCCTTACATTATTTTTACGCCTTATTGTATGGCCGGAGAGTCAGTTGTTTTTCTCTGTTCTAGCTTTTCATTCCTCCAGTTTTCCATAAACGGAGTCCCAACCGAGGTCGTTTGGGAATTTGTCCTCATTGAACACTCTTTTGTTTACCGTTGCCCACTGAAAACTTTTGTTTATATCTTGTTCTTGAAGGTTAACCGCGTACTCATCAGTTGACAGCTCATGCAGATCCTTGAATCATTCCGCAATGGAGGATACGGTTGCTGTGGTGTATATCTCTGTTCTATGTATGATTATGAGATATGGTATATGATGGGGGCAGAGTACTGTGCCTTTTGGAAATAGTGCTCTTCTCTATGGCCAGCCTCCGATTTAATTCTGTTGACCAATACTCTTTGTGGTTCACGACTTGGTTAGAAAGTCTGAAGATCATTCTCCACTTTAACAGTTATTCCGTTAGCAACGTTTTTTATGGGTTAGTAACGCATGTTCGAATGTTGTCTATTGCTTTTGCAAAAGGGACTGTGTATATTACTCTGCATTTCTGATTTTCTTCCAGTGATCACAAGGCCATGTCATAGTGTTCCATGTTGTTGTGAGAGGTGGAGCGACATGCCATGAAACCATGTTGCCCTGGGATTGTGCAGTTTTTGGGAATCCAGGTGATATGCAATCCTGCTTCTTAGCACTCAATGATTTTTATGATGTGGGGACGTCAGAGCTATTGGTCTAAAGTTCCTGAGCTAATGCTTTGCGGCCACCTTTATGGGAGTGTGGGCTAATATCGTGTTTTAAGTGACTGTGGAATTTCACCCATGATCCAAGCTCCTCCTACATAGTGTACTTAGACACAGCGAGAGGGGTTTCTTGCAGTTCTTAATGAAAACAGTGTCACGATGTCTGGGCAGGGGCTGAGTGCATAGGGCTTGTTGTCAAGGCTTTTTCGAATCTATCGGAGTTAGGGTAATGTCGGAAATCTGGCATACATTTATGAGTTTTGAGGCTCATTCGTGAAGGAAAATCATTTGGGTCGTCGATCTCAGACCGATTTGTGGTTCACTAAACTCTGAGTCGTATGGATTTCATAATTCCTCACTCATTTCCTTGTTGTTCTTCTGTGGTAAGTCCCATCTGTCTGAGTAAGGGCCCGATACTAGTGTGGTATTTGCCTTGTTTTTGGCATATGAAAAGAAATATTTTGAATTTCTTTCATTTCTCTAATACCTTTAAGCTCTCCTGCCTCTCATGTTTCCTGTAAGAGTCATTTAACTTAAGTTCGAATTTTTTTTTTAGGGGTTTTTTTTTTCTTTACCACCTTCCCTGGTCAGCGCCTCCTTTCGGGTATCTGATATTCTAGCACTCCTGGAAGTTCAGTGACTCGTCGTTGTCTTCTATAGAGGGAGCGGTCTTTCTCTCTCCAGTTTACTCTGATCTTCTTCTTTCTTAGGGTTATATGCCAAGGATTATTGAAACATGCTTTGGCTGCCAGAAGTTGATCCTTTCAACGGCCATGGTTTGGATCTATGTCATTTAAGACATCTCCCCAACATGTTTCGTTTAGGGACTATGGTTTACCTGGTCCAGTTGATTGTTCTTGTTGTTGAAGTTGTTTTTGTGAAGACCACCTTCACAGGTACATGCATTCTTCTGATTAGCGGCCCATATGCATGTACGTCTGGACTTCGATTAGGGTGTGATCGGAATTAGTTGTTTTTGATTGTCTTAGTCTCTTATAGGTCCCATTATTTGAGAAGTAAGGTCAAGTGTGTTTTCTAGTCATTGTTGGCTCCACTATCTGCTGGCTTAAGGTGTGTTTTTTGCAGAGCAATTAGTAGCTCATGTGTGTGTGACCTTTAATGCTCTTACTCGGGGATTGTTTCAACTATAAACATTATTGCTACATTCTTTCCATTTTGTATGCCCTTAGGTTGAAGTCACCAAAGCAGTAGATGTTTGGGGATGGAGCTGGAAGGTTTTCCAAACAGTGACAATTTTCAGTAGCTGTTCCTTGGAATTGTTGTGAGGTTGCATTATGGTGGTGTGTTCAACCACTATGACTAGGTTTTGGTTCTCAGATCTTTGTTGATAGAACTTAACTACCTCATTTTTGGTGTTCAGCAAACTTCGTGCAGATAAGGGCTCTTTGACATACAGGCCAAACCCTTGTTGCCTGTTTTTAATGTCGCATCTAAAAAGGTTGTAACCACTTATCCATATTTCACTGTCAAAGTGATCTGTTGTGTGAGTCTCTGTGAAGGCTACAAACATTGCATTAGACTCCTCTAGGTTCCACTGATAAAGGTATTTTTGTTGTTGGTGGATGGCTTAACGGCCTGTATATTAGCAAATATGAACGAGGTTGTATTCTGTGTTTGTTGAGGGGATTTTGTTATTGGCATCAGTAGTTGTAATTCACAACTCAGTCACACCATGGTTGGAACAATACACAACTCAGCCACGCCATAGGTGGAACAATCCACAACTCAATCACACCATGGTTGGAACAATACACAACTCAGCCACGCCATGGTTGGAACAATCCACAACTCAGCCACACCATGGTTGGAACAATACACAACTCAGTCACACCATGGCTGGAACAGTCCACAACTCAGCCACACCATGGTTGGAACAATACATAACTCAGCCACACAATGGTTGGAACAATCCACAACTCAGCCACACCATGACTGGAACAATCCACAACTCAGTTACCAACCGTGGTTGAACAACACAACTCAGCACTCCTTGACTGGAACAATCCAAAATCAGACTCTCCCTGACTGGAAACCAATCCAGAAACTTCTTTGCCAGACACCTTGTTGGAACAATTCCACAAACTCAGCTACACCTTGGTTGACAATTCACAAATCAGCAACACCATGACTGGAAACATCCAGAACTCAGCACACCATGACTGGAACAAATCCACAAATTAGCCCACCATGGATTGGAAACAATCCACAATCAGCAACACCATGATGGAACAGTCTACAAACTCAGCCACACCATGGACTGGAACAAATCTGAACTCAAGCCTCAACATGACTGGAAACAATCCACTCTGCCACACCATGACTGAACAATCCACAACACAGACCAACACCCATGGCTAGAACAATCCACAACTCAGTCACACCATGACTGGAACAATCCACAACTTAGCCACACCATGGTTGGAACAATCCAGAACTCAGCCACACTATGACTGGAACAAATCTAGAAACTCTGGCCACTACATGCTAGAACAAATCCACAAATCAGCACACCATGACTGGGACAATCCACTATCAGCCACACCATGACTGGAAACAATCCACAACCAGCTCCACACATGACTGGAACAATCCACAACTCAGCCACACCATGACTGGAACAATCCACAGCTCAGCCACACCATGACTGGAAACAGTTCACAGCCAAGCCACACCATGATTGGAAAATCCATAATACTCAGGCCACACCATGACTGGAACAATCCACAACTCAGCCACACCATGACTGGAACAATCCACAACTCAGCCACACCATGACTGGAACAATCCACAACTTAGCCACACCATGGTTGGAACAATCCACAACTCGCCCCCCCCCACCATGTTATACTGGAACAATCCACAACTTAGCCACACCATGATGAACAATCACAACTCAGCCCCACATGGACTGGAACAACCCCACAATCTCAGCCACACCATCCACTGGAACAATCCACAACTCAGCCACACCATGACTGGAACAATTCCACAACTCAGCACACATGACTGGAACAATCACAACTCAGCCACACCATGAACTGGATCAATCCATACAACTCAAGCCACATCCATGGTTGGAACAATCCACAACTTAGCCACATCATGGTTGGAACAATCCACTACTCAGCCACGCCATGACTAGAACAATCCACTACTCAGCCACACCATGCTGGGGACATCCAAACTCAGCACACCCTGACTGGACAATCAACAATTTGGCACCAACATGGTTGATCAATCCTCAATTTAGCTCACACATGGTTGGAACAATCCCACAACTCAGCCATCACCATGGTTGGAACAATCCACAACTCAGCCACCATGGGTGGAACAATCCACTACTCAGCACGCTCTTGAATGGAACAATCCACAACTCTGCCGACCATTGCTGAACAATTCACAACTAGCCACACCATGACTGGAACAATCCACAACTCAGCCACACCATGGTTGGAACAATCCACAACTTAGCCACATCATGGTTGGAACAATCCATAACTAGCCACACCATGGTTGTAAAATCCACTATCAGCAACGCATGACTGGAACAATCACAATCAGCCACACCATGACTGGAAAGTCAACTCCACAAACTCAGCCACACCATGGACTGGAACAATCCAAACTCAGCCACACCATGGTTGGAAACAATCCACTAACTTAGCCACATCATGGTTTGGAACAATCACCAAACTCAGCCACACCATGGTTGGAACAATCCACACTTAGCCCACATCATGGTTGAACAAATCCACTACTCAGCCACGCCCATGACTAGAACAATCCAAACTCAGCCACACCCTGACTGGAACAATCCACAAACTCAGCATCCATGACTGGAAAATCCACAAATCAGCCACCACCATGGTTGGAACAATCCACTACTCAAGCCACACCATGGACTGGAACAATCCACAAACTCAGCCACACCATGACTGGACCCCAACCCCCCCTCGCCACACCATGATGGCACAATCCACAACTCCAGCCCCACCTGACTGAACAACCCACAACTCAGCCACACCATGACTGGAAACAATCCACAAAATCAGCCCACCATGATGGAACAACCCACAATCAGCCACACCTGGTGACTGGCACAATCACAACTCAGCCACACCATGGACTGGAACAATCCACACACTCAGCCACACCATGGTTGGAACAATCCACAACTTAGCCACATCATGGTTGGAACAATCCACTACTCAGCCACGCCATGACTAGAACAATCCACTACTCAGCCACACCATGACTGGAACAATCCACAACTCAGCCACACCATGACTGGAACAATCCACAATTTAGCCACACCATGGTTGGAACAATCCACAATTTTACACACATGGTTGGAACATCCACAAACTCAGCCACACATGGTTGGAACAATCAAAACTCTAGCAAACCATGGTTGGAACAATCCACTACTCAGTCCCACGCCATGACTGGATACAATCCACAACTCAGCACACCATGACTGGAACAATCCACAACTCAGCCACACCATGACTGGAACAATCCACAACTCAGCCACACCATGGTTGGAACAATCCACAACTTAGCCACATCATGGTTGGAACAATCCACTACTCAGCCACACCATGGTTGGAACAATCCACTACTCAGCCACGCCATGACTGGAACAATCCACAACTCAGCCACACCATGACTGGAACAATCCACAACTCAGCCACACCATGACTGGAACAATCCACAACTCAGCCACACCATGGTTGGAACAATCCACAACTTAGCCACATCATGGTTGGAACAATCCACAACTCAGCCACACATAGGGTCTGGAACAATCCACAACTTAGCCACATCATGGTTGGAACAATCCACTACTCAGCCACGCCATGACTAGAACAATCCACAACTCAGCCACACCATGACTGGAACAATCCACAACTCAGCCACACCATGACTGGAACAATCCACAACTCAGCCACACCATGGTTGGAACAATCCACTACTCAGCCACACCATGACTGGAACAATCCACAACTCAGCCACACCATGACTGGAACAATCCACAACTCAGCCACACCATGACTGGAACAATCCACAACTCAGCACACCATGACTGGAACAATCACTACTCGCACACATGACTGGAAACAATCCATACTCAGCCACATGTGACAGATGATATAAAACACCGCACTGGTAAAGGGTAATTTTGTGTGGTGGTGGTTTTTAGGGGGGGAAAAAGTGTCCCACGAGTGCGTTTTTCAAAAGTCCACATGGAAGAGAGGAAGTTTTTAAACGCCCTTCGCCCCATCCTTACCTTTAAAGTCCCAGAAAAAAAGGGGAAAAAAAACCGATTTTTCTGGTTTTCTCTCCATTTTCTCGCTCTTCTGTGATTGATAATGATCTCGGATTGCCCCGAAATATCGTTTAAAGTTTACCCCCCACGTGTGGGTTGTGTTTGACATTTTCATTTTTCCCCTGCCCCAGAAACCCCCTTACTGCCTTTCCAAAAACTTTTGAAAAATGTGACATCGAAAAAAATTGGTTGCGTATTGGGGTTTCCCTTTTTTTTTTATTTACCTGTTTTTAATATAAAAAAGACCTCTTTTTATTGCTAGATTTTGGTGCAGAGAGAGAGGGAGGAGGGGGAGAGAGAAGAGGGAGAGGAGAGAGAGGAGAGAGGGGGAGAGAGAAATGAGAGAGAGAGAGGGAAAGAGAGAGGTTCCTTTTTTTTTTTATTCTATTTCTCCCCAAAAAAAGACTTTTGTAGAAGTGTAAAGGAAAGGGGTCACATTGGTGTGGTGGGTCTTGTTTACCCACATCTCCTTTATATATACCAAAAGTACTGAGGCCCCAAATCTTCCACTCCCATTGTGTTTGGGGTTCGATTGTGGATTTGGGAATAAACAGCCCCCGACCTGTACCTTGTAATTGTGAGTTCATTACCTTTGAAAAGTGAGTTCCTTACCTCTGTAACTTGCTAGCTTCAAAAACTTTGGGGGTCGTCCCGGACTTTAAGCCTCTGTAAATTTTTGCTACCGCCCACAGGGTGGGTATGGGGTGCATTAAAATTTAAACTAAAAAAACTAAAATGACCTTCTATCTTACTCTGCCTTTTTAATGAGGGGAGTTTCCTGGGGCACGCGGCATTAAAGTCACAGTTCCTGGAGGTTACCTGGAGGTTTTTCCCGGGGTCAAGCCCGCGGCCCGGTCCTTTCCGGGGTCCGTGGGTCAGGGGTGTCAATAGGTGTTAGCCTGGGCCCCACGCAGTCCAACGTACGGCCCCAGCCCGGGATCGGGACTGACTTTGGTATTGCCCCGATCTCTCTTGAAGGGAGCCCGGGTTTATGGAAAATTTCCCCAATACTTGATGGGAGGGTTGCAGTCTTGGGGCCCCCGGACATTTTGGGGTTTTCCTTAGTTCCAAAGGGCCCCCCACTTTTTTTTATTGGGGGCATTTTGCATCGCCTTTTCCCGTCTTTTACTTTCGTAAAGGGGTGTTTCTGTGTCAGATTTGGTCACTTATACTGACACCAAAAGCAACTGGGCGAGGTTTGGGGGAAGTGCAAAATAAACCCAGTGAAAAGCAGGGATGTCTTGGGCGCAGTAAAGGAACACTATCAACATTCGTGGCCCCAGATATTCAGCATCTTACCAGAAGTTATCAGAAACACTGCTGGACAAGTACATGTATCTTCACCAGATGCCAGACCAACCAGTCTGTGATGGATATGTGGAGCTGCGGGCCTCCAGCAGAAACAGTCCGATTGGCCAGGCTAGCACCACACGAGCCTGACCCATGGTCAGGCTCCTAGAGTAGTAAGACTCTCGAAACTGACTCACGAAATCGCAATGACACGATTGTAAACAAACCATGCCATGGGCGGGGACAGAACCCGCGATCAGAGTTATAAAAATCCAGACCGACGCGCTAGCCACTGGGCCAGCTGGCTACAACTCATCAAAGTTATATCAGAGGTAGGTCAGCACGCAACCCTCCGTCAGTACCCACACTCTACAGGCGACACTTACAGCAGCAGCTACACCTGCATTGAAAATGGTATAAAGTCCAGACAAACTGATGATTAAGACACATGTGCAACAGTTGGTTATCTTTATTGTTGGAACGTTTCGCCTACACAGTAGGTTTCTTCAGTCACTTACAGAGGCAGGAGATGTAGTAGTGAAATGAAGATGATGTAATCAGTCTATCAGTCCGGAGAAGAGCTCGGCTCCATGGAGCTGAACTTTTCTCCAGGCTGATGGACTGACCACTTCAAATACTATTTCTCCAAGATTGATGGACTGATTACTGTTCAACAGGCTCCAGCCAGGCATAAGGGAAATTACCACTAGACCCCTGGCTGCCTTTAAGAGGGAACTGGACAGATACCTAAAGTCAGTGTCGGATGATCGGATCAGAAGGGCTGTGGTTCGTACGTTGGACTACGTGCGGCCAGCAGTAACAGCCTGGTTGATCAGGCCGTGATCCACCGGGAGGCCTGGTCATGGACTGGGCTGCGGGGGCGTTGATCCCCGGAATACCCTCCAGGTAGACTCTAGGTAGATATTACTTTCATTTTACTACTACACCCGCTGCCTCTGTATTTGACTGCAGAAGCCTATTATGTGTGCGAAACGTTTCGCCAATAAAGATTCCTAACTGTTGCAACTAAGATAAGAATAAGATAGATGAGCTAAGATTAATTGCAAGTGCAGGAAACATAGATATTATTGCTATAACAGAGACCTGGCTCAATCTGAAAGATAGAGAGATGCCCTCTGAATGTCACATACAAGGCTATAAATTATTCCACACTGACAGGGTCAACAGGAAAGGTGGTGGAGTAGCGATGTATGTCAGAGACAATTTAAATTGTTGTGTTAGACAAGATATTAAATTAGAAGCGTCAGCCACTGAATCTGTTTGGTTACAGCTTCTCGAGGGCCGAGAAAAACTAATTTTGGGTGTGATTTACAGGGCCCCAAATCTTGATAGGAGTAGTGCAGTAAACTTCTATGGGACGAAATTCGTAAGGCATCTACATACGAAAATGTTGTGCTAATGGGAGATTTCAACTATAGACAGATTGACTGGAGCAATTTGACAGGAAATTTAGAGTCGGGTGACTTTCTTGATACGATCCAGGATTGTTTTTTAAAACATTTGTGACAGAGCCAACTAGGGAAATAACCTCCTTGACTTGGTTCTTGCCAGTAGGGAAACACTAATTAATAATCTTGAGGTTAATGATGAGCTTGGGGAGAGTGATCACAAATCACTCAGTTTTAACATATCATGGAATTCCCTAATAATGGCAATCAAGTCTCCGTCCCTGACTTTCGCTTGGCTGATTTCATAGGACTGAAAAATTACTTAGGTGGGCTGAACTGGAATGACCTGACTAGGGGTCAGGTAGGTGGTGATGGTTGCCGATATGATGCTTTCCAGGGCATAGTTCTAGCTGCTCAGTCAAATTATGTTCCAAATAGGGAAATCAGATCAAACAAAAATGATCCTAAATGGATGAACAATAGATTAAAATATTCTGATTGTCAAAAGAGAGGCATATATAGGCAAATCAAAAGAGGAGAGGGCAATTAAGAAATCGATATATTCAGTTAAAGAGAGAATAAAAAAGGGAATTAGAAAAGCAAAAAGAGATTATGAGGTTAAAGTTGCAAGAGAATCGAAGACTAACCCAAAAGGATTCTTTCAGGTATACAGAAGTAAGATCAGGGACAAGATAGCCCACTCAAAGTTCCTCGGGTCAGCTCACTGACAGTGATAAGGAAATTGTAGAATTTTTAAACACATACTTCCTCTCAGTTTTTACACAGGAGGATACCAGCGATATTCCAGTAATGATAAATTATGTAGAACAGGACGATAATAAACTGTGCACGATTAGGTCACAAGTGACATGGTCCTTAGGCAAATAGATAAATAAAACCTAACAAATCCCCAGGCCCTGATGAACTGTATGCAAGGGTTCTAAAGGAATGTAAAGAGGAGCTTAGCACACCTTTGGCTAATCTTTTCAACATATCACTACAAGCTGGCATGGTGCCAGATAAGTGGAAAATGGCAAATGTGATACCTATTTTCAAAACAGGTGACAGGTCCTTAGCTTCGAACTATAGACCAATAAGCCTAACCTCCATAGTGGGAAAATTTATGGAATCAATAATTGCCGAGGCAGTTCGTAGCCACCTTGAAAAGCATAAATTAATCAACGATATCTCAGCATGGTTTTACAAAGGGGCGTTCCTGCCTTACGAAATTTATTAACTTTTTTCACTAAGGTATTTGAGGAGGTAGATCATGGTAATGAATATGATATTGTGTATATGGACTTCAGTAAGGCTTTTGACAGGGTCCCACATCAAGACTATTGAGGAAAATTAAAGCACATGGAATAGGAGGAGAAATTTTTTCCTGGATAGAGGCATGGTTGACAAATAGGCAGCAGAGAGTTTGCATAAATGGGGAGAAATCAGAGTGGGGAAGCGTCACGAGCGGTGTTCCACAGGGGTCAGTGTTGGGCCCCCTGCTGTTCACAATCTACATAAACGACATAGATGAGGGCATAAAGAGCGACATCGGCAAGTTTGCCGATGACACCAAAATAGGCCGTCGAATTCATCTGACGAGGACATTCGAGCACTCCAGGAAGATTTGAATAGACTGATGCAGTGGTCGGAGAAGTGGCAGATGCAGTTTAATATAGACAAATGCAAAGTTCTAAATGTTGGACAGGACAATAACCATGCCACATATAAAACTAAATAATGTAGATCTTAATATTACGGATTGCGAAAAAGATTTAGGAGTTCTGGTTAGCATAATCTGAAACCAAGACAACAGTGCATAAGTGTTCGCAATAAAGCTAATAGAATCCTTGGCTTCATATCAAGAAGCATAAATAATAGGAGTCCTCAGGTTTGTTCTTCAACTCTATACATCCTTGGTTAGGCCTCATTTAGATCATGCTGCACAGTTTTGGTCACCTTATTACAGAATGGATATAAATTCTCTGGAAAATGTACAAAGGAGGATGACAAAGTTGATCCCATGTATCAGAAACCTTCCCTATGAAGATAGACTAAGGGCCTGAATCTGCACTCTCTAGAAAGACGTAGAATTAGGGGGATATGATTGAGGTGTATAAATGGAAGACAGGAATAAATAAAGGGGATGTAAATAGTGTGCTGAAAATATCTAGCCTAGACAGGACTCGCAGCAATGGTTTTAAGTTGGAAAAATTCAGATTCAGGAAGGATATAGGAAAGTACTGGTTTGGTAATAGAGTTGTGGATGAGTGGAACAAACTCCCAAGTACCGTTATAGAGGCCAGAACGTTGTGTAGCTTTAAAAATAGGTTGGATAAATACATGAGTAGATGTGGGTGGGTGTGAGTTAGACCTGATAGCTTGTGCTAACAGGTCGGTTGCCGTGTTCCTCCCTTAACTCAATGTGACCTGACCTGACTAGGTTGGGTGCATTGGCTTAAGCCGGTAGGGACTTGGACCTGCCTCGCATGGGCCAGTAGGCCTTCTGCAGTGTTCCTTCGTTCTTATGTTCTTATGTTCTTATGTTCATAGCATTAATACGAAGAGCAGATACAAGAACAATTACTTATTTCTGGAAAATACTGGTGGAACTAGTTCCAAAGCTGCACAGTGAAATTCCTCCTAACAGGAGTGGGAGGCTCGGCAGACGTGCAGAATATTCCTAATGAAGAGCATGTATGCAACGAGCACACTGAGAGGTTACTAAGTGTAGAGGGACCAAGACTTTTCGACACACTCTTCACATAGAGGGGGAATTACCAACAGACCCAACTAGCTGTCTTCAAGAGGGACGCTGAAAAGATCATAAAGGCGGGCTGTGGTGCCGATGTTAACAGTGTAATACTTGTGTAGTGTTGCATAAATGATGGTACCATATATAGTCATGGTCCCTTGCTTTGCTGACGTCACGGGCTTCCTCGGCTAGCCAGCGAGCCAACAGAAAACGTCCTCACTTCTCGATAGAAAACAAACGGACATGGCCGGCTGGGTTCTCCAGGTAATATCAATAAAAACGCCTCCCATAACCATTCACCCTTACAAGAACCCCCACGACACCGACGTTGCTGCTGTCGTGGACAGTCTCACTGATAACCCGGACTGTGTTGCCAAATGATCAAACTTGATCAAGTCTGTTGTGTAGGCGAAATATCGCCTACACAACAGACTTGATCAAGTTATGTATTTGTCAGTATTTCCATACCATCTACTACTGCAGCACAAGACATACCAGCACCAGCAGTAACAACAGCAGTAGTAGCAGCAGTAACAACAGCAGTAGTAGCAGCAGTAACAACAGTAGTAGCAGCAGCAGTAACAACAGCAGTAGTAGCAGCAGTAACAACAGCAGTAGTAGCAGCAGTAACAACAGTAGTAGTAGCAGCAGTAACAACAGCAGTAGTAGCAGCAGTAACAACAGTAGTAGTAGCAGCAGTAACAAAAGCAGTAGTAGCAGCAGTAACAACAGTAGTAGTAGCAGCAGTAACAACAGCAGTAGTAGCAGCAGTAACAACAGTAGTAGTAGCAGCAGTAACAATAGTAGTAGTAGCAGCAACAACAATAACAACAGCAGTAACAGTAGCAGTAACAGCAGCAGTAGCAGCAACAACAATAACAACAGCAGTAACAGAGCAGCAGTAACAGCAGCAGCAGTAGCAGCAGCAACAACAATAACAATATTCGTCATGTCAGTGGGTCAACATCACTTCCGCCGCTGCCCCAACCCTCCCCCAGCCTGGGGCTACGCTGCAAGCTTCTCTGCTGCTAGGGTACAGGAGGGGCTACACTGTACCTGCTGGGGAGGAGGGACTACACTGTGCCTGCTGGGGAGGAGGGACTACACTGAACCTGCTGGGGAGGAGGGACTACACTGTACCTGCTGGGGAGGAGGGACTACACTGTGCCTGCTGGGGAGGAGGGACTACACTGAACCTGCTGGGGAGGAGGGACTACACTGTACCTGCTGGGGAGGAGGGACTACACTGTACCTGCTGGGGAGGAGGGACTACACTGTACCTGCTGGGGTAGAGGTGGACTACACTATACCTGCTGGGGAGGAGGGACTACACTGTACCTGCTGGGGTAGAGGGGGGAGTACACTGTACCTGCTGGAAAGGAGGGGGACTACACTGTACCTGCTGGAGAGGAAGGGACTACTCTGTACCTGCTGGAGAAGAGGGGGACTACACTATACCTGCTGGAGAGGAGGGACTACACTGTACCTGTTGGGGAGAAAGAGGAGCTACACTGAATTCATTTCCTTTAGAAGTTTAGAGTATGTTGTTGTCAGTGATGTACCTAGAGAGGCAGAGAGGGAGGGGAGGTAGGCAGGGTTGTTTTCCCTTGGGCTTGTGTCTACCATGGTGACTAGAACTAGGCTCTTGTATACAAGGTTGTTTCCCTGGATGATGTATGACACTAGTCAGCCAGGGTTGTCTTATACTGCTTCCTCCTTTTATTTTTTTTAACGCGGGTCGTCTTGCACTGAGGCAGAGTGAGCAGAGAAAATGTTATTTAGTAGGTTCACTGGTGTTGTCCCGGTTGTTTTTGTTTGTTTATGTTTATTATGCACCCCATACCCATCCTGTGGGCGGTAGTCAAAAGATTACAGAGGTACATAATGGGTCCAGGGACTGGACCCCAAAGTTATGATAGCTGAACTAGTTACAAAGGTGGAAATAAATGGTATATAATACCGACACAATGGAAATATAAACACATATGCAGTATAATGTGATCCATTATACTGCATATGTGTTTATATTTCCATAGTTACAAAGGTAATGAACTCCAGGTAGATCTGGTCACAGTCATGGCAAGTTGCAAAGGTAATGAATCAGCCTCACTCCTATACATGGTTACAATCATGAACAGATTACAAAGTAATGAGCCACTGACACGTCCACACCTGGTCACAATTGTAATGAGTTATAAATACAAATATTAAGTGGGTCATACACCCACACGAGCGCGCACACACACGGAGGTGAGGTAGGCAGGGTTGTTTCCCCCTGAGATTGTGTCTACTATGTGGGCTGGAACTAGGCTCTTGTATACAAGTTAGCCGTATTCTAGATTGTAGGTTGTTTCCCTGGATCCCGGTCCGGGTCTTTTTCAGATGTTGACCCGGCGCAAAGAAAATGAGGAAATATAATCCCCATCATTCTTTCAGCCGCTGTCTTGCCAAAAGCGCTCCTACATTGCTTCAGGTAGTCATACAAACTACAACATCCACATCCTTCCATCAGATTTCAGGCGCTGTATTTCCCACCTCCAGGACTCGGGTGCAGCTAACCCTTAACAATAATAACAAAAAAAAATAAAAATTAAAAAATTCTTTATTTCTAAAAGTACATGTACAAGGTATACGGGCCCTAGCTGACACAAGACAACGCTATATAGAAACCGCTTTTTACGCAGGCATTTGGGGCAAATTAGGTCAGTTTTTTTAAAGGGATGCGACCCCCCCGTCCTAAAACACCCGGTCCCTTTTACTGAGGGGGAACATAGAAACCCAGTGTAAAGAAACACGCCCAAATTTCTACCCTTGCTCACACCCAAAGCCGTAAAAGCTTTAAAACCACTTGCCTCCATTCACTCCTATCAAAATATGCCTACACAACCTTTTGGAGTCCAAGCCCCTAGCACAAAAAGCTTCCTTTACCCTTCACCCCTTTTCCGGGATAAGTCCTAACCCCCCTTTCATCCGCCCCTTATTAGGGTAAAGACTTTACAGTACCGTCCCTATGGACAAGACTTTACGTACCGTCCCTATGGATCAATATTTTACAGACCGCCCTGGGATCGACTTTACAGCACCTCCAATGGATCAAGACTTTACAGTACCGTCCCAGGGTCAAGACTTTAAATACCGTCCCTATGGATAAAGACTTTACAGTCCCGTCCCTATGGACGACTTTACATACCGCCCCAGGATCAAGATTTTTACAGTACCGCCCCTAGGGGATCAAGATGTAAACTCCGCCTTCATATAGGGGGGGGGATTACCAACAGCTCCGGCTGCTTCAAGAAGGAATAAAAAATTTTTAGTCAGGGGCAGACAGGGGGTTGGGGCGCTTCTTGGACTCCTGCCGAGCACCAACAGCCTGATTGATGAAAACCTCCACCAGGAAATATACGTAAGTTTAATTTTTAAAGTTTTTATTAAAAAGTCACTGTGGGAATATTTTGTTAAAGCCTTCGGGAACCAGGGGGAGACAGGAGGAACTTAAAGCTTTAGTGAAATTGAAAAAATTTTCGAAATACTTCTTTTCATATCCAAAAACAAGGAAAATCCCACATCTATAGGGGCCCTTACTCAACAGGAGGGGACTTACACAAGACAAAAAGGGAAAATGAGTGAAAATTGAAATCCCAGACGACTTTTTGGGTTTAGTAAAACACAATGGGTGGGGATCGACGAGAAAATTTTTTCAAAATGAGCCTCAAACTCCATAAATGTATGCCAGATTTCCGACATTACCCTAACTCCGATAGCTTTGAAAAAGCCATTGACAACAGCCCAGTACTCACCCCGGGCCCGACTTGTGGAACTCTATGTTCTTAAGAAATGCAAAAACCCCCTTGGAGCTTTGGGCATGGGTGAAATTTCAAGTCACTTAAAACAAGTATAGCCCCCCTCCCAAAGGTGGGAGAAAGCATTGCCAAAAACTATAGACCAATAGCCAAAAAGTCCCACATTATAAAAACTTTTTAGAGAGGCTAAGAAGCAGGATTGCAAACCCCCCGGGTTCCCAAAAACTGCACAAACCAGGGAACATGGTTCAGGGGGGTCGCCCTCTCTCACAACTATGGGTCACTAGATATGGCCTTGGGGCACTGGAAGAAAAAACAGAAGCAGATGTAATATCACAAAACTTGCAAAAGCGTTGACAAGTGCGATCATGGCGAATAGCCCATAAAATACTGCTAAAAAAATAACTGGGAAAGTGGGGAAGGATCTTAACTTCCAACCAATCGAACACAAAGATATGGTCAACAGAGTTAAATCGGAGGCTGCCATAGTGGAGCTCGGTCCACAAGGCATGTACTCGCCCCATCCTGTTCCTCACCTCATATCGACAAGAGATGGCCCCCAGCACCGTATCCCTTTTCAGCGATACTAGGGTCCAGTTTAGACTGTCATCTCTGAGGGCGCGGTAACCTCCAAGAAGATATAAAAAAAAGTTTTCCAGGGGCAACGGGGAAAAATTGATTTCAATGAGGGCAAAAACCAACTACTTCGTTAGGAAATGGGGTAAATAATAACTAACGAGTATACTACAAACCTTGGGCCCTACAATGGGGGGAAAAATAATGTAAAGGGACCTGGGAGTGGGGAATGTCTGAGGGTCTCACTTTCAAGGATCACAACAGTGCCACGATCACAAGTGCAAAGAAAATGATAGGATGGATAATGAGAACGTTCAAAACGAGAGATGCCAAGCCAATGATGATCCTTTTCAAATCCTTTTCAAATCTGGAATACTGCCGTACATTAACATCTCCGTTCAAAACAGGTGAAATTGCAGATCTAGAGAGTGTACAGAGAACCTTCACTGCACGTGTAAGTTCTGTCAAGCACCTGAACTACTGGGAACGCTTGGAAGCACTTGACTTGTACTCGTTGGAACGCAGGAGGGAGAGATATATCATAATCTACACTTGGAAAATCCTGGAAGGAATGGTCCCGAATCTGCACACAGAAATCACTCCCTACGAAAGTAAAAGACTGGGCAGGCGATGCAAAATACCCACAATTAAAAGTAGGGGCGCCATTGGTACACAAGAGAATACACCATAAGTGTCCAGGGCCCAAGACTCTTCACCAGCCTCCCATCAAGCATAAGGGGAATTACCAATAAACCCCTGGCTGCCTTCAAGAGAGAGCTGGACAGATACCTAAAGTCAGTGCCGGATCAGCCGGGCTGTGGCTCGTACGTTGGACTGCGTTCGGCCAGCAGTAACAGCCTGGTTGATCAGGCCCTGATCCACCGGGAGGCCTGGTCATGGACCGGGCCGCGGGGGCATTGATCCCCGGAATAACCTCCAGGTAACAATCTCAGTCTAATATATTGTTATAACAACCTCTGTCAGAATATATTGTTGTAACAACCTCACTGTCAGAGTATATTGTTATAACCTGTCAGAATATATTGTCATAACCTCACTGTCAAAATATATTGTTATAACAACCTCACTATCAGAATATATTGTTATAACAACCTCACTGGGTGGTGGGTGGTGGGTGGTAGTGAGTGGTGGAGGTAGTGGGTGGTGGTGGCAGTGGGTGGTGGTGGTGGTAGTGGGTGGTTGGGGTGGTGGTGGTTGTGGGTGGTGGTGGCAGTGAGTGGTGGTGGTAGTGGGTGGTGGTGATGGTAGTGGGTGGTGGTGATGGAGTGGGTGGTGGTGGTGGTAGTGGGTGTGTTGGGTGTGGGGTGGTGGTGGTAGTGAGTGGAGGTGGTAGTGGGTGGTGGTGATGGTAGTGGATGGTGGAGTTGGTGTAGTAGTAGTGGTGGTGTGTGTAATAATAATGGTGGTGGTGGCGGTGGTGGTAGTAGTAGTAGTGGTGGTGTAGTAGCAGTGGTGGTGGTAATAGCAGTAGTGGGATTGGTGTAGTGGTAGTAGTAGTGTGGTGGTGGTAGTAGTAGTAGTAGTGGTGGTGTAGTAGTAATAATGGTGGTGGTAGTAGTGGTGGTGGTAGTAGTGGTGGTGGTGGTAGTAGTAGTAGTGGTGGTGTAGTAGTAATAATGGTGGTGGTAGTAGTGGTGGTGGTAGTAGTAGTAGTAGTGGTGGTGTAGTAGTAATAATGGTGGTGGTAGTAGTGGTGGTGGTAGTAGTGGTGGTGATAGTAGTGGTGGTGGTGGTAGTAGTAGTAGTGGTGGTGTAGTAGTAATAATGGTGGTGGTAGTAGTGGTGGTGGTGGTAGTAGTGGTGGTGGTAGTAGTAGTAGTAGTGGTGGTGTAGTAATAATGGTGGTGGTAGTAGTGGTGGTGGTGGTAGTAGTGTGGTGGTGGTAGTAGTGGTGGTGGTGGTAGTAGTAGTAGTGGTGGTGTAGTAGTAATAATGGTGGTGGTAGTAGTGGTGGTGGTGGTAGTAGTGGTGGTGGTGGTAGTAGTAGTAGTGGTGTAGTGGTAATAGTGGTGGTGGTAGTACTGGTGGTGGTGGTGGTGGTGGTGGTGGTAGTAGTAGTAGTAGTAGTAGTAGTAGTAGTATGTGGTGGTGGTGTAGTAATAGTGGTAGTGGTTGTGGTGTAGTAGTAGTAGTGGTGGTGGTGGATGTAATAGTCGTAATGTAGTAGTAGTAGTAGTAGTAGTAATAGTATTAGTAGTAGTGGTGGTGGTGGTGTACTAGTAGAGGTGGTGGTGTAGTAGTGGTGGTGGTGTAGTAGTAGTGGTGGTGTAGTAGTAGTAGTGGTGGTAGTAATAGTAGTAGTGGTGGTGGGGTACTACTAGTGGTGGTGGTGTAGTAGTAGTAGTGGTGGTGGTGGTAGTAGTAGTAGTAGTAGTTGTGGTGGTGGTGGTAGTAGTGGTAGTGGTGTACTAGTAGTGGTGGTGGTAGTAGTAATAGTAGTAGTAGTGGTGGTGGTGGTAGTAATAGTAGTAGTAGTAGTAGTAGTAGTAGTGTGGTGGTGGTTACCTGGAGGTTATTCCGGGGATCAACGCCTCCGCGGCCCGGTCCATGACCAGGCCTCCCGATGGATCAGGGCCTGATCAACTAGGCTGTTACTGCTGGCCGCACGCAGTCCGACGTACGAGCCACAGCCGGCTGATCCGGCACTGACTTTAGGTATCTGTCCAGCTCTCTCTTGAAGGCAGCCAGGGGTTTATTGGCAATTCCCCTAATGCTTGATGGGAGGCTGTTGAACAGTTTTGGGCCCGGACACTTATTGTGTTTTCTCTTAGTGTACCAATGGCGCCCCTACTTTTTATTGGCGGCATTTTGCATCGCCTGCCCAGTCTTTTACTTTCGTAGGGAGTGATTTCTGTGTGCAGATTTGGGACCATTCCTTCAAGATTTCCAAGTGTAGATTATGATATATCTCTCCCTCCTGCGTTCCAACGAGTACAAGTCAAGTGCTTCCAAGCGTTCCCAGTAGTTAAGGTGCTTGACAGAACTTTTACGTGCAGTAAAGGATCTCTGTACACTCTCTAGATCTGCGATTTCACCTGCTTTGTATGGAGATGTTAATGTACAGCAGTATTCCAGCCTAGAGAGAACAAGTGATTTGAAAAGGATCATCATGGGCTTGGCATCTCTCGTTTTGAAAGTTCTCATTATCCATCCTATCATTTTCTTTGCACGTGCGATCGTGGCACTGTTGTGATCCTTGAAAGTGAGATCCTCAGACATTACTACTCCCAGGTCCCTTACATTATTTTTCCGCTCTATTGTATGGCCGGAGTCAGTAGTATACTCTGTTCTAGTTATTATCTCCTCCAGTTTTCCATAACGGAGTAGTTGGAATTTGTCCTCATTGAACATCATATTGTTTACCGTTGCCCACTGGAAAACTTTGTTTATATCTTCTTGGAGGTTAACCGCGTCCTCAGCAGATGAAAAGCCTCATGCACATCCCAGTATCATCCGCAAAGGATGATACGGTGCTGTGGTGTATATCTCTGTTTATGTCTGATATGAGGATATGGTGGTGGTGGTGGTAGTAGTAGTGGTGGTGATGGTGTAGTAGTAGTGGTGGAGGTGATGGTGGTGGGTTTTAGTATGGTGGTGATGGTGTTTTAGTAGTGGGGGGTGGGGTGTAGTAGTAGTAGTGGTGGTGATTAGTGGTGGCGCTCGTGTCCTAGTAGTGGTGGGGGTGGGAGTAGTGTAGTGGTGGTGTACTAGTAGTGGTGGTGGTGGGTAGTAGTAGTGGTAGTAGTAGTAGTAGTGGTGGTGGTGGTGGTTGTGTACTAGTAGTAGTAGTAAGTAGTAGTAGTAGTAGTAGTGGTGGTGGTGGTGGTGGTTGTGTACTAGTAGTAGTAGTAGTAGTGTAGTAGTGTGGTGGTGGTGTGGTTGTGTATAGTAGTAGTAGTAGTAGTAGTAGTAGTGGTGGTGTGTGGTGTGTACTAGTAGTAGTAGTAGAGTAGTGTGTGGTGGTGTGTGTGTAGTAGTAGTAGTAGTAGTAGTGGTGGTGGTGGTGGTTGTGTACTAGTATGTAGGTTAGTAGTAGTAGTAGTAGTGGTTGGTAGTGGTGTGGGTGGTGGTGTTGTGTACTAGTAGTAGTAGTAGTAGTAGTAGTGGTGGTGGTGTGGTTGTGTGTACTAGTAGTGTAGTAGTAGTAGTAGTAGTGTGGTGGTGGTGTGGTGTGTACGAGTAGTGTAGTAGTAGTAGTAGTGGTGTGGTGGTGGTGGTGTTGTGTATAGTAGTAGTAGTAGTTAGTGGTGGTGTGGGGGTTTGGTTGTACTATGTAGTAGTAGTGTAGTGTGGTGTGGTGGTGGTGGTAGTAGTAGTAGTGTGGTGGTGGTGGTGGTGGTGGTTGTGTACTAGTAGTAGTAGTAGTAGTAGTGTAGTAGTGGTGGTGGTGGTGTAGTAGTAGTGTAGTGTAGTAGTAGTGGTGGTGGTGGTGGTGTAGTATAGTAGTAGTAGTAGTAGTAGTGTAGTAGTAGTAGTAGGTGTGGTGGTGGTGGTTGTGTGTACTAGTAGTAGTAGTAGTAGTAGTAGTAGTGGTGGTGGTGGTGGTGGTTGTGTACTAGTAGTAGTAGTAGTAGTAGTAGTAGTAGTAGTGGTAGTGGGGTGGTTGGTGGTGTAGTAGTAGTAGTGGTAGTGGTTGTGTGTAGTAGTGAGTAGTAGTAGTGTGGTGGTGGTGGTTGTTGTACTAGTAGTAGTAGTAGTAGTAGTAGTAGTAGTGGTGGTGGTGGTGGTGGTGGTGGTGGTGGTTGTGTACTAGTGTAGTAGTAGTAGTAGTGGTGGTGGTAGTGGTGGTGCACTAGTAGTAGTAGTGGTAGTAGTAGTAGTGGTGGTGGTGTACTAGTAGTAGTAGTGGTAGTAGTAGTGGTGGTGGTGGTGGTGTACTAGTAGTAGTAGTGGTAGTAGTAGTGGTGGTGGTGGTGGTGTACTAGTAGTAGTAGTGGTAGTAGTAGTGGTGGTGGTGGTGGTGTACTAGTAGTGGTAGTGGTAGTAGTAGTGGTGGTGGTGGTGGTGTACTAGTAGTGGTAGTGGTAGTAGTAGTGGTGGTGGTGGTGGTGTACTAGTAGTGGTAGTGGTAGTAGTAGTGGTGGTGGTGGTGGTGTACTAGTAGTGGTAGTGGTAGTAGTAGTAGTAGTGGTGGTGGTTGGTTGGGCTGTTTTTTTTCTGTATCATTCGGAGAAAATTTATGCATTTTTTATTTTTGTTTTTGTGTGTATTCATCAAGTTGTTTCCAGCGACAATGTCTCAGCTCCTGAGCCCCGTCTTGCCGTTTCATCCTCATTCCTGAAGCTGTGTGCTAAGTTTACCCCTGCACGTGAGTGTATGTGGCTGCTGGTATTGCATGGTACGTGGACGATCAAATTGCCCTTCCCAAGGACGAGGTTATGTCCGTGTGGGTACTCAGTGAGTAGCCAGACCAAGCGGTGCCACCCCAGTGATGCCCTGAGTAAGACATGCTGCAGAACCATCCATTTATTGAGACTGATCAGTGTTTGATCAGCCGGGCTGTGATGCTGTATATGATGGACTTCGTGCGGCTAGCACCAACAGCCTGGTTGATCAAGTTATCCACCTAGAGGCCTGGTCTGGGACCGGGCCGCGGGGGTGTCGACACTCGGAAATCTCTTCCAGGTTGGTTATGCAGTTTTTTCTTCACTGTTACAGGCACTGCATCATTTGGATTCGATAGTTTGTGCTTGGTTGACAAGATCGTGGTTAACGAGGCTGTGGTTAGGACAAGAAGAGGTTTTATAAGGATTTAAAAACCGAGGGGGGTTGTCACCAGGATCCCCCAGTAAAGTTATTCCTCATCGGGGACTTTATTTGCACTGAGGTCGTTTGAATTTGCACCAGGATGTGACCCAAAAAGTCGACTAATACCTGGGGTATTAATACGAGGCTGTGGTTGGCTAGGTCAGGTTGACGACTGTGGTTGACAGACTGTGGCCCAGGAGGAAGTTTGCCCTCAGGGGGGTGCTAGGGTAACCAACGTTAGAGACCCTGAATCAGTTGAACACACTTATAGCTGCTTCTCCCCATTTTTAGCATCTGCCCTCGCAAAAAATGAAATTCCATATGAATATTTGATGCTTCACATTTTTTCATCTCTTCGTTCATTCTCTGGTTAAAAGTTAAAAGGGCCTCATGTTTTTAAACCTGAACACAATATTGCTGTGACGTGAGGTTTCTCTTGCTCGTTCTAAGTAAAGGTTTGGTGAAAGTGTCAGGGTAAAGGGGGAACCCATTATTCTCCATGTGTTTATTTCCCTACCCGAGTTTTTTATTGGAGCTCCAGCTCTTGAGCCTCTCTCTTAATTCATATGTTGACGTGATCTATTCTGTTGTATTTACTTTTAAAGGGGAAAAAACAATACACGCTGCCGTCAGTTTGAAGAAAAAGACGCGGGTGCAGCACCAGTTTATTACAAAAACGTTTCACTCTACCAGTGAATTTTTGTCACAATAAAACCTTCTCTTGCATTTGGGTTTTTTCCTTTCCAAATCAAAAATGATTTTGTTGCCCTCTAGTTCTTCCTCGTCTCCACAGCGTACCTTAATTTATTTTTTTATTTTTTTCCCGCGTCTCTTTTGTCTTAACTTTGTGTCTTCTAAGTCTTGCTGACTCCCCTTTGGGTGTTTGGGGGTCGAGAACGGGCTGACTCCCTCATCAAAATGCCTCAAAACCCCAAAACCCGGATATTATTGGAATTATATGTATTATCATTTTTCCCCTCTTTTTCGATCGTCGGGTGTGAGGCCAAGTTGTTCAGTGCTTCATAGTTTTTATCCTCACTTCAGGTACCGTCAGGGAACGAATTGCCTCCCTAGTGTATTCCCGGGGATCAACGCCCCCGGGGCCCCGGTCCTACCAGGCCTGGGGTGGATGGGGCCCCTAGGTAGGGGTGCACACTAAAGCTAATCCTCGCGGATATGTCTTAAATATGTGGGGGAATATGCTATAAAGGATTGTCGTACATATTTGAATATTTTTTTTCGTTTTCAGCCACTTCTTGCCGGGTGCCACCCAATTTCTCTTCGTCAACATTTTCTCCAGGCTTGCGGGTTGTATCTGTTTATATGGGCTTTACGTTACAGCTGGAGTCGTGGGGGTTTTTCAAAAATATTGCTTGGAGAAAGTTTATGGTGTCTAAACAGGTGTTTGTTTATAATGATGTTTATTTGGCGTTTTTTAGCATCTAATGTTCCACCCTATAAGTAAGAGTTTAAAAATTTTTTTTTTTCCCCTTATTTATATGTTTTGGTTTTTGGTCTTACTAAGGTTTCACTACTAGCAAATACTTCACCCCAAGACACGTGAAGTTCTTATTCACTTACAGTGCGGGGGGCCAAAATGAAAAAGGTTAAAATTTACTTTAAATTTTGTTTTTTAGTTTTGGGCCCTTTTTTGGGTTCACTGGACCCTCTTTGTCATCCTTGCTCAAGCCCGTCACACCTCAAAATTCTAAAAGTTCCACCCGGAATGTTTCTTGCTGCTACTCAAACCTAAAACCTTTTCAACTGTCCCCTTTTCCCTTTTTTTAAAAACACATTTCTTAAAAAAAATTCTTCCCTGTATATTTATTTATGATTAACACAATGATTTGTCAGGATTCACTTTTTTTTACCCTTTCTGAACAAATGGAGACGTATGCAGCAAAAATAAAAAAAAGTACTGTACTTTGTCTGTTAATTATGGGGTTCCAAGAATCATTGCCCCCCGCGGCCCGTCTTACTCACGCCTCCCGAATTGAGTGTATATTTATATTATTTATATATTATATATTTTTATATATATATATAATTTTTTTTTTTTTTTTTCAACAAGTCGGCCGCTCCCACCGGGGCAGGGTGCCCAAAAAAAAAAAGAAAATCCCCAAAAAAAAAAATATTTCTATCATTCAAAAAATTTTACCCCCACCGCACTTATCATTTTTGAAGGTGCTCAGAATACAACGTCTAGAAGCTAAACATTAAAAATACACAACATATCCCTCCAAACTGCCAATATCCAAAACCCCCCCTTTAAAAGGGAGGCATTTTACTTCCCATTTCCAGGACTCAGCCGCTTTTGAAAATAACCCGGTTTCCTGAATCCTTCACTAAAAATTTTTTCCCGCTCAACTCCAACAGATCGTCAGGTCCCAAGTACCATTGTCTCCCTTCACCCATCTAAAACGCTCCGCACGTTGTGGAAGTCCAAGCCCCTTACCCCAAAACCCCCTTTCCCCCCCTCTCCAAACCCTTTTGAGGACGACCCCCCCCCGCTTCCCTTCCCCCATGATTTAATTTTTCCATGCATTTACTGTGATCCATTCTCCTAAAAAGACCAAACCCCCTCAACAAACCCCCCTTCTGCCCTCTGCTAAAACTTTTTTTAACCCACCCTTCTCCTAAATTTACATCCCAATTTTCTCATAAAATTTTTCACCCCACATTGCCTTAAAAGGCATCCCGCTGCTCAAACCCTCTCCTCGCTCTGCATTTACCACCCCAAGCTTCACACCCCTATAAGAGTGTTGGTACTACTTTTTTTAACTTCCCCTTTTTTGCCTCATAGATAACGTTTTTTGACCCATTACCCCAAGCACCCCTCACCTTTTTTTCCCTCATCAATTCTAGATTAACCCCATCCCTTCATAAAACCATCCCCCGCCGTCAACTCCCAAGATTGAAAACATTTACTTCCCATGCGTTCTGGCCCATCATGCAATTTTCGTTTTCCAAGACGGCCCAAAACGACACGATTCAAGTCCTTGGCTGTCCCGCATTTTGTTATTGTTAAAAAACACAAGTTCGGGTTGTGTAAGGCATACAAACCGACAAATGAATTAAAAAATTTGGCAACACTGGTTATCTTTATTTAGACTTGCTCTCCACACCAACCCAAAGACCGAGATGATTACCTCTTTTTGTATTGTTCTACTGTCACTAGTTATGTCCTAGAAAATCTGTATTGCTAAACCCACTGGTGCAAAAACGATACAAAAAAAGTAACCAGATTTAAGTGTTTAACTTGAAATTTTTGGGGTTTTTAAATAATAAAAAACTGCTCGGGAAGTAGTCACAAACGGGGGTAGAAAAAATTAGCTCAGGACACCACCTTTGTCCTGGGTCAAGGAAAAAACACCTAGCTCTGTGGGCACTTGATTCTTGTAGGATTTGGTGGGCCTGGGGATTAGAGCGTATTGATTTTTCTCCCCATGAGGCGGGCCAAAACGGTGGATTCAGTCCTTGGCTAGTCGTAGGTTTTATTGTTTATTTTTAATATATAATAATTATATATATAATATTATTTATATATATATTTAATATAAAATTATATATATATACTTTTTGAAAAAAAAAAAAAATATATTTATATATATTTTTTATATATATTAATATATATTTTTTATATATATTTAAACACTTTCCCGGCCATTTCTACCAAGGTAAGGTGGCCCGAAAAAGAAAATTTCTTTATCCATCACGTCTTGCCAAAGGCGCACTTACACTCTGTTAAAAAATTGGAATTTTAAAAACCCCCCCCTTTTAGAGTGCAGAATGTACTTCCCATCTCCAGGACTCAAGCCCGGCCCCCGGGTTTTTCCAGAAACCTTCATAAGCAACCCTCCAACCCCAACAGCCCCGTAAAGTCCAAAAAACATTTGTCTCCATTCGCTCCTGTCTGACACGCTCACTCATGCTTGTGGAAGTCCAAATCCCTCGCACCAAAAACCCCTTTACCCCTCCTCAACCTTTCCTGGGCCCAACCTGTACTTGCCTTCCCTCACTATAGATTTAACTCTCAAGTCTTTCTGTTTTGTTCGTCTCTCTACATGTTGAACCCCCCAGAAACCCCCCTTCCCAACCCTTGGATAATAGTTTTTGTAACCCCACCCCTTTTCCCAAATTTCCCAAAACTACAAATTCTCTGTTTTTATATTCCCCACACTTGCGTTCAGACATGACATCTCATGCATCCACCCTTTTTTTGTTGAAAACATTCACCACCATCCTTCTGACCCATATCAGCGTTGGTATAAGTATGCCTCAACTTTCCCCCCCTTTGTTCCATGGAAAAGTTCTTTGTCCCCAAGCCCCCCGTGCCCCCACTAACCTTTTTCCCTGTCAGTTCGGATCCCCTCATTTTTCATAGCCCTTTTGCTGACAGTCCACCCCTAAATATCTGAATACATTCACTCGTCCATACTCTATCCCTCCAACCCTGATACCCAAATCTTTTCGTTACCAAATTTGTTTTGTTATCCTCATCACTTTACCCCCAAATTCGCTTTCAATTTTTTTTTTTACATATTTCAAACTCTCCACCAACCTCTGCAACCTCTCTCAAAATTCCAAAAAGCAGTGTCATCACAAAGAGCAACTGTGACAACCCCCATTTCGTTTTTAGATTTTTATTTTTTAAAACTCCACACCTTTGCAGAAAACCGGCTTTCATTTCTCTTAAAAAATCCATCTATAAATATATTGAAAAACCCCACAGTGACATCACCACCCCTTTTAAAGGGCCCTACTTTTACTGGGAAAAATCTCCCTCCCGCCTACAACTCTAAGTGACCCTCACTACCTCGAAAAGCTTTGCATTGTTTCAATAACCTACCTCCATTGCATATTTTTGAAACATTGCCCATTGCACCCCTATCCACCCTGTCATCGCTTTTCCAAATCCATAAATGCCAAAAAAAACCTCTTTACCTTTTATCAAGTACTGTTAAAAAGTAGTTTCACTGAAAACACTCTTCCCCTTCCTAAGCCTCCATGTTATCCTTATCCTCCCCCCGTCTCTTAATTTTTTCAATAAAAAACTTTTCCATCCCTTTTTCCAGATATACTCAACAGACTTTTTCCCCCTATGTTTTTTGCTTTGCAACCGTAAAAATTGTCGTTTTGTTGTCAGGTTGGGACATGTCGTGTGTTTGACTGCCTCCCCCTGGGGAGTCTATCGGGTGGCGAGGGAAGAGGGCCCCAATTTGGGTTTCTTCCCCTGTGAGTGTGGCAGGTCATCGGTGATAAGGTGAGATGATCAATTCTTCCGTTTACCCCATTCTCTTGTTAATCCCTTTTTGTGTACCCTCCCTTTCTTATTACCCTTTCCCTCCCCAATTTACTTCCAAAATATAAATACTTTTTTTCTTGCTTTAAAATGATGTAGGATGGCTTTGTCAGCATTTAAATTTTTCCCAAAAAAAAATTATGCAAGTTGTATTGTTTAACCATATTTATTTTGTATTTATAATTACTTCACTTTGATGCGACTTGCACCGAACTGTTACACAACAGTAAGCTCGCTGGGTTTTTAGTTGACTTGCTTTGCTTTATATAACGTTTTTGGTTGATTGTTCAGTAGTTTGGTTTAAAAAAACCCCCTCGACTAAAAAAGACTGCCACAGCGATCAAGAAAAACTTGAAAAAACGGTTTTTTTTGGGGCGTTTCGGCTTGTATAAAACTTTTTCAAGTCATCCAAACTTCATAAAATTTTTAAACAAGACTTGGTGGAGTACAGTCTGCTGACTAGGGATGGGACGACTGGCTCTTCCGGGTGGGTACCGTCTTGCTGACCAGGGGGTGGGGGCGACTGGCTTTTCCAGGGTGGAGTACAGGGGGGCTTTCTGACCCCAGGGAGTGGGCACTGGTCTTCCAGGGTGGAGTACAGTTTGCTGACTCAGGGAGTGGGACGATGGGTCTTCCGGGTGGAGTACAGTCTTGTGACCAGGGATGGGACGATGGCTCTTCCCCGGTGGAGACAGTCTTGCGCTCAGGGAGTGGGAGACTGGGTCTTCCAGGATAGAGTGTGACTGTATGTTACTACTACAAAAACCACCTAATTATACTACTGCTACTACTGTTTTTTATATTATTGTTATTATTTCTATACTATGCTATACAATACTACTTATACTACTTCTGCACTACTTTTACTCTGTTATTACTCTTTATTAATTACAACTATTTTTTACTGTTATACTATTTTATTACTTTTATACTTTAAACCCAACCACCCCCACAACGCTACAACCGCATCAAATCCACACAGTTTACCAACTTTCTTGTACTCTACTTTTTCTTCTTCATTGCCTCCCCTGCGCACACCCGTTTAAAAACCCTTCAAAATTTATTAAATAAATTTTTTAGGTTGTATAACCGTGAAAATTACACACCTCATACCATGTATTTTGGAGAGGGACATCCTTTCCCAGTGTATATATCAAGAGGTAAGTCCTCTCAGTTTTATATGCAACAGGTTTTTTACCTATCAGTGTATATAAAAAAAGAAAGAACACTGCAAAGGCCTACTGACCCCTGCGGAACAGGGCCATGTCCCCCCCCGGATTAGACCAATGACCGCCCCCCCCCCCCGGGTTAGCCCCGTGACCCCCCCCCCAGTCTGGTACCCCCACTCAAGAATGGAGCACTGCACCAGACCCACGCCAAGCGTCAGGTCCAACCACACTCACCCCCCACCCCCTAATTTTTTATCTAACCCATTTTTAAAAAATACACAACGTTTTTTGCCTGAAAAATGCACTCGGGGGTTTTTTTCCATCATCCACAACCTATTACCAAACCCGTGCTTTCCCATATCCTTCCTGAATCTGAAATTTTTCCAACTTGAAACCATTTCTGCGAGTCCTGCTTTGGGGGAAATTTTCAGACGCTTTTAATCCCTTTATTTTTCCTGTTTTCCCTTATACCCTCGATCATATCCCCCCTAAATTTTTTCGCCTTTCGGGAGTGCAGATTAGGGGCCCCCAGTCTATCCCCTAGGAAGTTTTGATCAGGGTCATCTTTTCATCTTCCTCTGTACGTTTTTAGTCATTTATATCCATTTGTAATACGGTGACCGAATGAGCAGCATGTTAAAGGGCCTAACCAAGGAATTAGAGTTGAAGAAAACCTGAGGACTTCTATTATTTTTTATTCTAGATATGAAGGGCCCAAAAATTTGTTGTTTATTGCGAACACTATGCATGTTGTCTTGGTTTTTTGATTTTGTAAAACAACTCCAAAACCTTTCGCAATCTAGTATTAAGATCTAATTATTTAGTTTTTGTGGCATGGTTTTTTAATGTTTTCCAACTTTAGAACTTTGATTTGTTTATAACTGCATCTGCCACTTCTCCACCATTGCTCGTTATTCAAAACAAAGGAGTGCTCTAGTTCCTCGTTAGAATGAATTGGGCACCTATTTTGGTGCCACGGCCCAATTTTTCTTTTTGTTTTATTTTTCCCTCATCTTGTCGTTTATGTAAAATTTTGAACAAAACGGGCTAACGCTGGGTCCCGGGGAACACCGCTTTTGATTGCCCCCCTTTGTTTTTCCCCCTTTTGCAAACTCTTGCTGTTTTATTTTTTCGCCATGCCTCTACCAGGGAAAAAATTTCTCCTCCCTTTCCCTGTGCTTTAAGTTTCCTCAATAGCCCCTTTATGTGGAACTTTCGAAAGCCTTTCTGAAGTCCAAAACAAATATTATTCATTACCCTGACTACCTCCTCAAAAACCCCTTTGTGAAAAAAGTTAGTAAATTCGTAAGACAGAAAACCCCCTTTGTAAAACCCTGTTTAGATTTTATTAATCAAACTGTGCCTGTCAAGTGGTACGAATTGCTTCGGCAATTATTTATTCCCTAAATTTTCCCCCTATGGAGGAAAAGGCTTATTGGGTTTGTTTGAAGCCAAGGACCTGTCACCTACCTCGTAAATAGGTATTACATTTGATTTTTCCCCTTACAGGCACTTGCCCGTTTGTAGTAATATGTTAAAAAGTTAGCCCCAAAAGGGTTTTAAATTTCCCCTTTTAAATTTCCCTTTTACCCTTCGAACAGTTCATAGGGCCTGGGGGTTTGTTAGGTTTTAGTTTCTCTATTTGTTGGGACCCTGCATAGTTACCCCAATCGTACTAGTTTTTTATCATCCTGTTCTACATAATCTATTATTTTAGGGAAAATTTTCTAGTACTTGAAAACACACACAAACATACACAATGCAGGAGGGGAGAGGAAGGTTTTTTCCCAAGGGTAACAGAAAAAATGGGGAAGGAAAGAACAGCCCTTGGTTTTCCAAGGTGAGGAGGGAAAACTAAATGCTCTAGAGAAGGAAAAAAATACAGAAGCAAAGGACTCGGAGAAAAAAGAATTAGCGACGAGCGAAACGAGTATGCACAGATAAGGAGGGAGCGCAGCGGCTATGAATATGACAAGCATCAAAGTCAAGTCTGACTGAAATGCTCTACAGCCACTCGGGGGAAGACAACATCAAGGACCCGGTAATCAGGCTGAGAAAAAAAAGGTGGGGAGTTCACAAAAACGATCGGAGGTATGTGAGGAGCTCAACATGAGATTTCAGGAAGTTTTGCATGGGGGCTGAAGGGCAACGGGAAGACAAAACAGTGGGATGCAGCAACAAAGGGATATACCAAAAGTGTTTGGATGAATTACACAAACATGAGGAGGAGGTGGAAAGCCCCAAGTGCCTTAATACCCCAAAGGCAGTGGGACTGGACAACATCTCTCATGGGTCCTTAGGAGGGAGCACGGACATACGTGTGCCCAAAACCCAAAAACTTCAAACCTTCCCTTGAAAATGGGGGAATACCTGAAGTTGGAAGAAGGCAAATGTAGTCCCCATCTTTCAGAAGGGAACAGAAAAGAGCCAAATTATAGCCATGTCACTGACGTGTATAGTATGCAAAGTCATGGAGAAGATTATCAGGAGGAGAGTGGTGGAGCACCTGGAGCAGAACAAGATTATAAACGACAGCCAGCACGGATTCATGGAAGGCAAATCCTGTGTCACAAACCTACTTGAGTTTTATGACAAGGTAACTGAAGTAAGAAATGAGAGGGAGGGGTGGGTTGACTGCATTTTCTTGGACTGCAAGAAGGCCTTCGACACAGTTCCTCGCAAGAGATTAGTACATAAGCTAGAGGAACAGGCACGTATAACAGGAAGGGCACTTCAATGGATCAGAGAATACCTAACAGGGAGGCAACAGCGAGTCATGGTCCGTGATGTGGTATCACAGTGGGCACCAGTGACGAGCGGGGTCCCACAGGGGTCAGTCCTGGGACCAGTGCTATTCTTGGTATGTGTGAACGACATGATGGAAGGGATAGACTCAGAAGTGTCCGTTTGTAGATGACATGAAGTTAATGAGGAGAATTAAATCAGACACAGACCAGACAGGTCTGCAAAGAGACCTGGACAGGCTGGATGTGTGGTCCAGAAACTGGCTCCTAGAATTTAACCCCACCAAATGCAAAATCATGAAGATCGGAGGAGGGCAAAGAAGACCCCAGACAGAGTATAGGCTAGGTGGCCAAAGGCTGCAAACCTCACTCAAGGAGAAAGAGATAGGGGTGAGTATAATACCGAGTACATCGCCAGAAGCACACATTAACCAGATAACTGCTGTGGCATATGGGCGCTTGGCAAACCTGAGAATAGCGTTCCCGTACCTCAGTAAGGAATCGTTCAAGACTTTATACACTGTGTACGTCAGGCCCATACTGGAGTACGCAGCACCAGTTTGGAACTCACACCTGGTCAAACACGTCAAGAAATTAGAGAAAGTGCAAAGGTTTGCAATAAGGCTAGTCCCAGAGCTAAGGGGAATGTCCTATGAAGAAAAGTTAAGGGAAATCGGTCTGACAACATTGGAGGACAGGAGGGTCAGGGGAGACATGATAACGACATACAAAATACTGCGTGGAATAGACAAGGTGGACAGAGACAGGATGTTCCAGAGATGGGACACAGAAACAAGGGGTCACAATTGGAAGCTGAAGACTCAGAAGAGTCAAGGGGATGTTAGGAAGTATTTCTTCAGTCATAGAGTAGTTAGGAAGTGGAATAGTCTGGCAAGCGATGTAGTGGAGGCAGGAACTATACATAGTTTTAAGACAAGGTATGATAAAGCTCATGGAGCAGGGGGAGAGAGGACCTAGTAGCAGTCGGTGAAGAGGCGGGTTCCAGGAGCTGAGTCTCGACCCCTGCAACCACAATTAGGTGAGTACAATTAGGTGAGTACACACACACACACACACACACACACACACACACACACACACACACACACACACACACACACACACACACACACACACACACACACAGGCCTAGTGTCTAATCGACATGTGCCTAGGACAAAATGGTAATTAACACACACACACACACACTCTCTCTCTCTCTCTCTCTCTCTCTCTCTCTCTCCTCTAGCCTTCTCCCTCCCCCCGACACACACCCTGAAAATACATAAACTTCTCTCTGTGGTAAAATACATAAGCTTCTTTCTGTGGTAAGAAAAAAAAAAGAAAAACATAATTGGTGGCCTTAGAGGGCGGAAAACAAGAGATCTGGTGGATGAACCAGGGAGGAAAGACTGGGAGTTAGAGCTCCAAAAAAGGGAGGAAGAGTGGGGAAGGAAGATAGAAGAGCTTGGCAAGATAATGGAGGAGAGGATAGCTGAAGAGTGCAGGAAGTGGGAGCTACAAGTCTTAGCAGCAGAAGCTAGGATACAGTGCTTAGAAGAGAAACTAAAAACCTAAAACAGATTAGAGAGACAAATGATAATTCAGATGCTACATTAGGAAATTCTATGTCAGGCACAGACAAGGGGACGGTAAGAAACAAAGGAGATATGCCATACGCGAAGGCCCTATCAGACCCACGTGGGACCAGGGAAAAGAGGAGGAGCACTAAGATAAAATGACAGGTCTGAAGACAATGAAGGTATGTTATATGCAGAGACTTTAACAGCCAACTGCAGTAGCAAGGAACACTGAGCATAGAAGTTTCAGCAAGGACAGGGATTGAAGGCAAGAACATTTCAATGGAGGGAACTAAAACACCTCAGAGGATGCAAATGGAGACTCAGTGGGAGGAGGAAAGGGAGAGGTCAGTTTTTGTCTATGGGCTCCAAGAAGCCAAAGGGGACAGCTTTGATGAAATAAAATAGGAGGAAAAAATGATTGAGGGCATCATGAAAACAATAGGTGAGGGCGATATGACCCAGGTGACAAATTTTCAGAGAATTGGGTGGTTTGCGAGTGGAAGGAAACGGCCTGTCAAAGTAATTTTCAAGGAAGAATCAGCTCGAACCAGGATCCTGCAAGAGAAAGCACGACTGAGGGACAAACCGGGGTACCAGAGAGTATACATCGATCGCGACAGAACACAAGAAGAAAGGACTACACTGAAAGAGCGGGTACAGAGACGCAAGGAGGAAAGAGAGGCAACGATGAAGATGAGCAGGACCCAGACACAAGAGGAAGGGCAAACACACCCCGCAGAAACTCCCACAGAAGGACTCCAATGGCAACAATCCCAACGCACCTGAGCAATCTAAACCAGAACCCACACACTTTCCCTCCCCCAAACCCCACACACAAACCTCCCCCAACACTCCCCAGGGGCATTCTGACCCCACCCCCCCATCACAGACCCCATCCCCCCACAACCCCCCCATGGGGGCCCCCACCAGGCTCTCACCCCCCCCCCCAACCCCAATTTTCTCCCGGGACCACAGTGATAAAAAGAAGCTAAAGGGTTTGGTACACAAATGCGGAGGGAAATAACGAATAAATATGAGGAGTGGCCGAAGAACAGCGGAATCCCCAACACATGCAGCACAAAACGAAACTCGCTGAATAATAACAATGAAATTTTCCCCGCCGGATATCAATCAAGGAAAGATGGGATAGAGGGGAGGGGGGGTTCACTGCCAAAAAAAAACGTGGGATTTGAGGAAATGGAAGGCAGGACAGATTGGAGAAAGGGACTACATAGTGGTACAATTCATCGGGAGAACATAAATAGTCGGAGTTGTATAACCCCCCACAGAACTGCGGGAGGCCAAGAGAGGACGAAGAAAAACAAGAGTTGGTGGACACACTGCTAAAGGGGCAAGAAGAGCTCACTCGGCAGAGCAAATTTAACTGGTAATGGGCATTTCAACCACAGGGAGATCACTAGGAAAAACCTGGGCCACAGGGGGGCCCCGAAACATGGAAGCCAAGATGATGGTGTGGTACTTGAAAACCCATGCTCAACATGAAAGGGGAACTCCCCAGAGAGAGAGGGGAGGAGACCAGCAAGACGGATCTTGTTTTCACCCGAGCAGTTCAACATTAGGACATCAATTACGAGGGCCCCTTGGACTACGATCACAGGGTTTTCGATTTTTGATTACAGGGGACCCCCCGCAAACATCACCTCCGAATGCGACCAAATTATGTAATTTTATTTTGTTGTGCATTTGTACTGTATGGGGTTGGGGTCTGAAATGGACTAAACTACTTCACAAAACCCCAGGGGAAAAAATTCGGCATACGGGACCTAACATACTTCCCCGGGGTGAAAAAAATATCTTAACCGGGGGGCCCCTGTATATAGTAGAGCCAAATGGGGAAGGGGAAAAGGGAAATTTAAAGGGAAAAGCCAAACTACAAAAGGGGGACTACACAGGTATAGGAAATTCCTGCAGGAGGTTTAGTTGGACAGGAACTGGTTGGAAAATCAGTAAACGAGATAGGGGAATAGTAACAACAAAGTGCAAGGAGGGGAGAGGAAAGGTTTGTTCCCAAGGGAAATAGAAATAAAGGGAAACAAAGTGGGGGCCTTGGTTTACCCAAGGTGTAGGGAGGCAAAAACTAAGTGCACAGAGAATGGAAAAGGGACAGGAGGGAAAAGGGCTCAGGAGAATAAGGAGATTAGAAAAGGCCAAAAAAGTATCACAGATAAGGAGGGGGGCCCCTTACAGTACGAGAAGACATAGATTGAAAGTCAAATCACCCGAAAATGCTTTTTGCCAATTAGGAGGAAACAAAAGTCAAAGACCAGTGATAAGGCGAGGAAAGAAGGGGGAAAAACCCCAAGAAAAAGATCAAGAAGTTGTAAGGAGCCAAATGAATTTAAGGGAAATATTTTCAGTGGAACAGGAAGGCCCCTGGGGGAAGAAAAGAGGGGGACACCGCAAGGGAAAATACCAAAAAGTGTTGGATACATACATACAAATGAGGAAGAGGGAAGAACTGCAAGGGCATCAATAACCTCAAAAGGGAATGGGGCCGGACAGCATCTCCCCCGGGGGCCCTTTAAAGGGGGGCGGATAGCGTGTTTGGCCCCTTTTCCACAATCTTCAACACATCCCCGGGAAAAGGGGAACTACCGGGGGTATGGAAGATGGGAAATGTATTCCCCTTTTTAAAAAAGGGGACGAAAAGAGGCCTAAACTATAGACCTTGGTCACTGACGGAAAAATTGCAAAGTTATGGAGAAGATTATCAGGAGGAGAGTGGTGGAGCACCTGGAACGGAACAAGAGTATAAACGCCAACCAGCATGGATTCATGGAAGGCAAATCCTGTGTCACAAACCTGGAGTTTTATGATAAAGTAACACAAGTAAGACATGAGAGAGAGGGGTGAGTTGATTGCATCTTCTTGGACTGCAAGAAGGCCTTTGACACAGTTCCTCACAAGAGATTAGTGCAGAAGCTAGAGGATCAGGTGCATATAACAGGAAGGGCACTGCAATGGATCAGAGAATACTTGACAGGGAGGCAACAACAAGTCATGATATGTGATGAGGTATCACAGTGGGCACTTGTGACGAGCGGGGTCCCACAGGGGTCGGTCCTAGGACCAGTGCCATTTTTTGGTATATGTGAACGACATGATGGAAGGGTTAGACTCAGAAGTGTCCCTGTTCGCAGATGATGTGAAGTTAATGAGGAGAATTAAATCAGATGAGGATCAGGCAGGACTTCAAAGAGACCTGGACAGACTGGACACCTGGTCCAGCAACTGGCTTCTCGAATTTAACCCCGCCAAATGCAAAGTCATGAAGATCGGGGAAGGGCACAGAAGACCACTAACAGAGTATAGGCTAGGTGGCCAAAGACTGCAAACCTCGCTCAAAGAGAAAGATCTTGGGGTGAGTATAACACCGAGCATGTCTCCGGAAGCACACATCAACCAGATAACTGCTGTGGCATATGGGTGCCTGGCAAATCTGAGAACAGCATTCCGATACCTTAGTAAGGAATCGTTCAAGACACTGTACACTGTGTACGTCAGGCCCATACTGGATTATGCAGCACCTGTTTGGAACCCGCACTTGATCAAGCACATCAAGAAATTAGAGAAAATGCAAAGGTTTGCGACAAGGTTAGTTCCAGAGCTAAGGGGAATGTCCTATGAAGGAAAGGTCATAGAGTCGTCAGGAAGTGGAATGGCCCAACAAGTGATGTAGTGGAGGCAGGAACCATACATAGCTTTAAGACGAGGTATGACAAAGCTCAGGGAGCAGAGGGAGAGAGGACCTAGTAGCGGTCAGTGAAGAAGTGGGGCCAGGAGCTGAGTCTCGACCCCTGCAACCACAATTAGGTGAGTATAATTAGGTGACTACATGAAAGGTCCATTGGCGCTAGTGATCATGACATCCTGAGTTTTGAATACCTTGTAGAGTTAACAGTGGAGAATACTACTGCATGAAAAGGATGGAAGAAGCCAGACTTCAAAAAAAGGGGATTACATAGGCATGAGGAGATTCCTGCATGAAGTGCAGTGGGAAAGAGAGCTAGAAGGAAAGACAGTAAATGAAATGATGGAACTAGTGACCACATAGTGCAGGGAGGCAGCGGAGAAGTTCATACCGAGGGGTAACAGAAAAAATGGTAAGACCAGAGTGAGCCCATGGTTTAACTGAAGGTGTAAAGAGGCCATACCTAAGTGTTCTGAAGCATGGAAAAAACATAGAAGGCAAAAGACTTGAGAAAACAAGGAGTTGAGCAGAAGAATGAATATGTAGGGATAAGGAGAGAGGCCCAGAGGCAATATGAGAATGACATAGCATTGAAAACCAAATCTCAACCAAAGTTGTTATATAGTCACATTAGGAGGAAAACAACAATCAAGGACCAGGTAATCAGGCTGAGGAAAGAAGGAAGGAAGCTCACAGAGAGTGACCAGGAAGTATGTGAAGAACTTACCACAAGATATAAAGAAGTACATGCATTCACAGTAGAGACGGAAATGCTTCCAGCAAACCAAGAAGGTAGGGTGTGCCAGCAAGTGCTGGACACAATACACATAAGCAAGGAGGAAGTGAAGAAACTGCTAGGTGAACTTGATACCTTGAAGGTGGTGGGCCCAGATAACATATCTCCATGGGGCCTGAGAGTGGGAGCAGAGGAACTGTGTGTGTCGCTAGCAGCAATTTTCAATAAATATATTGAAACTGGGCAACTGCCTGAGGTGTGGAAGACAGCAAATGTAATTTCAGTTTTTAAGAAAGGAGACAGAGAGGCAGTGTTAAACTACAGACCAGTGTCACTGAAATGTATAGCATGTAAAGTCATGGAAAAAATTATCAGGAGAAGAGTGGTGGAACAAATTGAAAGGATTGGGCTCATACATGACAATCAGCACGGGTTCAGAGATGGGAAATCCCATGTCACAAATCTACTTGAGTTCTACGATAAGGTAACAGAAGTAAGACAGGAGAGAGAGGGATGGGTAGATTGCATCTTTTTTGATTGCAAGAAGGCTTTTGACACGGTACTACACAAAAGACTTGTTCAAAAATTAGAGGAGCAGGCAGATATAGTAGGGAAAGTACTGCAATGGATCAGGGAATACCTGACAGGAAGGAAACAATGAGTGTTGGTATGTGGTGAAGTGTGAGGGTGAGCACATGTGTCAAGTGGGGTTCCACAAGGGTCAGTCATAGGTCCGGTTCTGTTTCTGATATATGTGAATGACATGATGAGAGGAATAGATTTAGAAGTGTCGCTGTTTTCTGATGATGTGAAACTGATGAGGAGAATACAAGCGGGTGAGGATCACGTAAAATTACAAGATCTGGATAGACTGCAAGTCTGGTCCAACAAATGGCTCCTGGAGTTTAACCTCAGTAAGTGCTAAGTCATGAAGATTGGGGAAGGACAGTGAAGACCACAGATGGAGTACAGGTAGAGGATCAAAGGCTGCAAACTTCACTTAAAGAAAAGGATCTTGGAGTAAGCATTATACCGAGCATTTCCCCTGAGGCAAACATCAAATAACTGCTTCAGCATATGGGTGCTTAGCAAACCTGAGAATAGCATTTCGACATCTAAGTAAGGAGTCATTCATGACACTGTACATCATGTACATCAGGCCCATACTGGAGTATGCAGCACTAGTATGAAACCCACACTTGGTCAAATGCATCAGGAAATTGGAGAAAGTGCAAAAGTTTGCAACAAGACTAGTCCTTGAACTGAGGGTTATGTCTTATGAGGTGAGGTTAAGGGAATTCAACCTGATGACACTAGAGGAGAGGAGGGATGGGGGGACATTATAACGATGTATGAAATACTGAGAGGAATTGACAAGGTGAACAGGGCTCTAATATTTCAGAGATGGGACACAGGAACTAGGGGGCACAACTGGAAGTTGAAAACCCAGATGTGTCATAGGGATGTTAGGAAGTACTTCTTTAGCCTTAGAGTTGTCAGGAAGTGGAATAATCTGGAGAGTGAAGTAGTGGAGGCAAGTTCCATATGTAGTTTTAAGAAGAGGTGTGATAATCCTCTAGGAGCAGGGAGAAAGTGACCTACCATTGACATATAGGTGAGTACACACACACACACACACACACACACACACACACACACACACACACCACACACACACACACACACACACACACACACACACACACACACACACACACACACACACACACACACACACACACACACACACACACACACACACACACACACACACACTCTCTCTCTGTCTCTTTCTCAGTGTATATATCCCTTGATTTTTTTTTTTTTTTTTTTTTTTTTTTTTTTTTTTCCAACAAGTCGGTCGTCTCCCACCGAGGCAGGGTGACCCAAAAAAGAAAGAAAATCCCCAAAAAGAAAATACTTTCATCATCATTCAACACTTTCACCACACTCACACATTATCACTGCTTTTGCAGAGGTGCTCAGAATATAACAGTTTAGAAGCATATACGTATAGAGATACACAACATATCCCTCCAAACTGCCAATATCCCAAACCCCTCCTTTAAAGTGCAGGCATTATACTTCCCATTTCCAGGACTCAAGTCCGACTATATGAAAATATGAAAATATTTAGGCATATTATAACTTCATATTTTTATTTGTGTATATATTGGTTTATTTTTGTTGTCAGGTGCCACAAACAATCCAACCTCAGACTCTGACACTGCCTCCTGCCCGGACCCAACCCCCTATTGCTGCATCCCTTCAGCACCACACATTACACTCAGGCACACAGGCCCCCACCAAGCCAGTCTTAAGAAAGCATGGGAAACTTATAGCCTTTTTCAGGTAAGGAATATTATTATGTACTCTTGTTTATTTTACCCAATGTGAGCTTTAAATTTTGAGGAAGAATATTTGGCTTATGGTAGTTTGAATGGTTTATTTAACGTTTTGTTTGTCAGGAATATGTTTGATACATGGATCATGATGGCACACTGGGTGATGAGGTAGTGTGTCTAATTCATATATTCATTGATGAAACCATTAGCTTATCTTAAAATTTGATCATGTTATTTTATCACAGTTAATTGCATTGATAAATTCCCTGGTGGGATGGAACATATTTTTTTTTTACTGTCTCATTCTCTTTAATTGAAAGCCTTTTCTGTATCCACATTTTTTAAAATACAAATTTTATCTTTAAAATAGTACAGAATAATTTTCTACAGGAGGCACCAAAAATGCAAAATTTGATATTTGATGTAATGTGTATGAAATTACACTGGAGTGAAGCTAGAAGTCAGGGAACACTTTACAAAACACTGATTTTACCCACTGATTCAATTCTCAGCTATTTTGCTGGAATGGCTTCCATCCTGTCCATTGACTACAGGAAACTGCCTATTCATATATGCCAATTTTATGATATTTTCAACAAATTTCAATTTAAAAATAGTCCCCAAAACTAGGTATTCCAGCTACTAAAGTAACCTCTTTCTTCATTAATCACATCCCCAGGTCTCTCCTGTATAACACTTGTCCTTCATTTTGAATTCATCATAATACAAAAGTCAAATTTTTCCCAGTTTTTCCTTTGAATAAACCATAACCAAGAACTCCTGGTTATGGTTTAGGCTGACCCAGTAATTGAAGTTAACCTAGTAAAAATACATAAAACAGAATGGGCAGAAGGGGTATGGTGGACCACACCATTCCCCAGGAAAATCGGCCAAGATTGACCATTTCTTGCCAATTTCATGCCTATTTCAGAACATTTTCAGTCTTAAACCGACCCTTTTCTTGCCAGTAACACCATCAAAACCACCTGAGAAAATGCCCCAGTGTCACTGTTGTTACACATATATAAGGTCACAGGTTAACTGTGTGGAGGAGGAATTTTTTTTTATGCTGTGCACACCCACCATATAGATGCAGTCTGTCATCTAGGCCAAAATTTGCTCACACCAAATTTGAGGGCACTATGACTTCTGTGAACTAGTCCATCATGGACTCTCATCACTGTGACGTATTGGTATGCGATGGATACCTTAGGGAGTTAAAAAAAGTTAGCTAATGTTGCACGTCTCTCTCTTGGTTGGTTGGCTGAACATCTTAATCCCTAAAATAGGGATTTAACCCTTTCAGGGTTTCGGATGTACTAGTACAGCTTATGCACCAGGGTTTTTGACGTACTAGTACGCCTAAATTCTAGCATCCTCAAATCTAGTGAGAGAATCTGATAGGCCTACATATGAAAGAATGGGTCTATGTGGTCAGTGTGCGCAGTATAAAAAAAATCCTGCAGCCCACAGTGCGTAATGAGAAAAAAAAAACTTTGACCGTGTTTTTGGATTAAAACAGCGACTTTGCACTGTATTTTCGTATGGTATTTATTGTTGTATTCTAGTTTTCCTGGTCTCATTTTATAGAAATTTAGATGATTTTGACTGGTTTTACAATGAAAAGTACCTTGAAATTGAGCTCAAAGTAGCAGAAATGTTCGATTTTTACCAAAGTTCAAAAGTAAACAAATCATGCTACGTGTCCAATACACATCAACTGGTGAGTCTGATATTCTTTCACAAGTGCGCTGATATTATTTATACCATTTCTACACTAATACAGTAGTCTGCATAACAGTAAATCTTCTATTGTTTGTGAGAATAAAAATTCAAAGTGGAAAGCAAAAGAATGTAAGAGGGGCGTGGGGACGTGACTAATGAACAGAGGAAATGTTATTTTAGTGCCAGGAATGTCTTTCTTGTTTACTCTGGACCCTATTCGGAAATTGGCATCTTTTGAAATTTGTGTGAAATTGGCAAAATTGCTAAATTCTGACTACTTTATTGGATAGTTGAAATCAGTAAATGGGCGCTTTCTTGTACTCATTCGATAGAAAAAATGGAGTTCTAGCGAAATAGTTATAATTTTTGTTGACTAGTACACTAGAATTGGCCGAAAATAGGGCTCAAAGTGGGCAAAATTGCCGATGTGTAAACATCGTCGAGACCGCTAACTTCGCGAGAGCATAATTCCATAAGTTTTCCATCAAATTTCATACTTTTGGTGTCATCATGATCGGGAAAAGATTCTTATCTTTTCATAAGAAAAATAATTTTTTTTTTTTTTTGAAAATTTGGCGACCCTGAGAACAAGTCTCGGAGAGGGCCTGGCGACCCTGAAAGGGTTAAGTAAACTCTCCTATTACAAGGGGGCCCCTCTTATACAGCAGGTTAGGTTCCAGGCTACTGCTGTAAAGCAAAAATTGCTGTAAAGTGAATCATAGCCTTTTTTCACTATCAAATTCATATAAAAGCCTGATAACATGTTTACACTATCATATGTTAAGTGAGCAATATAGCTAGGCCTTAAAAATGCATATACAGTACACACACATTACTTACGTTAAAATATTTTCTTCCTTTGCTTATAGTGAGTGGTTAATATATTTATTGTAGGGAGTCTGAATAAAAGAAGGATGGGTATAACTGAAAAATGCTGAGCAGCAAAACACAATCAGTCATGAGAGTATATTCAAGAAATTTATCTTCAACAAAAAATCATTTACCGAGATCAAGTAATTCATGACTGGGAGAATGAGCTCATTGGCACTGGAAGTATGCACTAGACACTACATGTACATATAATAAAAATTATAATAGTAAATATCATACTCTCCATGGGGAAGCAAAATGAATCTTTCCTCCATAAGCCATGTATGCTGTAAGAGGTGACTAAATTGCCAGGAGCAAGGGGCTAGCGACTTCTGCATAAATTACTCAATATAAAAAGAAGAAAAACTTTTCTTTCCTCTTTTTAGGGTCACCCTGCCTCGGTGGGAGATGGCTGGTATGTTATAAAAAAATTATGTCTAATTTATTTAGTGAATATATTGTTTACTGTGTTATTAAGGTACAGTAAATTATAACTGAATGAAAATGTTGTACAGTAGATCATCGATTATTTTGAACCTTCAGAGAAAAAGCACATGCTAGATTTTCAACAGCATCAGATGATCACTTTTTTACGGTCTGTTGGTTTGGTTCATTCTTTTTTTCACATTTTGCGTTTAGGTGCTGGATCGAACAGTGATGTAAGCCAAATAACCAGTTGCTGAAGAATTGATGATCTGCTGTTCTATACTTTTAGTGAAGCCCACTTTATGCATAGCATTTTTGTCTATATTGTAACTTATGCTGATGCAGGTTTTTATATTGTAAATGAATATACAGCCTCTCCTCACTTAGTGACATACTCATTTACTGACCACTCAGACTTACGATCAGCTCTCCAACCAGTATCCAAACCTAAATAATGTACATGTATATTAGAGCTGATTACCTCTATTCTGTTTATTACAGTATACAGTACATTACTGTGTAAACATTTAAAAATATATCAGAAATGTTAATAAATGGTGTAAAGGTGACATTAAAATAATATCTAAAGATGGTTGACACAAACCCCCTACAGTATAGTATGTTCTTTGCTTAATTCATCTACTAACTTACTCTTAGGAATGGAACCCCTTCATTAAGTGAGGAGAGGCTGTATATACAGGAGGGCCCCACTTATACAGTAGGTTAGGTTCCAGGCTACTGCTGTAAAGTGAAACATAGCCCCCTTTTTTTTCACTTTTAAATGCATATAAAAGCCTCGTAACATGTTTACACCATCATATATTAAGTGAGCAATATATCTAGGCCTAAAAAATGCATATATAGTACAGTAGAGCCCCACTTATATGGCAGATTAGGTTCCAGGCTACCGCCAGAAAGCGAACATCGCCGGAAAGAAGAACGCCATTTTTTGCACTCAAAAATGCATATAAATGCTGAATAACAAGTTTACACTAACATATATTAAGTTAGCAATAGAATTAGGCATTAAAAAAATAAAAAGTAAAATACACACATAATACACTCATTACTTACCTTAAAATATTTGTAGTCTTAATGTAGGGTGAGAGGTGAATCATATTTATTGTAAGAAGTCAGGTGTGGGAGGTATGGTAATCAGCCAGGATACCCCACCCACATGTTATATACCATGATATTTAGAGCACCCCAGAACGATAAAATGCACATACAGTACATTCATTATTTACCTTAAAATATTTGTCTTAATGTATGTGAGAAGTGAGTACATAGTATTTATTTGTAGGAAGTCAGGTGTGGGAGATATGATAGCCAGCCAGGACACCCCCACTCACATGTAATATACTGCGACATTTAAAGTGCCCTAGAGCAATAAAATGCATATACAGTTCACTCATTACAGGTACCATCTGACTTACGACCAGGCTTGGTTACAGCCAACTGGTCGTAAGTCAAAATGGACATAAGTCGAACCTTAGAAAATTGCCGATAGGGATACTTCAAAAATTAAATCTTAATCTTGTAAAGCAACCATTCTTTTATGTTTGTTGTGGAAATCACTTCAATCCATTCATTATTATTGACTAGTTTTCACAAACTAGGTAAATAATTTACTTCCGAGATAATAGCCGAAAGTGCGCGCATACCCGAGTACTCGGGAAATATTTTTTCCTGAAAAAATGCCTTTTTTTTCAGTGTTTTTGTAAGCTACGAGTGTCTATTACAGTTTGCCCTCGTGCTAGATCCGTTTTTTCTCATAAGAGTGATGAAAGAAGGGATAATAAGCCTTATGGTCGGTTTAGGAGAAACACTGTGCACAACATAAACAGTTGTTTATTTCCATGAACATTTGCAGCTGGTATATGAGAAAGAAAGGTTACAAAAGCTATGGCTTGGGTAGCATAAAAAATAGGTTGGTCAAATGTATATGGATGGACGGATTTGAGAAGGCATGCCTATTTTGGGTCAATAGGCCTGCTGCAGTGTTCCTCCTTTCTTATGTTCTTATGTAATAGAGAAGGGACACTGAAACATGCCTTCTCAAATCCATCCATCCATCCATATACATTTGCCCAACCTACTTTTTATGCTACCCAAGCCATAGCTTTTGTAACCTTTCTTTTTCATGTACCAGCTGACTTTTCCACCACATGTATATCTACGCTTCCAGTACTTCGGTACCACATATCCCAAAGTGGTTGGGCCACTTGCCTTGATTCCTCCTCTTCCTCTCCTTCCCATCCTTTTCCAGTTATTTCCATCCTTCCTTATCCTTCTTCCTTCCCATCTCACGACAGCTCTCGTCGTCTTAATCCTTAATTCTGTATATTTACTATACTACCTCTACTTGTGTGGGCAAAAACATTGTCAATAAAGGATCACATTATATTGCTGCATCTGACCATGCATCTGGCAGCCCTGCTGCCAGACCCACGGTCGTAAGTCGAGTGGTCGTATGTTCCACAGGTTGTAAGTCGGATGGTACCTGTACTTACCCTACAATATTTGTAGTCTTAATATAGGGTGAGAGGTGAGTAAACGAGGTAAAACGAATAAACAGAGAGAGAGAGAACGAGTAAATGAGGAGAGAGACACGTAGTATGTAAACAGACAACGCGTCTGGTTTTGGTTCATACACGTTCTTCTACACCTAACGTCTCATATTTATATTAATTTATTCTACTGTGGGGTGCATTTATCATGTCTATCTGTTATGTAGGGTGTTTAGTATATAATTTTGAAAAAACATCCTAGATGGATTGATGAAAGAGTTTACATTAATGTAATATACGACATTCAATGCGCCTCAGAGTGATTATTATTGTGTATTATTATTATCATTATTTACCCTTTGACTGTTTTGGTCGTATATATACATCTTACGAGCCAGTGTTTCGAACGTATATATGTATGCTCAATAATTCTAGTGGCTGGTAGGCCCACATGTGAAAGAATGGGTCTGTGTGGTCAGTGTGCACCACATAAAAAAATCCTGCAGCATGCAGTGCATAATGAGAAAAAAAAACTGACCGTTTTTTTGGATTAAAACGCTGAATTTGAGGTGTATTTTCGTATAGTATTAATCGTTGTATTCTCGTTTTCATGGTCTCACGTGATAAAATGGAAAACATATTGCAGAAATAGAGATGATTTTTTTACCAATATTCAAGAGTAAGCAAATCACACCACACGTCCAATACACGTCAACTGGGGAGTCTAATATTCTTTCACTAGTGCACTGATGATATTTATACCATTTTTACAATAATGCAGTAGTCTGCATAACAGTAACTTTTGTTTTTTTGTATGAATAAAAAATCAAAATAGAAAGCAATAGTAATATAAGAGGGGCCTAGAGATGTGACTAATGAACAGAGGATATGTTATTTTAGTGCCAAGAATGTCTACATTATTTATTCTGGACCCTATTTTGAAATTGGCATCTTTTTTAATTTGCGTGAAATTGGCCAAATTGCCAATTTCTGACCACTTTATTGGGTAGTTCAAATCGATAAATGGGCAGTTTCTTGTACTCAGTTGATAGAAAAAATGGTGCTCTAAAAAAATAGCTACAAAGTTGGTCAACTGGAACAATGGAATTGGCCAAAAATAGGGCTAAGAGTCGGCGAAATCGCCGATGCGTATATGTCTCCGAATCTGCTAACTTCGCGGGAGCGTAATTCCATGAGTTTTCGACCAAATTTTGTACTTTTGGTGTTGTTACGATCGGGAAAATTCTCTATCATTTCTTAAGAAAAAAACATTTTTTTTTTTCCAAAAATTTTGTGACATAAAATGACAGTTTCAGAAAAGGGCTTGCGACAGTCAAAGGGTTAATATCGCGTCCTCAAGACTAATTAGAGACTCTTAGTGATTTGTTGTATATCTGCATGCTAACAGTGTGTAAGTTTATTTATGTAGGTACAGTACAGGTACACATAAGTATAATAAGTGTACAGGTCTGCCATGACAAATCCGGCAATCAGACATTTGGTTCCATCAGTTATTCAGCACTTATTTCGGCTAGCATAATTTTAAATTTCCAGGGTCGCCACACCAACCTGCTGGTACTGTTTGGTGGCACTACTTGCTGCATAAGTCATTCTAATTTCTTTTTCTCCATTTATTGTTATAACCTGCTTACTTTTAGCCATGGTTCCAATGAATAAAAGAAATGCTTCTCGTTGTGTAAAGCACATACACAGTACATTGTTCATAAAAGATAAGGTGGCTTTGCAGCCACTGTCGGTTGCCATGAGCTCAGTCTCGTGATGCAGGGGAATATGCTGTATTATTACGCTAATATCAACAATACGGCTTATTTACCTATCACAATTGATCTAATATGACATAATAAACAATATAAATAACTTAAAACATGTTAAATACTCCAGAATGAATAATATTTGGCATAATACCGAGCAGTTCGACGGAGGTATGAAGAGGATATGGGATACAAGTACCATTCTCCTGTCCCTGTCTTGGGGGCTTATATTAGAGAAAATGGAGTATAGCACAAGGCTAACTGTGATATACACTTGTAGTGCACCATAAAACTGAAACAAAAAAGCTATTTTCTCTAAATAGATTATCATTCATAGCAGCATATGTGTAGAGAACCAAGGATAACCCAAAAAAGTCAGACAAAGTGACTTATTTCTAGTAGCACCTGGCTTGGGTTAGCCATATATGATTTTTGGTAAATAATTTCTTCTCATTTCTTGGACTATCTTACTGAAACTTGGGCAATGTATGATGGAAAGATGCTTCCTAACATACACCAAACATACAAGAAATCTGACCATAAATAAAGGAGTTCATTTCTCAGTCATTAGCCGCCCCTTAGCGGTATATTTTTGTATGGTTTTTATGGTTGTATTCTCGTTTTTGGTCTCATTTGATAGAATGGAAGATATATTACAGAAATAGAGATAATTTTGATTGCTTGAAATTGAGCTCGAAGTAGTGGAAATGTTTGATTCTTTGGCGATGTTCAAGAGTAAATAAATGACGTCACCGTCTAATACATGTCCGCCTGCTAGTCCAAATTCCAATACACAATCATGAATGGATTGACATTATTTATACAATTATTATAATAATAATCGTATAAATAATTGTATGTATACTATTGCATAATAGTAAATCTTCTATTTTTTGTGTGAATAAAAATTCCAAATGGTAAGCAAGAGTAATATAAGAGGGGCCTGGAGCCATGACTAATGAACAGAGAAAATGTTATTTTAGTGCCAAGAATGTCTGCATTGTTTATTCTGGACTCTGTTTTGAAATTGGCATCTTTTGAAATTTGTGTGAAATTGGCCAAATTGCCAATTTCTGACCACTTTATTGGGTAGTTGAAATAGATGAATGGGCAGATTCTTGTGCTCAGTCGAGAGAATAGAAATAAGTAAGTTTATTCAGGTACACAAAATACAGTTGCATAGATTATCATACATAGCAGTGTATGTATAGAGAACCGAGGATATCCCAAAAAAGCCAGAAAGAGTGACTTATTTCCAGTACTTGGCTTGGGCTTGCCATATATGATTTTTGGTAAATATTTTTTTCTCAGTTGTTTGTTGGGCGATTTTATTGAAACTTGGGCAATGTATGATGGAAAGATGCTTCTTAACGTACACCAAAAATGAAAAAAATTGGTCGATAAATAATGGAGTTCACTTCTCAGCCATTAGGCACCTCTTAGTGGTATATTTTCATATGGTTTTTATGGTTGTGTTCTCGTTTTTTTTTTTTTGTCTCATTTGATAGAATGGAAGATACAGTGGACCCCCGCTTAACGATCACCTCCAAATGCGACCAATTATGTAAGTGTATTTATGTAAGTGCGTTTGTACGTGTATGTTTGGGGGTCTGAAATGGACTAATCTACTTCACAATATTCCTTATGGGAAAAAATTCGGTCAGTACTGGCACCTGAACATACTACTGGAATGAAAAAAGTTCGTTAACCGGGGGTCCACTGTATATTACAGAAATAGATATGATTTTGACAAAAAGTACCATGCAATTGAGCTCAAAGTAGCAGAAATGTTTGATTTTTGCCGATGTTCAATGAACTTTCTTGTGTAAGTAAAGTTGGTTAACTTTATTATGTGTATTCTAACCTAACCGCTCTATAATCTGGCGAACTCAGTAATCCAGCACACTACAGGTCCCAGTGATGCCAGATTTGTGATGGTGGACTTGTACATATTTAAAACATGAAATAACTTTAAAACACTTGAAATTTTGGAAAGTTTCCAGATATAATGGAGAGACGCAATGCTCATGGATTTCATGGAGAATGTAAACAAACCGGGTGGGGCGCAGTGACCATTTTAGAAAGTCAGGTGGGGGGGAACCCTATAGCGAGTTATGGTCATAATTTGAAATGTCTGTATTAGCGGACTGCCGTAAGGCCAAACACCGTAAAGCAGGGCTCTACTGTACACGCATTACTTACCTTAAAATATTTTCATCCTTAGCCTATAGTCAGTGGTGTATATATTTATTGTAGGAAGTCTGAATAAATGAAGAATGGGTATAGTAATTGTAAACCACTGCATTAGCAAAATACTGTAAAGTAAAGTGCTGTAAAGTGTAACCTTCCTGTATATAAATTTTTGTAAGTTTTTTGTGGGATTACAATTTGCTATGGTATTGTATGGAAAGTCCATAATATGCACAACATTTTAGGCAAAACTACAGCTTATGTAAGCATACCTTGCTGTGCACTGCCCATCAATCTCTGTTCCATCATCTGTAAGTAGCACTGGTTGAAGGTGCTTAGCAAATCTTGTAGGTTACTGATATAAATTGTGAAATAGTAAAGATACGTAAGTAAAGAAATACCACTTGTGGTTTTGTTTTGGTATGTGTTAATGAGGCAGTATTTGATAAAGGAGACTGTATGGCTTTTGAGTTCATAGGACTTTAGTTTAAGAAAGAAATTTTAAGCAGTAGTATCAAATACTTTTTTGCAGGTCAGTATATATTCATAGAGGATATTGTATTTATCTTTTTGAAGCAAAGTTTAGATTGTCATGCATTTTGTTATGGTGTTATAGGCTCACTTACGACGTACATATGAACAGTTTCAAGGGCTCTTTACATGTGAGCAGTTTCAAGAGTTCTTCTACCCTTGAAACTGCTCAGGCTTTTTTGTTGATTACCTGGTCAACCAGGTTGCTGCAGCTAGTAGTCCTTTCAGGGGAGGGACCTTGATGTTGGTGAGGGGCTCTAGGAATTGGACTATCTTCCCCTTTCTTCAATTCAATCTGAATGCTTTTCATTTCCCAGGCATTATAGAACCACTGTGGGTTTAGCACTTTCCCCGATTAAGAAACTGCATAACAAAATTCAGCTGATGACATGTTGGCCCACATAGCCATTACAACCTGACTAATCAGGGATTTTCAGCATGTAATGGTCCTGTTTCCCCTAGAAAATTTCTTCCTCTTTATTGCAATACGCAACCTATTTTTGGGCCTGAAACTAAATTGCCATACATTAAGTTTGTTTCCTTATGTAGTGTATTTCCTAGAGTATTTCTCAAATATTTCTTAACAGTACTCTTTTGACAGATTTGATATTATCATGTTCTACAGTTGTTTGTCAGAGAGATCTCTGCTTTTGTGGACTAGAGTGACTGGCTAGTTGAGTGTTTCTGAAAATGCTTTGGATTAGTGACTTGATAGAGTATTGCAGTGAATGTTTATAGACATATATGTATTTCAAATTCTTGGTTGCCTTATTTTTATTATGGAGTTTATTTCAGGAGAGGATGGTGCCAAGTACTTTAAGAAGTTCAGATAGTTACCTGGCATGGGTTTGAGTGTCTGAAATATTATTGGCTAGAGGTGACCCTGTTGTGGAGAAGTTGCCCTCAAGCTGTAATACATTTTATGTAGTTGAGATTGGAAGTTAATTATGGGGAAGACAAAAAATATAATTTACTATAGTCAGACATAGCTACATCTTCATTGATATTTTCTGTGGTTATGTTAGGTTGTGTATTTATTATCTCAGGTGTCAATACAGTTATGATATTAGTATGTTTTTATACAATTTACAGATTTCAGTGAAACACCTAAACAAATACTACACACTAGTGCTATGTACAGTATAAATTTTAACCAATATTTCAGGAGCTTCATTCTCTCTCGACCTTCACGGCGGAAACTAAAGCAGTCTGGTATCTTGCGTGAGCGGGTATTTGGTTGTGACCTAGGAGAACATCTTTTAAACTCTGGCCATGAAATTCCCATGGTGTTACGCTGCTGTTCAGAATTTCTGGAGAGCCATGGTGTTGTTGATGGCATTTACCGTCTTTCTGGTATTACATCCAATATCCAGAAATTAAGGTAATTTTTACTGTGATATTTATGTTGTAGTTAAACTGCTTATGAAAACACTACAATTAATTATATGCTCAAGACAAAATAATAGTGTATATATATCAAATTATTAATAAAGAAATACAGTGCAGTACTGCTTTGCTAGAAGGATATACTGTGGGTACATAATCATTTGTTCTGTATTCTGCAGAAATGCATTTGATGAGGATAGAATACCAGACCTGTATGGGGATGACAGCATTGTTCAAGATATTCACTGTGTTTCATCAGTGTTAAAAATGTACTTTAGAGAGTTGCCTAATCCTCTCTTAACATATCAGCTGTATGAAAAATTTGTGGCAGCTGTGATCCAAGACGAGGATATACGACTTTTGTACTTAAGAGATGTGGTTCAACAACTGCCTCCTCCACACTATAGGTAAATAACTGTGTTTTGTAGTACAGTATAACCTGCATGGATATTTACATTGGGGTCCTTGTTTAGGCCCTACTCCAGGATACAGTCTACAACAGTTAACTAATTCAAAGGCATCTATTTACTGCTAGATAACAGGGACAGCAGATTTTAGGAGACTTGCTCATACAGTACATCCCACTTCACCCAGGGTTTGACCCTGGGTACTTTCAGTTGTGAGCTAACACACTATGTGGTGGTTAAACATATAAATGTAGAGTAACTTTTGTAAACAAAGTTTATTTAATTTATCCTGTAGAAGTTATGAAATTCAGTACAGTGGACCTCCTGTTTTCGTACAGTCCGCATATTGTACAATTCAGTTTTAGAACACTTGTTTGGGTGAAATTTTGGTCCGGTTTTCGTACCTCAATCCAGAAATCGTACGTATCATACGCGTCTGCCAGCCTGGGACCGTCGTCAGTCTGGCTTTGTCACTGGTTGAGTGAGCATTCATCTGAAACATTTTGCAATTTTTGTACTTATTTATTGATTGCAACTGCGAAATAAGCCATCATGGGCCCAAAGAAAGTTCCCAGTGCCAGCCCTATGGTAAAGAAGGGGTGGGGTGAGTGGCCAGGATGTGGAAGAGTTGGTGGAGGACCACAGAGAAGAGCTAACCACTGAAGAGCTGCAAGACTTTCATCTGGAACAGCAACAGACCACAGCTGAGGAAATTGCTTCAGAGGAGGAGGAAGAGAGAGAGGATAAAGTGTCTTCTTCAGTGATTAAGGACATGTGTGCAACGTGGAATGAGCTGCAAACTTTTGTTGAAAAATACCACTCTGACAAAGCTAATACAAGCCATATCTACAAGTTCAGTCCCATTTTAGGCAAATCTTAAAGATATACCTGAAATAGAGCTCTCTGGACAGATTTTTAGTGTGACAGGGGTCCACTGCCAGTAAAAAACAAAGAAGGGAAGTAACCCCAGAGAGGGCTTTGATACCTGAAGTCCTTATGGAGGGGGATTTCCCTTCCAAACAATAACCCCCAACTTCCTCTCCCCTCCTCGCCTTCTTCAATACACCAACAAGAGTATTCAACATTTTCATTTATCATTAAAATTAGTCATTTATATTTATTTCTCATTGTTTTCTGTATGTAAAACTATAGTTATTGTTTAAAAAATGTATTTTTTGTTAATATTTTTGGGTGTCTGGAACGGATTAATTGTATTTACATTATTTCTTATGGGAAATATTAATTCAGTTTTTGTATGTTTTGGTTTTAGACCAACCTTCTGGAACAGATTAAGTATGAAAACTGGAGGTTCACTGTATTTTTCAATGGTGTAAATTAATATTTTATTGTAAAATACTGTACTGAATTTCATAACTTTACATGATTAATTAAGTAAAATTACATAACTGTTAACATTTAGTTTTGTCTAGATTTGTGTTTTAGCTATGTAGCTTTACACAGATTCATGTTTGGATGTGTCCTTTCAAAGTAGTTGCCTTGATGCTATTGAGTGGCTCTTGATTCAAGGCTCTAAACTTATCATCTTCCTTGCATCGAACCTGAATGCCTCTCATTACCCAGGTGCTGTATGACCCCCATGAGTTTAATGCTTTCCCTAATAAAGATTAATTAAAAAATCTGGATACGTATCTTACTGTTTTGTCCAGAATTAAAATGCTTAAATCCCCATTTGAAACATTTTACAACTAAATTATATACTATATAGGAAAATTATCAGTAAAGTGGAAGCAAAACAGAAAGATAGAAATATAAATGGGAAATTCTATCATAACATGTGGGGTATTTTTCAGAAAATTAACATGTAATGTAACATGTGTCATGAAGTGAAGAACATGTGGGAAAAATAGCATTGTGTTGCAGGCATCTCTAAAATTGAAAAGTGTTTTTTATTTTATTATTGTACTAGATAAAAAATACAGTATAACTTGCCTCACATTTTGGTAATGCTTTCTTCATTAAATGGAAAAGTATGGAGTTGATATGGACCTACTAGACTGAGGTGGATGGCTATGGCTTTCATGTTGATGTCGATGTAGAATTGTTAGTACTGGTAGCTATATTGCAGTGCTTAAGTGTTCTGTAGTGCATCTGGTATGTTTTATCCTGCAATACTTTATAGAGCTGAGTAGAAAACTTTGTCATAAAAATGTGTGCAAGGTGCCTGGATGTCCAGCAGGATTGGAAGCAAATGGGTTTTAGGACTTGACGAGCTGTTGGAGTGTGAGCAAGGTAACATTTTGTGAAGGGATTCAAGAAAACCAGTTAGCTGGACTTTGAGTGCTGGAGTGCCTGAAATCTGAAGGAGGGGTGGTGATATTTGCAATTTGGGGGCATCTGAATTGTTGTATCGTTATTCATCTGGTAAGATGGTGATGAAGTGAATGATAGTGAAAGTGTTTCTTTTATGGGGTCACCCTGCCTTGGTGGAAGATAGCCAGAGTGTTAAAAAAAAAATATGTAAAAATCCTTACCAGTCCCACACAAAATTTCTACTTAAATTTATACATCAGAGATATTAGATCATTTGATATTATACATGTATTGTATTAATATCCTGAATGAATATGCAGTATATTTTAGCATGAACTGATTATGCAGGTAGATAAATGAAGGTTACAAAGGTATGTGATACTGAAAGGTTGTTGCAAAGACGACACAAAATTCAAACACTGGGACATTTTATTGGACAGGTTTTGGTTCTGGGACCTTGCTTACTCCAAATGTAAGTCCAAATTTTTTTATAACAGTGTTATGGTTAAATAATTACTTTAACTCTTAAACTGTCCAAATGTAGATCTACGTTTTTTCAACATTTGAAAGTAAAAAAATGTAGATCTTTTTTTTTTTACATTTGAAAGCGTATAAAAAAACTTTGATCTACATTTTTTTTATATTTAAAAATACAGTGGACCCCTGGTTCGCGATATTAATCCGTTCCTGAGAGCTCATCGTAAACCAAAATTATCGGAAAGCGAATCAATTTTCCCCATAAGAAATAATGGAAATCAAATTAATCCGTGCAAGACACCCAAAAGTATGAAAAAAAAACTTTTACCACATGAAATATTAAGTTTAATGCAATAGAATAATTACAATAACAACAATAACAATAGAATAATTGACACTTACTTTAATGAAGATATGGTGATGATTGATGGGATGGGAGGAGGGGAGAGTGTTGAACCTATTGTTTAGAAGGGGAATCCCCTTCCATTAGGACTTGAGGTAGCTTTTCCTCCTGAGTAATGTAGGCCCTGCTTGGCAATTTCTTCCAAAACAGGCCTGTTTCATCACAATTAAACACTTGTTCAGACTTCAATTCTTCAGCCTCTATGTACTCCTTGAATTCATGCACATATATTTTCCAGCCGCTTTGTGGTCTGAACTGGCAGCCTCACCATGCCTAATCACACTATGTATGCCACTACGATTTTTAAATCTTTCAAACCAAACCCTTTGCTGGCCTTAAATTCACTCACATCACCACTAGTTGCAGGCAATTTCTTTAACAAATCGTCATGCAACTGCCTAGCCTTTTCACAAATGATCGCTTGAGAGATGCTATCTCCTGCTCTCTGTTTTTCATTTATCCACACCAATAACAGTCTCTCAACATTTTCTAACACTTGAGGTCACTGTTTCGTAATCACAGTTGCCCCTTTTTTGCAAAAACAGTTTCCTTGATTGCCGTTTTCCTGTTCACTATAGTAGAGATGGTTGATTGGGGTTTACTATACAACCTGACCAGCTCCGACACACGCACTCCACATTTGTACTTTGCAATTATCTCTTTCTTCATTTCAATAGTCATTAGCACCCTTGGTCTTGAAGGATTGGCACTAGAAGCTTTCTTGGGGCCCATGGTGACTTATTTTGCAGAAACAAGCACCAAAAACAGTGATAATATGGAATGTACCGAATGTATCCTTAGATGCGCGCACACTGGCTGGCTTGTAAACACTGGTACACACGGGGAAGTTCAGGCCACATGTGGACACGTCTCATACGAATCGCATCACATACCGGGTTTTGTAACGGGAACCGAGGCAAATTTTTGGCGATATAATGCATCGGTTACCAGATTTATCGGATACCGATAGCATCGCGAACCGGGGATCCACTGTATGTAAAAAAACGTAGATCTACTTTGGAGCACTGCACATGTGAATGTAGATCTATGTTTGGACAGTTTAAGGGTTAAGAATTAGTATATATTTTTTTATACTCGCATATTTAATATACCCTGTTGAATGCTGCCCCAGAGCATTCTTATGGCTTGCAACTGACTCTGTAGAGTGAATGGCATTAGCCTATACCATTAAATTTTATTTCTCTTAAATTTTTCAGAACGCTTGAATATCTTGTGCAGCACCTGGCAAGAGTTGCTTCACATAGTGCAGAAACGGGTATGACAGCAAAAAATATAGCCATTGTGTGGGCCCCCAACCTCTTGCGATCTAAAGACTTAGATATGGGTGGTGTTGCAGCACTTCAGGTGGGTACATCTGACAATACAGATTATACCAATGATTAAGTTTGGTATTAAAATTTCAGAATTGGAATTTGCAGCTGTGTTGAATATTGCAGGTTGGCACATTGTATTAGAATTTGAGAATTAGAATTTGCACTGCAATACTAGTGAATAGTGTAGGATGGTATATTTTAGATTTGAATTTTATATCTGTATTGAATAGTGTAAGATAGTTCTTAAGTACACTATACACATGTTAAGCTGTTTATTATTTAACTTACAGTAATTGGTAATTTTAAGGGTAACATGGTGAATCAAGGCATAAACAGAGCAAGCCTTTATTAAAATAAAATAATGATTGACTGAGTGAGAGGTGTGTCAGGGTAGCTTTGATAAAGTTCTCACTGAGTGAATTCTCTCTAACAAAAGCTGGCTCTGTCTACCTGTCTGTGATTTACTATATGATGTCAGCTTGTTGCCTATCTTTCACATCAAGGGTAATATGTATCATAAATGTTAATTTTCCTCAGACGCACTGTACTGTATTATCCTTCCATGAGACGAAGTTTATTGCAAGGAATTTATAAACCATTACAGAAGGTAATGGAACTAATATTCTTTTTTTGTTACACTTTGTTTATTTGTTAAAAAGTTTATTTTTGTGAGAAATTCTATGGATAAGTCCTCTACCATGTTGTTGTATTGTACCTCTGTCAGAGATGTTTCTCTAAGTGTTTTTGATGTGTCTGAAACATTCAGCTCTAAAGGCTTTTCCCTTGCTTATAACTTCCTTAAGATACTAAGATTTTTCTGTGATTTTCAAGTACTGTTTGTTGCAGTAACTTTGCTTGGACTCCCTGTAAGTTAAATGTCATATCACTCTCAATTCTCACATCTCTTTCAAGAATCTAAATTGCAATAGAGTTACTTAGGTTTTATCTAGGCAAGCATGTGCTAGACTATTTTTTCATCCCATCTTTGTATGGTTTAATTATGTAGGAAGATATTCTTTACAATTGTGAATGTTTGACTTTGCTGAAGATAACTGGTCCTGAAATTACAGTAGTTTCCATAAAAATTGCATACGGGAAATTATAATATGCACTCTCCCATAACTGCTCACTGGAGTGTGAGAAATATGAGAAGATGTGCAGAATATAGATAGTGGACAAGAGTAAGTACAGTTAGAAAGCAGTTTCAGCAGCAGTGCCATCATCCATGGTTCAACACTTTTCAAACTTCTACTAGTAGATATAAAAAATATTGCTGTAGGCCTGTGAGCCACAAACAGCAACAGCCTTGTTGTTGATTCATCTACAGCCTTGTTGTTCAGATAGTTAACAGGAAAATCTAGCCTCAGGTTTGACTGTGAGAGTAGAACTCTGAACTAGGCATAGGTTAATCAAGACTTAAATGAAATAGATTGAAAAGGTATTATAAATGACCTGAATATAAACCAATGCCTTGAGAGTTTGAGGTCAGTGACACTAGAAACATGCTCCAGACTCTTACAGTTAAGAAAAAAGGAAAAGAAGATGCAAGTTAGAAAGAGAATGATGCTCTCTCTGTAGATGAGGATGAAGAGTTGCAGAACTTCTGAGGAGTACTAGAATTTCCCAAAGAGTGAAAAAAAACTGTTGGTTAGAGAAAAAACAAAGAGCTAAGACAGAGTTCAAAAAGTTATTAGAAAAATGTAAGGTATAATAACCCAAAATACTGTTTCTCTTATGCAAAATCCAAGACAAGAAACAAACTCAAGTATTGAGCCCTTGCTTAAGGAAGATGGAATTTTCACTAATGTCAGTAAAGAAATGAGTGGAATACAGTATTAAGAACATAACTTAATGAACAGTAAGTCATACTATTTAATAAACTAAAGATTGGCAACCATGACTTAAATATTTAATGAATGCTGCCACAAACTCCACCATTTGAGGGATGTTTTTAAATGTTGTAGTGAGGAAGAGACTGGAGGTAGTGGACATGTGTTTGAGATAGATATAGTGTGAATATTATGTAGAACCAGAAGTAGTGAAGACATTAAAAGGTGTGGCTGTATGAAATATATAATTCGGGGACTGGAAGAGTTATTGGGATGGTTTGGTCATTTAGATATAGTGGAGAAGGTAAATAGAGGGTGTACTTATCTGGAGTAGATGGCAGGAGGTGCATAAAATGTTAACCCTTTGACTGTCGCAACCCCCAATCCTGAGGTGTCTCCTGGTGTCGCAAAATTTAAAAAATAAAAAAAAATTATTTTTTCTTATGAAATGATAGAGAATCTTTTCCCGATTGTAATGACACCAAAAAAAAAGAAATTTGATGGAAAACTGACGGAATTATGCTCTCGCGAAGTTAGCGACCTCGGCGCTGTTTACAAATCGGCGATTTCGCCCACTTTGAGCCCTATTTTTGGCTAATTCCATTGTTCCAGTCGCCCAAACTCATAGCTATTTCTTTAGAACTTCATTTTTTCTATCGATTGAATACAAGAAACTGCCCATTTACTGATTTCAACTACCTAATAATGTGGTCAGAAATTTGCAATTTGGCCAATTTCACGAAAAACTAAAAAATATGACAATTTCAAAATAAGGTCCAGAATGAACAATGCAGACATTCCTGGCTCTAAAATAACATTTTCTTTGTTCATCAGTCACGTCTCCAGGCCCTTCTGATATTACTCTTGCTTTCTATTTTGAATTTTTATTCAAACAAAAAATATTAGACTTACTATTATGCAGACTAACTGCAATGCTGTAATAACTGTATAAATAACATCAACCCATTCATGACTGCATATTAGAATGGCTAGTTGGACATTTATTGGACAATGGCATCATTTGTTTACTTTTGAACATTGGCAAAATCAAACATTTCCCTACTTTGAGCTCCATTTCTAGGTTCTTTTTATAGTAAAATCAATCAAAATCACCTCTATTTCTGTAATATGTTTTCCATTCTATCAAATGAGACCAAGAAAACGAGAATACAACCATAAATACTATACGAAAATAGACCACAAAGTCGGCATTTTAATTAAAAAAAATGGTCGGAGTTTTTTTTTTTCTCATTATGCACTGCGTGCTCCAGGATTTTTTTTATATGGTGCACACTGACCACACAGACCCATTCTCTCACATGTGGGCCTACCAGCTTTCTCCTGCTTGATTTGAAGCCGCTAGAATTTATGAGTATATATACGTCAAACACGGCACCTCGTAAAACGTATATATACGGCCGCGACAGTCAAAGGGTTAAAGAATGTTAGAAGGAGGGTGTGAAGGACATTTTGGGAGGTAGGGCCTTGAGCATCCAGGTGTGTGTGAGCATGTTAGATTGAAGTGAGTGGAGATAAGTAGTTCTTTGGATTTGACATGCTGTTGGAGTGTAAGCATTGTAATATCAGTGAAGTAATTCAGAAAAAGCTCATTAGCCAGACTTGAGTTTGGGTTGTGGGAAGTGCAGTGTCTGAGCATTGAATGATGGTTAGGTATATTTTCAGTTCATTGAGTTATTATATTGTGATGACTGTGCACCTCTGAAGAAACAGCTAAGGAGTGAGTGATAGTTATTTTTATTTTTTTTTGTCACTCCCTTTCTTGGGAAACAGCCACATTAAAACAAAAGCCATTTTAAGTGTTAGGGCTCTTCATAATTTTATGTTCTTTAAATTAGTGTGTGTCTCAAGGCTTAAGTATTTTAATTCCTTTAGCAATTTTCAGTGACTTTTTTTTTGTTTGTTTTAGAGAGTTGTAACAAGTGACTCCTGGCTTTATGCAGTAGGTGTATTCCAGATCCATGGTAACTGTACTAAAAGCAAAAAGGCAATCAATATTTAATTCTGCATAAGAATCTTTAATGTTGCATGAATTTGCATAAAGTGAAGTCAAATGAGCAAGGAAAACTTGTATTTTATGTATTAAAAACTACTGTACATACATTTTGTATCCTACAAAATTCAGCATAACAGTATATATTTAATGCAGGTTCTAGGATTTGGCTGTGATGAGAGGGAGGAGGGAAGAGGATTAAGAGGGAAGGAGGTGATTGCTAGGGAAGAAAGGAAAAGAGAAAGAGAGACAAGTGGATATACTTTCAAAATTATTTCATGAAAGTGGTAGTATCATTGATTTGCTGTCTAGCCAGATGATCTAGGTGTTACAGACATTCGTGTTATTAACTTTCATTATGGTTTTTTGTCAGTATTATCTTTATTTCTGATTTGTTGTTTCTGATGTAACAGTAGTATCTAGTAGTAGTGATAGTGGAACATAAATAATATAAATTATGATTGTAGAAGAATTGCTATAAGCCAACAAATTTGGTGGTAGAAAGACATATAGCAGTCATTTATTCATTTCTGGGAAGTGTTCATCATATACCAGTTGGTCAGTCTGTTGTGTCAATTGAGGTGATGGAAGTAATAGCACATTGTCATCATCTAGTTGTGAGACTGATGGTTATGTATCATCCTAGCACTGATGGTGGATTCATTGTTTCTTATTATGTAAATTTGGTTTTCTTATTGAATCTTTTACAATGGAGATTGGTTATCTTCTTTTGTGTGTGTGTGTGTGTGTGTGTGTGTGTGTGTGTGTGTGGTGTGTGTGTGTGTGTGTGTGTGTGTGTGTGTGTGTGTGTGTGTGTGTGTGTGTGTGTGTGTATGATGATTGACTACTGGATTGATTGTCCACAAACAGATGTATTATAATTATAATCATGGGGGAGCGCTACAACAGATGTAATATTCATGCAAGTTCTTGGAGCGAACAGACTTGAATAATTTTGAGAATAATTTGTTATCACACACCCATTGGTGGCCATATATTGGATTTGGTTCTGTCTCCCTCTAATTTCTAATTCTCAGATCAATAAAGATATTGAGGTAATACCTCTCGACATTTAGTCTTGATATCTTGGTGTGTTACAAAAAACGCGATTCTAAAAGCTTAGAGATCTCCAGTGAACACTAGAAAGGACTGCCCTTCTAGCATCCAGCCTGTTACTGGGTTTTCGTAACAAGTAGTCAGTATCCTTGTCCAATTATCCATTAGAATTCAGTATGATTCAATAGTGCTTAAGGATTACAATTGATAGGCTACTAACTAAAGAAATTAAAATTTAATAAATTTATTAAGTCTAGAGGTATATTATCAAATTAAATTAAATTAAATTAATCACAGTAATCAAAATAATATCACTTCTCTCGAGTACAATATTATTGTGCTGAAAGCACATATCACATTTATAATTCTTAAGTACCGTCTGGTACATTAACATTTAATAAGATATTACAAATACAGTGGACCCCCGCATAACGATGGCATCACATAGCGATTTTTCCGCATACCGATTACTTTTATCGCAAAATTTTTGCCGCGCATACCGATTAAAAACCCGCTCACCGATTTTCGTCCGAGACGCGTCCAATGTGCCCTCAGCCAGCCTCACATGTGCCGCCCGTCCCATTGTTTACCAGCCAGCCTCCGCGGTAACATCCAAGCATACACTCGGAATATTTCGTATTATTACAGTATTTTCGGTGCTGTTTCTGGAAAATAAGTGACCATGGGCCCCAAGAAAGCTTCTAGTGCCAACCCTACACCTCAAAGGGTAAGAATTACTATAGAAATGAAGAAAAGAGTAATTGATAAGTATGAAAGTGGAGTGCGTATAGCCGACCTAGTCAAGCTGTACAAGAAACCCCAATCAACCATCGCTACTATTGTGGGCACCAGAAAGACAATCAAGGAAGCTGTTCTTGCCAAAGGTTTCAACTGTGTTTTCGAAACAAAGATCGCAAAGTGATGGAAGATGTTGAGAGACTCTTATTGGTGTGGATAAATGAAAACAGCTAGCAGGAGATAGCATCTCTCAAGCGATCATATGTGAAAAGGCTAGGAAGTTGCATGAGGATTTAATTAAAAAAATGCCTGCAACTAGTGATGATGTGAGTGAATTTAAGGCCAGCAAAGGTTGGTTTGAGAGATTTAAGAAGCGTAGTGGCATCCATAGTGTGATAAGGCATGGTGAGGCTGCCAGTTCGGACCACAAAGCGGCTGAAAAATATGTGCAGGAATTCAAGGAGTACATAGAAACTGAAGGACTGAAACCTGAACAAGTGTTTAATTGTGATGAAACAGGCCTGTTCTGGAAGAAAATGCCAAGCAGGACCTACATTACTCAGGAGGAAAAGGCACTCCCAGGACATAAGCCTATGAAAGAACAGGCTTACTTTGTTGATGTGTGCCAATGCTACTGGTGATTGCAAAGTGAAGCCTTTATTAGTGTATCACTCTGAAACTCCCAGAGCGTTCAGGCAAAAGAATGTCCTCAAGGATAATTTGTGTGTGCTGTGGAGGGCAAACAGTAAGGCATGGGTCACTAGGGAATTTTTCTATAACTGGTTACACCATGCATTTGCCCCCAATGTGAAAAATTACCTAACTGAAAAAGAAATTAGAACTTAAGTGCCTCCTGGTGTTAGACAATGCCCCTGGTCATCCTACAGACGTGGCAGAGCGACTTTATGGGGACAAGAGCTTCATTAAGGTGAAGTTTTTGCCTCCTAATACCACGCCTCTCCTGCAGCCCATGGACCAGCAGGTTATTTCCAACTTCAAGAAACTGTACACAAAAGCTCTGTTTGAAAGGTGCTTTGTAATGACCTCAGAAACTCAACTGACTCTAAGAGAGTTTTGGAGAGATCACTTTAATATCCTCAATTGTGTAAACCTTATAGGTAAGGCTTGGGAGGAAGTGACTAAGAGGACTTGAACTCTGCTTGGAAGAAACTGTGGCCAGAATGTGTAGACAAAGGGATTTTGAAGGGTTTGAGGCTAACCCTGAGAATCCTGTGCCAGTTGAGGAATCCATTGTTGCATTGGGAAAGTCCTTGGGGTTGGAGGTTAGTGGGGAGGATGTGGAAGAGTTGGTGGAGGAGGACAATGAAGAACTAACCATGATGAGCTGATAGATCAACTTCAAGAGCAAGGGCCAGACCTGGGGGAAACTGGTTCAGAGGAGGGGAGAGAGAAATTGAAGAAGTTGCCTACTACAAAGATAAAGGAAATCTGTGCTAAGTGGCTTGAAGTGCAAACCTTCATGGATGAAAATCACCCTCACACAGCTATTGCAAGCCGTGCTGGTGATTATTACACTGACAATGTTGTGAAACACTTTAGGCAAGTCATAAAGGAACGAGAGGTACAGGCCACTATGGACAGATATCTTGTGCGAAAGAAGTCCAGTGACTCTGAAAGCTGGCCCTAGTGGCATTAAAAAAAGAAGGGAAGTAACCCCAGAAAAGGACTTACTATCTCAAGTCCTAATGGAAGGGGATTCCCCTTCTAAACAGTAAGAAGATAATGCTCTCCCCTCCTCCCATCCCATCAATCATCACCAGATCTTCAATAAAAGTAAGTGTCATGTAATTGTGCATGCCTTTTTCAGTTTGTGTGTATTAAAATTAACATTTCATGTGGTAAAAAAAAATTTTTTTCATACTTTTGGGCGTCTTGCACGGATTAATTTTATTTCCATTATTTCTTATGGGGAAAATTCATTCGCATAACGATTATTTCGCATAACAATTATCCCTCTTGCACGGATTAAAATCGTTAACCGGGGGTCCACTGTATGTACAAGTTTGTGTGTATCTGTGTAAGTGCTTTAAGTAGTTCGCTATGTCTCAAGACTCGACTAGACTCAAACAAGTGACTGACAAAGTCCTCAAATAAACTAACCTCTTGACCAACTGGCAGTCAGAACAGTCTGCTTGAACAATAAAAAGAATGCTAAGCCCAATAGCAATATAACAAGCAACTGCGACACAGAATCAGGAACAAGGAGATAATATAACGACACTAAGTAGGGACCATCTGCAGATCCTCCACAAAAGTCACAAAACTCCCATACTACTGAATCTAAGTTCAGCATAAGAAAATCCCAGACTGTGATAATACACAGATACCAGTACAAGTTAGTAGGTCAGAAGCTACAGCTCAGGACCTGAGCTGTTTAGAGTGTCTATGTGACACACAACCTCAGTACAACGTGGGAAAATCACTAGCCCTATCAATGTTCTGTGACAGAGTTCTACAAAAACTAACAAAAATAATGGGGACAGGACAATCTGTCCAACCACCAAGGAGTCTAGACCAGACTGAATACTTCAGGCGAGGTGAGGACACCCCCCACCTCGATCGCGTGATAGCTCCATGGACAGTACTGCCCAGCAACAGAAGCCGGCAGAATAACGAGCAAAGAGCGATAATTACAGTAGTTAGACAATCAAGACTTGAACTGAGCACATAATATGTTACATCCTACCTAACAAAGGAAGCTACGTCAAATAACAATATAAAGCAATACATTTACGATTTAGCTATTATCGCAAATATAATCAATATAAAATTAAATGAAAAGGTAATAATTATATATATACATAATAATCATTGCAACCCATTCAGGGGTTGCAACATGGTGCCATTGTTTATTTATGTATTTATTTATTAATTTGAACATGATACAGAGAAGTACAAGGAATACAAAGCATGCCAAAGCCCCTTGTATGCAGAGCATTATGGGCAGGCTTAAAATTAACTTAAGATTAACTAAGAAATGATATATTCAGTGTGAGTATACACTGCACTTCCATAATTAAGAGAGACTGTGATCTGGCCAAGGTGGACACATCCACAATGTCTGTTGACAAATTAGATAAGAGCTATGATGAGGTGTTTGTGGTTGTGACTAGTAAGTTTTGTCCTTCAGTAACTGAGAAGATTTTGATTCGTGACTTTGCCATTTGGTATGATTCGTCTGGTGTCCAGCTATGCATGTTTTGTAAGGAGCACAGATCATTCATGGTATAGATTGCATACTTATGGATCATGGTCTGATTTTGTGGAAACCTCTAGAGCAGTGGTGAAGAAGGTATCAGCTCATAAAATGCACTACTTCAGGGAAAAAACTGAATCTTATGGAAAACAATGGCTCCTGTTTGCCCATCCAATTTACCTGCTTTTCAGCTGGCCTCAGCTGCAGAGCAGTGGAATTTGGCTTGTTCACTTCTCAAGAAGCCTTCCCTTGATTCAGAAAACATGTTAAATTATTGTCCTGCTTCAAATCATGGCTTCTTATCTAAATTGATTGAACTACTTTAATGATAGTTTCCTTGTCTGTAGAGGAGTAATGTTTTACTGTGTTGGTCTGCACATAGACTGTTTCATGCAATTGAAATGGGTTTGTGTAAAGTTTATAATGGTTTGGTTCTGAACACTTGTTTAGGAAATGCATTGCTGCTAATTTTGTTGGACCTCTCTGCTGTATTTGATACCATTGATGATGGATTACTTATAAGTGATCTTGTCATCTGTGGCTTTAGAGATACTGCATTATTTCTTCTAAAACTGCATCTTTCTGGTCAGTCATATCAAGTACTAGTCAATGATTCTATACCTTAGTCATCTCCTTTGCCTTATGACATTCCTCTGGGCTCTATTTGTAGACTGGTATTGTTTACTGTGTATATTAGTGGCTTAGCCTTACTGTTGATTGCCCATGGGGTTGATTATCATTATTATGCTGATGATACACAAGTCCACATCCAGTTCTAAGTGTAGAAGATGCAAAATTCTGCTGTAAGTCTCTTTTGCTGGATATTTAGACTTGGGTGGCAATGGGTAGTTGAAACCAAATGAGAGCAAGTCAGACATTTTAGTGTCTTTGATTGTGGTACACTGTCAGTTTGTATGTATATATATATATATATATATATATATATATATATATATTTTTTTATTATCACACTGGCCGATTCCCACCAAGGCAGGGTGGCCCGAAAAAGAAAAACTTTCACCATCATTCACTCCATCACTGTCTTGCCAGAAGGGTGCTTTACACTACAGTTTTTAAACTGCAACATTAACACCCCTCCTTCAGAGTGCAGGCACTGTACTTCCCATCTCCAGGACTCAAGTCCGGCCTGCCGGTTTCCCTGAACCCCTTCATAAATGTTACTTTGCTCACACTCCAACAGCACGTTAAGTATTAAAAACCATTCGTCTTCATTCACTCCTATCAAACACGCTCACACACGCCTGCTGGAAGTCCAAGCCCCTCGCACACAAAACCTCCTTTACCCCCTCCCTCCAACCTTTCCTAGGCCGACCCCTACCCCGGTGGTGTCTTTTGTCTGTCTCATAAATATGCAAGATTACAGGTATGTCTTGCTACTTCTACTTACACTTAGGTCACACTACACATACATGTACACGTTTATTTATACACACTCATCTGAGTTTTCTTTGATTTTATCTTAATAGTTCTTGGTCTTATTACTTTTCCTTTTATATCCATGGGGAAGAGGAATACAAATCTTTCCTCCGTAAGCCATGCGTGTTGTAAAAGTCAACTAAAATGCCGGGAACAATGGGCTAGTAACCCCTTTTCCTGTAAAGATTACTAAAAAGAATAAGAAGAAAAATTGTCAAAGTGGGAAGTCTGAATGTGCGTTGGATGTTGTGCAAATGATAAGAAAGAGATGATTGTGGATGTTATGAATGAGAAGAAGCTGGATGTCCTGGCTTTTAAGTGAAACGAAGCTGAAGGGGGTGGAGAGTTTCAATGGAGAGGAATAAATGGGATTAGGTCAGGGGTTTCAAATAGAGTTAGAGCTAAAGAAGGAGTAGCAATAATGTTGAAGGATAAGCTATGGCAGGAAAAGAGGGACTATAAATGTATTAATTCAAGGATTACGTGGAGTAAAATAAAGATTGGATGTGAAAAGTGGGTTATAGTAAGCGTGTATGCACCTGGAGAAGAAAGAAGTGTAGAGGAGAGAGAGAGAGATTTTGGGAAATGTTGAGTGAATGCGTGGGGAGTTTTGAATC